>VXAY01007657.1:193187-222097 GCA_013399855.1 Oxyruncus cristatus
CTTTCTCCCCCCCACACACACCCTTCCTCTCATTCTACCTCTTTATTTCTCCCTCTCTCTCTCTCCCAATATTTACCATTAAATAAAATCCATGCTATTGACTTTGGCATATGGTCTTATTTGCAACTTAATTCAGGCAGAGGCATTTTTTAATACTTGGATCCTGACAAGCACAAAATGAAAATGCAAGAACAGGGTAGTGTCAGAGGCTCCAGGGATATAAGTAACTCAAAAATGGTCAGTATTGTGTCATTTAAGAAATGTTGAGTTGGGAGCTGTTTTGATTCTGAGGATTTTTTGATTTTTTTTTTTTGGGGGGGGGGNTCTCCACTGACATGGAAGATGTGCTTATGCGCACAGTAACAATGACTGCAGGGCTGGAGTCAATCCAGCAGTGGTTTTTTTTTTTTTTGGGGGGGGGGAAGGTGAAGAGGGAGGGGAGAGGCAGTTTTGGATTTTTTAATCACAAAGAAAGGAAGAAAAGTAAACCATACCACATATAGAAAATTCAGATACAACATGACATTATCAAGAAGTTAAAGCAATTATGCCATCTGTGTTAGCAACTGTGAAAAGATGACTCTAAGTGACAGTAACTTCAAGAGTGACAAGAAAGGTATCATTGACATAAACATCGTACTCCTCCTAGCAAAGAGAAGGAAGAGGCCACCTGAATCCTAGTTAGCAGCAAACTCCTCCCAGAGAAGAACACAGGACTTAGATTTGTTGCAACCCTGCTAGCACTCCGTAGAATATTAGAAAGGTAAAATCATTGAAGAAAGGAGTGAGTATTAGAAAGTTTGTGTATATCAGTTTTCATTTAGCCATTATTGGGAATTATCTGACTAACTGGGCAATCTGAATTGAAAATGCCAATGTAATTGTAACAGGTTTACTAATAAGTGTATGATTAAATGACTTAGACTAACAGTAGATTCTTGACTTTGTTTAAAATGGCCCAGGTGTTTGATCTGGTAACAGTGGCCTGGAGGACAGGCTGTTAACATGAATGCAATGTCACTTGCTTAACAGGAGTAATATTTCTAGCAGGCAGCTCATATACCCATAAGGAAAATGGTCAGGTGTGACCTTCTGGAAATAGGTAGCACAATTCTGCAACAATAAGGATGATTTCCAGGCTCGTGCTCCTCTCAGATTTTTCTTAACAAGAAATTATTCCTTTACAAATAACAATCAAATTTTACTGAAAATTTAATAAATACCAGGACATACACAGAAATAATATGTGTTTACACATAAAGAGATTACTACAATCCACATATTTTTCTCATTCATCATTTTTGTCTATTTCCTGATATTTCAGTCAAAGGTTACAGTTCTTCATGACAGAGAATTTGTCTTCTCTGAAAAGACTACAGTGATAGTGATTCCTTTAAAATTATAATTTGCTAGCATTCATAATATGCTAAAGAACATAGGGTTATCGGTGTTTTTTTAAAATTGGTGGTGGTGGTGGTTTGTTTGTTTGGTTTTTTTTTTTAATACAGAATTTGTAGGCAGTATTCACATAGATTCCTCAAAAATCAGAAAAAAATTTAAAAAAAATTAGCAAAATTTAGAAAAAAGCTAAATGGTAACTCTGCAGAAGTATGCTGGAAGGATGGAGTTCCTTCTCTTGTTCTGAAGCAGCTGGTGATAACTAGGACTCCCGGGTGTTACATATTATTAAAACCATAATAATAATATCATAGAATCATAGAATAGTTTGAGTTGGAAGGCACCTTAAAGATCACCTAGTTCCAACCCCTCTGCCATGGGCAAGGATACCTTCCACTAAACCAAGTTGCTCAAAGCCCCATCCAACCTGGCCTTGAACACTGCCAGGGATGAGGCATCCACAGCTTCCCTGAACACTTCCAGGAACAGGTCATCTTCAGCTTTTCTGGGCAACCTGTTCCAGTGTCTCACTACCCTCACAGTAAAGAATATTTTCTTAATACCTTATGTAAACCTACTCTTTGAGTTTAAAATCATTACCCCTGACCATTGCAGGTCCTATCCTTGCATGCTTTTGTAAATAGTCTTTCTCTGGATTTCTTGCAGGCCCCTTCAGGTACTGGAAGAACACAACTGGGCTGAAACCTTCTCTTCTCCAGATCAAAAAACTACAAATGTCTCAATATTTCCTTAAAGGTGAGATGTTCCAGCCTTCTGAGCATCCATGTCCTTCTTGTCCTGAGGAACCCAGAGCTGGATGCAGTACCCCCGGTGGGGTCTCATGAGAGTGGAGTAGAGGGGCAGAATCAAAAGCTGGCCACGCTGCTTTTCATGCAGCCCAGCACACAATTGGCACATTGCTGGCTCATGTCCAGTCTGTCCTTCATCAGCACCCCCAAGTCCTTCTCAGCAGGGCTGCTCTGGATCTGTTCATACCCCAGCCTGGATTGATTCCGGACGTTGCCTTGACCCAGGTGCAGCACCTTGCATTTGGTCTTGTTAAACCTCATGATATTCCCATGGGCCCACTTCTCAAGCTTGTCCAGGTCCCTCTGGACGGCATCCCATCTTTCAGATGAGTCAACCACACCACTCAGCTTGGTGTCATCTGCAAATTTGCTGACGGTGCACTGGATCCCTTTGTCTATGTCATTAACAAAGACATGAAATAATGCCGGTCCCAATACACACCCCTGAGGGACATCACTTGTCACTGATGGTCAGTGTGACCCTGACCACTACCCTCTGGATGCAAATGTCCAACTAATTCCATATCCACCTCACAACCCACTCATCAAATCCATCTCTCTCCAATTTCCTGGTTTTAATTAGTTAAGATTGTTTATATTTAATTAAAAAAAAAAAGCCTATCAATTTGTTGATATAACTGTCAATATCGTTTAAGATTTGTCAGTCAGCAACTCTTAAAAAATTTCATATTAATAATGTTCTGGAAAGGTTTGCAGTGCTTATTTTTAAATAAGAATGCTATTTCATGCATTCTGGACCTCCCAATCTCTATATATTTAGTTTCATTTCACTTCAACTATTTTCCAAAAAAATTTGTTGAATAAGATTAAGTATTTTGCTGGTTTTGAATCTTACTTAATTGAATTTCAGATCCATTTTTTTTGTCATTTTACCTCGGATTTGACAACAGTAGCAGCCTGTAGTTATGTGGGTCACTTCCCTTCTTTTTTAAGTGGTTATACAGTACCATCAGTCTTCAGTCTGCAGGAAATTCCATGCTATTCCAAGATTTATTAAAAATGTATGTCATCATTAAATGTTTACAACACATAGATATTGTTTTATACCTCTTTACTCACTAATGGACTGTAAAGTACTTTATCTTCCTAGTGTGATAAGAGGATTCATCATGCTGTTTCGTCTGAGTAAAGAACAGAAATATATATTCAACTCTTCTATTTTCTTCCACCATTAACTGTGTAACCATTGTATTCCCGGAACTAGTCTTTTTTTTTTTAAACACATTTTTGCTGTCATATTCTTCATACACTTGTTTCTGCTTTCCCTGATCTCACAGTACATGAATTTTTCTTTGGCTGTTTGAGCTCCCATAATCAATTTTTTAAAGGGATAACTGCATTCTCTTTGGTAACTCCTGCAGATTTCTTTTTTATTTAGTTGTACCATTTACCCTCTACAAAACAGGTTATTCAGGCATGTCATATGGCAGGATGAGCAAAATGTCTTGTTCAGATATATTTTTATAATACCTGGTAAAAGACCTGATCTTCAATAGCTAGTCATATGCTTTTATTTTCCAGTGCCCATTTGGGCACAGGAACAAGGACACTATTCAAGGGATCGCTATTTCTGGTTGCAAATACACCTAAACTCCATTTGAAATTATTTACCTTCTTATAATATGTGATTTGCTGGAGCTGCAAAGTATTAATGATATAAAACTACAGTTTTCAGTTTTCTGTACTTGCGGTAGTCTGGATTAATTTAGAATGAAGGGAAGAATTCCAGAATCACAAAATATTCTCATTTGGAAAAGACCTCCAAGATCACTGAGTTCCATCTTTGAGTGACCACGACCTCGTCATTTAGACCATAGCACTAAGTGTCACATCCAGTTGTTTCTTCAACACTTCCAGGGATGGTGACTCCACCAGTGTGAGAGATTGGAGAAAAGGATTACTGGCTCAAAATAACTAAAATATGCATGTGTGGCAGGAAGGGTGGGGTGGGGCAAGTTCTGAAGAGGTGGAATGGTGCACTGCTCCACACCATGCCTTGGAGCCTCTGGTGCAGCCCAGACCAAAACCCATACCTGTGGGGATGGCCCTGAAAGACCAGAGAAGATAAAAGCAATTGCACAAAAGATACACATGTTCACATCCCACCATTTGGATTATACAGTAGCTGAGATCGCACTGGAATTCTAGCAGTGATTATTAGTCTTTCTCTGTCCCTTTTCTTTCTTCCTTTCTCTTTCTCTCTCTCTTCTGATTTCCTTTTCTTAAAGTTGTATCATTTATATTTTGCTACAGCAATGCCTTGTGAAGTGCTTTATTTTGATTGAATGTTGCTTTAAAATTTGCCAAGTACCCTTATTTCCTAAAGTTTACCAGAAAAAGTTTGTTGTTTAACCTCCTGAGAATGTTGTCATATTTCTCCCACTACACCTGCCTCAGTGTATAAAAATACTTAAGCCCCTTCAGGAAACTCATTGAGCAAGTCTGAGGCTTTACAACCACCAACCTGGGCAGTTGGTTCCAATGCTTAACAATCCTTTCCAGGAGGAAATTTTTCCTGTCTAACTTGAACCTGCCCCAGCACAGCTTAAGGCTGTGTCTTCTTGTTGTGTCACTGGTGATCTGGGAGAAGAGACCCATCCCCACCTGGCTACAACCTCCTTTCAGGTACTTGTAGTGAGTGATGAGGTCTCCCTTGAGCGCCCTCCTCTCCAGGCTAAAGAACCCCAGCTCCCTTGGCTCCCTCAGGGGGTTCTATGACTTGCAGAAGAAGATTATCTCCTTCCATGTTACAGACCAATTGCAAATTCTTAACAACACAATCTTCTTTCCCAATTTCTTTGCATAGTCCCAGAATGTAGTGAATACACAACCAACTTGGCAATCTTCCTTTGTACTGTATTGAGTGAGATTCTGGTATTGTATACAGGATAAAAAGAACCACTCCTAATTAAATCATGGGCAGTTAAAATTCTATTTAGTATTGATCATGCATTTAACAGCAAAGATACCAGATCACTATCTATTGACATTCTATCCCCTTGAGAGGTAATTAACAATGAAACTAGCGGTATCGGATTAAACTTTTTGCCTGTGGTTTATTTTCTTTGTGGGATTTTCTTCTGGCCTTCTTTACAAGGATCACACTTGGGAATAAACCAATGATTTTAAATTAAGGTGCCATAACTGTCATATCAAATAAAAAAGAGTGTAATTTCTTTTTTTTTTAATGATTAAATAATTTTGAAAATTTAACACTTTTTAAAAGTGTTTTCAACTAAGTTTGTACAGAATATCTTAAATTAGTAACCGTTTGTGTAACTTCTAAACATTTACATCTGAAAATACCCTGAGAAAAATTAGTTTTGTATTTAGAAAATCTATTAGCATTATTTAATAATCACAATGTGTACTTTTAAAGTAGCACTGTCACACTAAGTATATATACTCAACATATATATTTAATTTTTTATTTATGATTTTTAAGTGCTAACAGGAGACAATATACACTTGTGATTTCATTTATCTAATTTTTGACCTGCTGTTTTGAGATTGACTAAAACATACTACAGAGAAAGAGGAGAAAATAATAGAAGAGAGAAAATATTAAATACTTCATGACACCAGAACAATATAAAATTCAAGGCTTTAATTGATTCTATAGTGTATTTAAAATAAATAGTTTATAAAGAACATATACTTTAACTTATTCAATCATACCTCACAGAATAATCTACCAGTCAAGAACTGGAACTTGAAAACACAGACCTGTTTTTTATAGTAGCCAAAAGCCTATTTTAGTACTAAGGACTGAAAGAAATAGAGAGCAGAACAAAAAATATGATTATGTCATTAAACAAATTCATAGTACATTTGCAACTTGACTAATATCTGATGTATTGAAAGATGAAGCAGAAATAATAATAAGAAAAAGAAAGTAAAAAGTACAGAAACAGATAAAAATCATCAAATGTAGAGAGCTTCCTCTGAGAAGTGAATAAATAGGTTTAGATTCTTTACTATGGAGAAAGAGATGATTCATGGGTGGGCATGATAGCAACCTAGAAACTCATGAAAGCTGTTGGAGAAAGAGAACAGGAATGCGGTGTTCATTGATTCTCCGATACAGGAACTAGGTGGCACTAAATGCAATTAGCGAGGCATAAGTTCAAAATAAACAACAGGAGGGAGTTCTTCAGACGAAATGTGATTAGAGCTGTAAAGCTGCTTCATCTGCATGCTGACAATCTACACAGTTTAAGATTATGGAAGAAGAATCTATCAGGATTGAAAAATAAAGATGACATGTTCAGAATCACTGCACTGTGAATTGCTGGAGGCTGAGAAAATATTCTGGGGAAATATGATTACTTGCTTGTCCTGTTTTGCTTTTTCCTAGACATTTCCCATTGACTAGCATAATATTATGGGCCATGTAAACTTCTATTCTGATGTGGACATTCTTGTCTTTTTATATTTAAGAGAACTACTGAACAGAGATGTACTTATCACTTTCTGGAATTATCGCAGAACAGTAGGTATCAGTGCATGATGAAAAATATGCCCAAGTCTTTAAAAAGAAAAGTCAGTCTATGAGCTTTTAATTGAGTTCTTGCAGGATCTTACCTGTTTGTAAAATTCAGCTAGAATAGATTCAGTGAACTCTGTATACTCATCCAAAAAGACCATAATAACATTTCTCCTCCAAAAAGCTCATAGAACTTTAAAAAACATCAGCACCTTGCTAGTTTTAAAGACTGTCAGCCAAAATCATGTAAAACTTTTGAAGTGTTGCATTGCCTTCACAATTATATTCCATTTACACGAGTTCAAAAAGTATTTCTCCAGCCAAACAGTTGTGAGATTTGGTCCCATGCTTCTTTGGTCTCATGACTCAGCTTCATCTTAGATTTCTCTTTTTTCTCCTGAAGAAACAAACTAATATTTGCAGCAGAGAACATATCCGTCCTGAAGAAAGGAGCAAAATAATGGTGAGAAAAACAAAAACATATCAAAAGACCATCAGAAAATTTCCTTGACACTTGGCTTTTTTTCTCACTGGAAAGAGATAAATGAGGAAAAAGAATCTGAACACAAAATATGGAAGGATCTACTGAAGTTACAGTTTAAATAGGTGAATTACCACATTTAAGAACAGTTTGAAATATTTTAAAGTAAAGATTATTTCAGGAAAAACAAAGGCTACTGTTCCTAACAACGCATATTTCTGCTTCTCCAATCAGACTGCACTAAAAATCAGTGCTGAAATGACAATTGAGAGGTTTTTTGGAGATAAATAAAGCTTTAAAGGAATAGGATAAAAGTTTCATTATGCCAATAATTTCAAGTTAATAGTGTGTTACCTAGCTTAATTGTTGCATCATAAAATAAGTATTAGTATTTCCCCACACAACAAAAATATTTTAACTATTTTAAAATTTTAAGCATTATATGTTCTGGTGATTAAAGAGAGATTTTCATGTGATGCTAATTTGCTGGTTAAATTCTAATTGCTCTGTTTGTTTCTAGCACTTTTTATATCATTGATGCTTTCCATTTTCTACCAAATGTTTTTGGAAATGATAGAGCAGTTTCACCAGTCCAGAACTGTCCTCATCAAAATCCAGAGGAGATCCCTGACTTTCATGGAGTTTTTGCATCTGGGGCAGAGTATGCAACAACACTGATTTTTGATTCATTCTTCATTTCAAAATATACTTTGCAGACTAAACTGACCAGAGAAAAAGAAATCAATTAATTATGGGCTACATCACATTTGACATTCATATATGAGTTAAGTTTTATTGGCTTCCAGAGGAACAGAACAGTCTCCTTGTGTGAATAGAAAAAATAGGTTTTGGCCCGATTGAGCACATTTTTTTATTTTTTTTCCTTCGTAGGGAAATATTTAAATAACATTCTTAAGAGAGTCACACGAAAGAGAGGATGTTCTAAATAAAGACTTCCTATAGAGATTGAATGCTATTATTCCGAGACATTGCAGCACATATTACCTATTCCTACTGAGATTCCACTTTCCCTCCTACTGCATTTCCTAATTGAAGTATTTTTGTGGGAAAAAGTGACAATTCTGCATTAGGCTTGTAATTTTAAATGTCAGCAAATTATGTCAGTAAGCAACCTTCAGAAGGACATTTGCATTATTGTGAGTTTCCTGTGAATGGAAAGATGAGTAAGTATTTGTCTGTAAGTCCATTGGATTATCAACCATGGCACTTCAGGGATTAACACTCTATTCTCGGAATCTGAGAAGAATTGTCTGGGAAGCAGTTTATGAATTTTTTAAAATACCATTACTTCGTGTGTCACATCACATGGATATGGCCTAATGCAATCCCTGGATGTATAAGTATGGTATAACCCTAGGAAGGCAATTACTTGATCTTATCCCTAACATTTATACATAAGTATTTACTATGCACTAGCTTACTGTACATGTATAGTACAGATCAGGCCAATATTGAAATTTATTTGTGATGATTACCATTAAAAGAATGAATAAAGTAAATAAAGAGACATATGGACCTTAGCCTGATGGATTTGGAGAGATTGAAAGAACCCCATCTATTTATCTTGTCAAAATGAAGAGGTGATTTGATTACAGTCCATAAATATTTTCACAGGGTGAAAACAAAAGATTAAATAATTTAGCAGAAGAGGGCATAACAAAGACAGATGGCAGGAAGATGAAGTCAGACAAATTCAAACACAAAGCTAGAAGTAATTGGGAGTGTAGTTGATTCTGTAATAGAACACACAGAAAAGCAGTACCTCCTATATCTCTCCTGTTTCAATGAGAGCAGTACCTCTGTTCTCATAGATTTTTATTACCGTGTTTTGTGGAACTCAGTTCATTTTAGTCATGATGTTTTAAAACATTTATTTCAGGCTAAATCAAATTACTTTCCTTTGGTTTTGTTTTCCATAATAAAATAATCTACTTGCAGCAGAAGCAAATATTTTATAGAGCCCACTTAGTTTTTCATGTTTGGAATCACTATATAATTTTTCCTTTTCTATTTAATTATTTTCATTTTGTATTGTATTATTCTTGTCGTATTTTATAATTTCATTTTGTAATTTCATTTATTTTTGATAATGATCTCAAAATACATTATTTTTCCATTTAATGATTTTTGAAAAATTAAAAAAATAAATTAAGCATTGCCGAGACAATTTTCTTTCACTCTTTTCTTCCCCTTTCCTTAATCACTCCCACATCAAAAATTACTGAAAAAACTCACAAACAAAATAAAGACGATTTGGCAACATTGAAGTATTTTTATTTCTTCTGAGAGGGATATTTGGCCAAAACATTTTTTATACTCTGAATTTTTTAGTTTTAATTTAGTTTGCAAGTTGTTAAATTCAAACTCGACAGAAATTTATTAAAAAGTTAGTTAGTCAAGTTAGTCAAGCTTTAAGAAGCTCTTTCGGATAGTGGAAGAGTTTGTACTGGATCTATTATAAAAAACAAAAGAATGAGTGATCCCATTTCCAGAGATTATAAGTTTTTCAGGATGGTCTAGTGTTCTGTTACTCCTCTGTTAGTCCAGGCTGGAAAAGGTTACAACTTTGCTAGTGGAAAGACTTAGGCTGTATATATACAAATAGTACTTCTCCAGTAGTTAGCCAGCCTTTCTCTTTCATCTTTTTACTGGAAATCTCAGATACATTCGCCTCTTTTCCCCTCTTCTGAGTTTCAGATCAATACAGCTGAGGGTTTTGTTTATGAAGCTACTTGTCAACAGGGCTCCAGGTAACGCTGTGGCACTAATGACTTTTAAAAATTCTATTGTGTTATATTTAGTTAATAAACCTGTTTAGTTTACAATCAATACAGAATGAAGGACTGTTTTTATGATGCTTGCTAAGTGCTATTGAAAAAAGATACTGAGTGAGACAGAGTAATGGGTATTTGGTATGTGGACCCTCCAAAACAAGTATGGGCCAAAGCAACTTCTACCTGTAGAGATAAATACAAAATTTCTCTTTCATTGAAACATTAGACCCAAATTAAAACAATGATAATTCTTTTAAAAATGAGGCCTAAATCATCTTGTGGAGAACTCTCTCACTATTTCTCAAACCTATCACAATGAAAGAAAGATTGCACAGAGTTTGCAAATAGGATAAAAAAGGAAGGTTACAGGACAAAAAGATTATTAGATCTCACAAAGGTTTTTTTATGGAAGAAAGAAAAGTCATGTTTTCAGTGGAGTAGCTGTATTCTCCTCAATTTATATTCTATTGTGGCCTCTGCCCCTGATCCTTCAATAACTCTGGACAACATTTGAATTTATGTGAAAGAGAGCTAAGACTGAGGGAATTCTCTAAGACAGTAAGAATTCTCTAAGTAGACAGAGGAAAACATTAACAAAAATTATTACTGAATATCATATACTTCAGCAAGTATTAGTTATTAAATTGACACGTCAATCAAGGTCTTCCAGGTTTATGCCAACATAACTGCACACACTCCTGAGAAGGTAATTTGGGCCATTAATATAGTATCTTAGATGATTCCTTAATGCAAACACACAAATTGCTAACACTGAACAACATTAATTAAACTACATTTTATTAATTACTTGTAGACTTCTAAAAAGGCAGTCAAATGTTGCAGATGCAGGTTCATAATCTTTAATGATGCCCTGTTATAGAAAATCCTATTATACTGCCATGATATCCTCTGTAAATTGGATGCTTAATTTAATCAGCACAGCAGTGTTACAGATTCTGTGCATGCTGTTCTGAACTTGTGTTCTTTAGAAAATTTGTATAGGCTGAAAAGAGTGTTCATGATAGAAAATCTTTCTGACTTGAGGAGGATTCTCTGTAAGAAAAGCAGAAGATGCCATGACACTACATACCTCTGTTTCATCCTACTGTACCTAATCCCATCCAGTTTTGCCACTCTTTACCTCACTGCGTTGAAAGAGAATCTGCAAGTATCCAAAATAAGAAGTTATGCTAGTACTACTGTTGCCTAAAAAGCTATCAATACCCTATTTCCATGATGTTCTTTGAGACCTCTACTCTTCTTTAATGCCTAGGACATTTTACTATATTGTGGTATAAATGAGAAAAATCTCTTTTTTTCCCCCAACTTTTTTCACTATACTTGAGAATTACTTTAAATTCCTAGCCTACAATTTCTCAGTGCTTTAAGCTTCTTGTTCTTTCCCCCCATAGATTCTTTTACACAAGTATGCGGTATAAACTTTACCATGTTTAAGCTAGAGTGTGACATCTGAATGACAGAAGTCTGTCACTTTTTTATATCCAAAAGAGGCAGTGCACACCTGGGATACTAGAAAGAAAAGCGTGTAGTAAGACTCAATGTTAACACATATTCCCAGGCTAAGATCCTTGTTCTAAGGTTGTATTTTTTTATCCTTGAGCAAAGGAAAGCGTATTTTGAGATTACCTTGCATTTTGAAATTACAACGTACATTCTATTTAGTAACAGTTATTTTCTTTTCTTAGCTTGTATTTCTGAAACAAAGTCCAAGAAAGAGTTAGAGGTGATGATCAGATGACAGAATGACTTGATAACCCTTGGCGGTTCCTTCCAACTTCACATATTCTGTGATTCTATGAGTTTTCCAGAACTGGACATTGGTTTCCGGATCCCTGCAAAGTGTTTCGTGGCCATCATCCTCTTTCTTGCTGAGGCAGAGAGGTGGGGTTTCCCACCCAGCAAGACCTCCATACTAGAGCAGAGAGAGATGCCCAAGCCCTCTCTCCTGAGCGGGAAGCAGTGGAGTCGTAACCCAGGAACAGCTCTGACCCAGGGTGTGTGGTACCAGCAGGCACTGTGCCCAGCCCGTACCCCGCCCTGTACAAGAGCTGCCCCCAGAGAGCATGAGTGACCAGGTAGTTTGTGCTGGCAGGGCGAGCAGGGAGAACGGCAGCTTGAGCAGTCAGCTCAGCTGGTGATCATTGCATTTGCCGAGAGAGGGAAATATTTTGCAGGAATTAAAGGCTGTTCCTCTAAGAAGGCGATATGGCTGACAGCCCAGCTGAAGTGAACTACAGATGAATAGAAGGCTGAGTTACTGAACAATTTTTTTGCCTCAGTCTTCAATGGCAACCTCTTCCTTCCCACCCTCCTCTAGTGGATGGACAGCAGGATGGGGACTGGGGAAGAAAAGTGCTTCCCACTGTAAGTAAAGACCAGATTCATGACCACCTGAGGAACCTGAACAAACATAAGTCTATGGGAAATGATGAGATGCATCCCAGAGTCCTGAGAGAATTGGCTGCTATAGTTGCCAAGACACTCTGCATGATATTTGAAAAGTCGTGGCAGTCAGGTGAAGTCCCACGTGACTGGAAAAAGGGAAATACAGTGCCCATCTCTTCATAGGATAGAAAGGAGGACCCTGACAGGATCAACCTGTCGGCTTTCCCCCCTGTGCCTGGGAAGATCATGGGACAAATTCTCCTAGAAGCTATGCTGAGGCATATGGAAGGAAGGGAGCTGATTCTAGACAACCAGAACAGCTTCAGCAGGGCAAGTCCTGCCCAACCAACCTCGTGGCATTCTATGATGGAGTGGCTACATCAATGGACAAAGGAAGGGCTATAGACACTTTATGTGGACTTCTGTAAAGCCTTTGACACAGTCCCCCACAATATCCTTCTATCTACATTGGAGAGAGATGGATTTGATGAGTGGGTTGTGAGGTGGATATGGAATTAGTTGGACATTTGCATCCAGAGGGTAGTGGTCAGGGTCACACTGACCATCAGTGACAAGTGATGTCCCTCAGGGGTGTGTATTGGGACCGGCATTATTTCATGTCTTTGTTAATGACATAGACAAAGGGATCCAGTGCACCGTCAGCAAATTTGCAGATGACACCAAGCTGAGTGGTGTGGTTGACTCATCTGAAAGATGGGATGCCGTCCAGAGGGACCTGGACAAGCTTGAGAAGTGGGCCCATGGGAATATCATGAGGTTTAACAAGACCAAATGCAAGGTGCTGCACCTGGGTCAAGGCAACGTCCGGAATCAATCCAGGCTGGGGTATGAACAGATCCAGAGCAGCCCTGCTGAGAAGGACTTGGGGGTGCTGATGAAGGACAGACTGGACATGAGCCAGCAATGTGCCAATTGTGTGCTGGGCTGCATGAAAAGCAGCGTGGCCAGCTTTTGATTCTGCCCCTCTACTCCACTCTCATGAGACCCCACCGGGGGTACTGCATCCAGCCATATCATTTGAGATGTGATGCAAAGTCTCTAAAACTAGTATAAAGAGCAGAGAGAGACAAAGCCCCTGAAAAACTTTGCAGTGTGTAACCATATAGCCCTGTAACACAGTGCTGTCATGGCTTGGTGTGCATCACAAGGTTTGCACTGAGTTTGCGGGGCTTCAGGACTGTTTTTGCCAGTCTTGCTCGTTGTGAAATTTTCTTGCCCTGCCTGCAGCTTTGTTTTACTTACTTTAGCTGTGACAGCGATTTCTGTAATTGACCAGGTGCCTAAGGCCAACTTCTTTTACTTTTAGCTGTGTATGTTACAAACATACACAGTTTATTGAGCTAACCATTTATGCAGTTAGTTTTATGCAGGTAGAAGTAATGAGTGGTTGTTCCAGGTAGAATAAGCTATTTAATACTGTAATACTATGATGTAGTGTAGAGATATACAAGCCTGGTATTATATCAAGGATCTTGACGAGAGCCAGGATTTGGCCTGGAAGAGTACAGGCGTAGGGGACATAATAGCATGAAAAAGAGTAGAAACTTAAAAAAGTGTGTATATAAATTTTAACTCTGTTATTATTCTTTCTTTTTCTGTTGCAGTTGTATCTGGACTAGTGATAATTAGACTAGGTATCCGTTATTCTGACAATAAGTTTTGGCTTATAGGGTGCCCATGAACAACATTTTTAGCTTAACAATTGCTCCAAGATCCGATTTTGTAAATCACAATGATGTAACTATATGACTATGTCATGCAGGGTGTGTTTATAAATTATTTTAAGATATAACCTAGTACTTTAACAAAACTATTTTTTAGAAGTGCAAAACATTGTTTGTTAATATTTTTTCTAATCATAATAAAAATAATTTAGTTTTAGACAGTTTTAAGTAATTGAAAACTCTTCCTGTTCCTAGTTAAGTACTAAAGTAACAACAAGGAGGAAATATATTCAAGGTTTCAATAGAGTGACTAGATCCTTTTTGAAATATTTACATTTCTTTCCTCTTCTTGCTGGACCCTTCCCTTGAAAAACACTTTAAATTTATCAACTTTAAATTTGGTAAATGCAAGATCAAACCAGTAACTTTTACTGTGCCATAAGCATTTCCCTTACATGCACTGAGAACCACTTACATACACTTAAACCCACTGACTAGATCACACAGTGTTCTGGTGATCACTGTACTTTATGGACACTTGAAACCTTGACTTTAGACAGTCAGAGATGCCAGGAGGCTGTTTTAACAGATTTGGGTATAAAAACTGATCCATCTCTTAAGTGCCATAATAAAGCAGGTGAAAACCAAAATTTTAGTCTTTTTCTGAATGCTGATGGAAGGAGGATAAAAGTTTGGCCCCAGATGGGTAATACTCAGATTCCCATACAAATGGGTAATACTCAGATTCCCATACAAATTGCTTAGCAGCAATACCTGTTAAAAAGAAGAATCTAAATCTGTTTATGGTATTTTTCCTCAGTGTGATAGCACGTAATTCTCTAAAGATGCAGAGAAGTATTATTATCTCCACTTTAGTACTGAGTAACAGAAATACTGACAGCTTACTGAAATTATTAATAAAAACCTGACAGAATATAAACCTAAAATTAAATCTTTTAAATCATCCATGTTCTGAGTTGCATTGATTTTGGTGTCAGACTCCAGAATCAAGACCAGGAGCCAAAAAAAAGAAGAAAAAAGTAGTTATCAGGTGTGTAAAGAATGACACACTTGATGTAGAGTATGGAAGAACTGCTTCCTCTGCTGAGCTGCAAATACAAATCCAAAGTTCCCAACGCACTCAAAAAAAATATTTATTTAATTCCACACAAGTTTTGACTAAGATATTTCTATATTATTTTGTGGGGATTTAAAACTGTACAGTTTCAAAGAGGAATGATTGTGCTTTTACTTTCCAGGGACTACCTGGTTTTTGGCACTAGATGAAGTGGAAACAGGTTATGTTCAGCTCTGGCATGATTTCTTGTCATGCAGAAGAGGTTATTCTATTATGTAAAAAAAAAACAAAAACCAAAAAAAACAAAACAAAACAAAACAAAACAAAACAAAACAAAAAACGTTGATTCACTATTATTAAGCTAGACGTGGAGAAATATTTTGACAGTTTTTTTATCTGGAGCTGATTCACTTATGCTGAGTGATTTACAGGTCACCTCTTTTATGAATTATTGACTCACTACACCGGTATCATTGCTTGGCTGAAAAGCAGTTGTTCACCTTTTACTGTAATCTAAAGTAGAGGATCACTGTATCCAGGCTTCTACTTAAGTCACCTGATTTTTTTGCCTTGTTTTCTTTTCATTTAACATTTTGCTGTTTTTGTTTAGAAACCAGGGTTGGATAATTTACATACTTCATGTTTTGTTCTGTTTGTTTTTCTTTAATATAGTCCCAAACCCAAAATGTTGGTTCATATCCTAATTGCCTTTTTTTTCCTGGTTGGTTTTTTTTTTTTGAGTTGTTGGTTTTTTTTTTCTTTTCTTTGTTTTGTTGTGGTATTTTTCCACTCTGCATTTTCTATAATGAAGTTTGGGAGAAACTTTTGCCATAATTTGAAGTCCATCAAATATTATGTTTTAAAATCACCCCTTGTGTGATTTCACTGCATTCATTATAGTTGTGCCAGAAATTAATTTAGCCTCCTGAGTTCTTATTTTGGCAATGAAAATAAATTATTAAGATCTGCATTCTTGGAACTGTATACATATCTTAGCAAAATTGTAAAATAGGGGAAAAAAAGAATAAATTTGCAAAATAGATCCTTTCACAATTTTTATTTCTTTAAAATATTATTTAAGGGGCCACTATAAAGAAGATCATAGAATCAGATGAATTTTTCACCTGTGCCTTTAGTTTCCCTTCTTTTCCCACCTGACATAACCAACCCACACCTCTGCTATGAAAGTGTAATAACAATATTTTTCCTCTTTTTCAAGCATCAAAAAGCCTATTGAGCTTCTCCAGAGAAGTTCACACTAGAGATATATGAGAAATGTTTCTTTGACATTCTGTCCAATGATAAAATCATGTCATTTATCATTTTCTGTTCTTTAAGTGAACTATATCTGGATTTTTAATCGATAGTTGCCACCTCTAATTGCAAACTTTGTTTTTTCTGTCTCTATGGATTCCTAATAAATCATTTAAAAGTCATATGCTGTACCATTACTTGTAAGAGTAGAGTAAAAATGTTGAAACTCCATGGTATCATTTAAACAGATGTATAGAAATTTGAAAGAATGGCACACTTTTTCATTTTTGGTACAAGTATGTTAATTTATTTTTTTTTTAAGGTTAAGGATTATTTTAACCTTACACTAAAAGCACCAACAAATTATAGTACATACTGATAATGATCTCTCAGAGAAGGGACTTCTTACTGAGCAGTTGGCTCAAGAAGTGACAATATAAACCTAACGAGCACAGTTGCATGTATTTTTACTTGTTGAATATTTTTTCTTGAAAATGAACCTTTAAAAATAACATAGGTTTGAAAAGGTAGAATAATTTTATTTTTAGCTGTGGTTTTCTTTTTGTTAGGTAAACATTACTCACAGCCAGTGGAAAGGAAGTATTTGGGTTTTTCTTCCTCTCATTTGATGTTAAAATTTCACCAGTGGAGTATGATCATGAAATAGTCACTTATGCTGTCACAAAACTGTGTTTTTGAAATTCATAATCAATCAAACACAAACACATAATAAAAACATATTGCTGTCTGAGAATTACTATTTTTTTCCCTGCTAATTTCCAAAGTATTATTTATAAAGCTTACTAGTGTATGCCAAATATTATTATAATTAGATCATAATAAATTTACTCACTATTCATTTTATGAGTTTTAATTATTTCTTTTCTAAAGAAAGGAATCTGTATATAAAGACAAGTTATAATAGTACATGATAATATTAAGTCTGTAATGTCATGACAATTTTGGACAAAAGTATTTTCAAAGTCACTGGTGTACCATGGTGGTAGTCTTGAAAAGTTCAAAAAGTACTAAGATACAGTTAATTTTAGCCATAGATTGAACAATATTATTTTTATTCTCTGTAAGGTATTTATGTATAATATCACTGTCATATCAACTGGAATTAATTTACTAGATGTCGTGAATTGTAATTTACACTTTCAAATAATATACTAATTTTATATACTGCCTGTGGTGGGTTAACCCTGGTTGAACACCAGTTGCCCACCAAAGCTGCTTTATGACTCCCCTCCTCAGCTGGACAGGGGTCGAGACAAGAGCAAGGAGAGATCACTCAGCAGTTACCATAACGGGCAAACCCGACCTGACTTGGGGAAACTAGTTTAATTCATTACCAATCAGATCACAGTAAGGTAATGAGAAATAAAACCAAACGTTAAAAACACTCCTTTTTAGTTCCCAGGCTTAACTTCACTCATGAATTCTTTACGTTCTCCCCCACAGTGGTGCAGAGGGTGGGCAATGGCGGTTGCAGCCAGTCATTTCTGCTGCTCCTTCCTCCTCAGAGGGAGCACTCCTCACACTCTTCCCCTGCTCCACCATGGGTCCCTTCCATGGGATGCAGTTCTTCAGGAACAGACTGCTCCAGCATGGGTCCCTTGTGGGGTCACAAGTCCTGCCAGCAAACCTGCTCCAGGGTGGGCTCCTCTCTCCACAGGTAGCTAGGAGCTTGCTCCAATCTGGGCTTCCCATGGAGTCACAGCCTCCTTCTGGCATCCACCTGTTCCAGTACTGGGTCCTTCATGGGCTGTAGGTGGATATCAGCTCCACTGTGGACCTCCATAAACTGTAGGGGAGCAGCCTTCCTCACCATGGTCTTCGCCACAGACTGCAGGGGAATCTCTGCTACAGCATCTAAAGCACTTCCTGCTTCTCCTTCACTGATCTTGCTGTCTGTGCAGCTATTGCTCTCATATATTGTCTCTTGTCTCTCCAGCTGCAATTTGCTCTAGTGCAGTAACTTTTTCCCCTTCTTTAACTGTGTTATCCCAGAGACATTAGTACCAAAGCTGACGGGCTCAGCTTTGGCAAGTGGTGGGTCTGTCTTGGAGTCATCTGCATCAGACACAGGGGAAGCTTCCGGCATCTTGTCACAGAAGCTGTCCTTGTAGCCCCCTGTTTCCAAAAAGTGCCATGCAAACACAGTATACTGCCCCATGAGAATTATAAATGAAAAGGTGTTTCTTCACTCTGTTGTTGTTGAATAATTAAAAGCAAAGTAACATGTTGCTACTATTATTTTGACAGCATTTTTAATCAGAAGTAGTTAATAGATTCCGTAGATCATGTGTGTGAATTCTAATGTCCTAGTTTAAATTTCGTATTAAATATAGTTAATTGGATAAAATAAAATGAATACATATACAATAAATGCAATACAATGAATGAAAAAATAAAATTGTTGTTTGCCAGAGTAGGTTAGAGGTAGGGTTATTTCCTTAACTTGCACATTATCAATGAAATTCATAACATGTTGCCAAACTTTCAGCTTCATCTAAAGCAGTTTCTTTAAAATGTCCAGTGAAATTCTGATGTACACAGATGGACCCATTAATTTAAAACAGCGGAAAAATCAAGAAGGAAAAAAACCCTTTTTTTGGCATGTTTTGTAATCACATACATGAAGTTGCTTTTTGCTAAGTTGCTTAAGGCTTTCATTGACATAATGGCTGTCATCTAAATGTAGATAATTCTGGATGCAATTGGGTATACATTTACTTTTCTTGAGTATGAGAGTGGTAGGAACTATCTGTCCTTAAGGCTACTCTTTTGTTCTAGAATGAAATTACAGTTGTAACTATAATCTTTGTTGTCAAAGTATATTTTTCCTTTCCATAAAGTAAAGAATGAAAGGATCACAGAATTGTGGCAGTCATGGCATCTGCATCTGTTTCCTCCATTTAGTAACCTCCTGTTACTAAATGTACTTCAGTCAATGTGAGTTCAAGATGACTATGTCCAAGAGTTTAGAGTGATAAAGTTGATAATCCTTTCAGATAGCTCAAAGACTTGTTTCAACTATAGCTTCCATATGTTCGTCTGTCCAGTCTGGAAGACAATACATTTATCTGTGTCTACAAAGACATCTTTGCAGGCATAAGGACTATGATTATTTCTAAATCCTACAATACTGTTGTGAGAAAGAGAAAATATTATTAAAATTGATATCTCTTTCACAGTAATAAACCATAAAACACTGCTATCACTAATGAAAGAATTATCTGTGCTGCATTTACAAAATAAATATTGTCCTGACTCAATATTTTTTTGGTCAGAATTCTGCCTTGGATACTGTTTTGGACTTTCCTAAAGCCACTTAAGTAAAAACAATCTGTATTTTTCTACTTTTTTTTGAAAGACACCTAGTTCTACTTTTTTCCTCTTTTTTTTCTTTTTTTTTTTTTTTTTTTTTTCCCCATTTAGAAGAAAAAGCAAAAAGAATGATTTGTATACTTCAGTCTTTTCAGAGCAGCACACATATTGGTGTATCCACGATGGAATCCTAGAAATGTTTGGAAGGGACATCTGGGGGTCTCCTGTTTCATCCTACATCCTGAGGTGGGAGCACTGCCAACACCGGGCCAGTCAGCTGGAGCTTTATGTACGTGAGTGTTGAAAAACTCCAAGGGTGGAGGTTTCACAGACTCTCCAGGAAGCCTTGCCATTGCTGCAGTACCCTTGAAATGATAAGTATATTCCTAGTGGCGAGCAAAGATCATCCATAGACTCTCAACTGTGAAGAAGCACAATGAGTTTAAAATCGGTTCCTTGAAATCAAAAGGCTGTCACTGCAGAGAGAAGGTGTAGGAGATGGTACGAATGGTTGACTGGTTCAAAACAACCAGGTGGGAAGTTGTGGGGGAACAGGATGAGCTCTGGGTATGTGGGATGGCACACTGCATCCCCTGCCACAGACCTAAAAATTCCATTCTGTGCCTTGTTAAGCGCCTTGTTGTGTCTGAAAAAGTTAGACTGCTAAGTTAAACTTTCACAAGTGCCTTATTCCATTGGAATGTTCCATTTATTGCAAATAAAAGTTATTTTTGAACCTCCTGAGAATTTTTCTGTTTCTCCTGTGTGCTGCCCTGAGTAAATCCAGCTACCTTCCCCTAAACCCACTGAGTGGACTGGGGCACCACAGAAGGTAACTTGTGAGTCCAGCTGGTCCTTTGCCTTGAGATTGTTCACAGGGGTCTCATTCTGCTTCCTCTACAAAGCTAAAGATTTTACCCTGTGAGTACTGCATGTGGGGACTGGAATTTGGTCACCATTTTGTGTTGTATCTGATCATTGATCTATGACTGAACATCCAGTTGAGTGTGGTGGGAAGTGACAGGCAGAAGAAGAGCTGATGTTCAAGAAAGAGCTAACTGTTCTCAGACAGGAGATAGCATCTGTTCCAGTTATCCTGAATTCTTCCCTGAGAACAGATCATGGCAGGGATATGTTCTCTGTGCTACTGCAAGATAAATGGTGACTCAGGAAAAACTGGCCAGAGAAATCCACTACCCAGTTCAGAAGAAACAGAACAAAAATAGCCTGTTCATCCAGGTACCAAAATATGGAATGTACCATAATCAGCCCATTAAAACAAGGATGAGGTCCCACTGTAGCTGCCATTTGTATTAAACAATAGCTAAATCTGATGGTAGATTAATTGAACAGATTATCCAAATATAACTGCTACCTTCACTGCTTGTTCTTCGAGGAATTATAATGAAAATTGTTTCCCTAGTATTACCTTTTCCTATATTTCTGCATTTCCTATCTGTTTAAAGTAAAACAAAAAATGAACTAATTAAATTGTGCACATTCATTCTCTAACTCTCTTCCACACACAGAGACATACATATTCTACGCAACTTTGGAAATAAATATTAATCATTATGTCTTCAGATTCACAGGAACAGCAGGGCAAAAAGCAAGGCTGTAGATAAAGATTATTAAAAACATGAAAAGTGTCAGATGAAAATTTAGATTCAAATTTGACAAATTTGACAAATTTGTCAGTTAAAAAAAGGTCAGTAGCTTGTGGGATGAGGGGTTTACAAAATATTTTTCCTCCTTAAGAAAGACTAGTCCATAGTGAAGTCTTGTGAAGAAATGGACAGTAAAAATAGTAACAAGAGTTGTTTTATTAACACTTAGTTTTAGTGATGAACATAATGGGAAAATATGTTCAGTCCTGAGATCAAAGGATTCCATTTCTTTTTTATGATGAGAATGGAAGTCTTTCTAGAAAAACATATGAGTCCTGAAACACAGGTTCTTGGAAAGCACGTCTCTAATTAATGAGAATTTGTAGTAGGATACAGTGACATACCTCAGCCAGAAATAAAGATTGAAGTACCAACGAAACTATATGTGCAGAAAGAAGAGCAGCACACTGGAACCTTCACTTTAATCTTTGTTAAAGTCGTTGCAAGTGGTTAGCTTTTGGTTTCTAAATGTTCCCTCTTTCCAAACCTACCTTCAAAAAATTGTTTTGGAAGTCTGATTATCTGAAAGATCAGGTTTTATTTTAACCTTTCTTCTTCCCACTTTTTTTTTAATTTCAAATTAAGAAATACATGGGAAAATAGTGACATGAATATATAAGTAAAACCCTTTCTTTTAAAAAGAAATGCATACACATTTTAGAAAGGTTTAGAATGGAAGAAAGGTATATTAGTGAACTACAGGATTTCTTTTTGGTTCAGAATGCATATTAGTCTGGAGTCCAATCTCAATTTTATAGTTGAGTTAAAAAATCCCAATTAAATAATAATGACAATCTCATTCCACTATGGAATGTATCATAAATTGAGAAGAAATTTTCACCCTCACCTCTTTTCTTCTGGTTAAAGTTTATTGAATTTAGAGCTGAAATTCTGTTCTTTCTCACAAGAGTCTCTCACATGAATCTGTGCAGTCCAATAGCTAAACTTCATCTAGTAGCCAAATTAGTTTAATTGCAATGCTAGAAGCCACTTGAATTTTCCTACCCTACATTGCAGCCAGATATATAGGCATGTTTGCACTGAGATTTCAGATACTCACTCAGGTCAGAGAAGCATTAGTACAATTATCTATAAAATTCTTTTTTCACAATAGATAGGTGTGAATCAAGTCTTATAAATGTGTAAGAAGTTAATTTTAGTTCATTTTAAGCTCTCTCTCTTCATTTATCAAGAGACATAATATTCCATTATGGGCAGAGTTACATGTTTGTATATCTAATCAACTTCTGAATGAGAGCTCACTTGCATCTGAATGGTTTAGAATATATAGGATGACTGTGGCAGCTTGCACTTCATCCATTATTCAGACGTTTCCTAGTTTTCTCTCTTACTGGCAGGTGTACGAAGAAACTCCCTTTTAATGTCATTGAACAAATCTCATTGAAATTATGTCCTGCAACTATATCTTTGTCACATGTTTTGAAAAAAAAAATTTGTTTTATGGGACACTGTTTGATTTCATGTGTATCAACTGTTAAATCTGTTTACCTGATAGACCATATAGAAGTGAATAAATTCAATATTGATGCACCATAAAAGCATTACATAACTGGAGCACCTGTATTTTACCCTACGCAGTATTAGGAAGACAAGGCCAATTAATATATTACATATAATCACAGAGAAATTAAATATTCAAAAAATACAAAAAAATATGGAAATGTATTTTGAAATGCTGTTTGATGACTAAAGTGTGGAATAAGCAGGCTTAAGTAATTTCATAGTAATTAGAATGAAATGACTTTGAAAAGGGAAATTCTCTCAGGGATCAAAACTTCTTTCACTTTGTGCCACATATCACATCACACCAGTGTCTTTCTATATTTATGCAACCAAAATAAAATCTTAGAAAGTAGAAAAGTTTTATGAGGTTAAGAATTTGAAAGTATTTTTAAAGCTGAGCAAAATGATTGCAACTAAACAGTATTTTCAAGTTTCTGAAGTGAGAAAATGCTGAATTAAGAACAGTAGATTTCAGAGATAGGCTAATATCTATTGATACCACATTGTTCCTTATAGTGAATTAGATAGCCCATTCTCCTGTTATTTGGGGTAGACCCCCCCCAAAAAAAACTTAAACCATTGAAAACTTATGAATCTTTCAAGACAAGACTTTATGTGGACATATACTCTGATAATAATGTTACTTTTTCCTTCAGAGTAATGCACAAAAAATAGAAATAAGTAGATGGAGAAAATCGTGGTATCTCCTGGGGATTAACTATTCAAAGAAGGAAAGTAGATTATTGCAGCTCTTGATAAGGTATGTCTTTGTTATTTCTGTCCTTGACTCAGATTTGTTTTCATGTTTGTTGTCCACTACTACCCCTAAAGCTCTTCAGTGTGCCAGATTTCACAGTTCCTCTCAGTTTTACTGTTCTGGTTTTGTTTTATTTTTTTCCACAGATGTATTACCTGGTTCTTTTCTTTGTCTATTTTGTTATTTCCTGTCTGTATTTCCCTGACTTCTGATGTCCCTGTTGTTGTCCTCAGTTGAGTGTATAGTACTTCCCAGTTTAATAATATGTGTCAATTCAGTTCTGCTGTTTGCGTACCTTCAAATCATTAAAGAAAATGTTAAATAGCAACAGACCCAATACTACCACTGACACAAAAAGTACATAGGAAAGTTCATGTGACCATTCATGATTTATTATCTATGTAGAGCATTTCTATTAGTATGAAATTTTTGTTTCAATTACAAAAATATGTACAGGTATAAAATTACACAGATGCTATCTAAATGGTTACATTAAAGACACAAATATTATAATACTTCTGTTTCTGCATCTGAAGAAAAGATTACCTGCTTCTGGATGGTTAATTTAACCAGTAATTACTTTTGAACATGTGGCTTGGTTGTTTCCTACTTCAAATAATTACCCAATGAAGCTTATACTAGGGCTACCAGCAGGGAGCTAACAACTGGTGTATTGGTGAAAAGAGTTTATAAAACATTCCTATGCTTTTTTTCTTCATTTTCTTTTTTTTTTTTTTTCTTTCATTGCCAGATGGAGGAACAGATGGATGTGTAATGCACACAAAACCTAAGTACAAGATCTCAGCTCTCAACGAGCAGCCACAGTGAAAAGTACAAAAATCAGGTGTAGCTACTCAGCAGTTCTTGGCTGCAAAACAATTGATCCATTGCTCTAAAAACAAACTTCTAAGATGAGTATTTAAGTTTTTATCTACCAAAAGCTCAAATAGAAAGTTTATTTCTGAGCAATGGAAGTGTCACCATCATTAGTGTGATTTATGGTTGCAAATCATGAGATAAGTGATAGTGCACTGCTTCATTAAATCTCTAAGGTTAGTTTTATGACTTTTGATAGGTGTTCTGTACTTGTGCTATGCTCTCATATTTCTGTGTGTTTGGTATTTATTTGTTCTTCTCAGTGGTCGTATGTACTATCTTTAGAGTTCTGATTTTCAGTAACAATAGTTTAACTTTTAAGTATAATCATATATGATAATTTTTTTCTTCTGTACATGTACTATTCCCTCATTCCCAATATAACTGACATTTCGGTCTCAGCCTAGTAAGAACACAATCATAGTTGTAAATGCATTGTCAGACTGTGCTTTGGTTTGCCAAAACTGTTCCTATATTAATTTGGGGTCATTGACTGTTAACAATATGAAATGTCATGAATATGAACTAAATCAATGTGATTACCACAGTGGAAAAATTAATCACCTAGCTTGTCTTTATCATTTGACTACCAACAGATAGGAATCTATAAACATAAAGGCAACTAAAAAGCACTCAGATACGCTCTTGCATATTTATCCTCTTGGTAATAATATCTTTGAAAAGAAGGCTGTAAAGGACACACAACTTTTTATGTAAAAATGCTGAGAAGTGAAAATATATTAAGTCAATGGATGTAATTTACAATTCATTTTGCAATTTGCAATAAATATTCATAATGTTAAGACATAAAATACTTAAGTAAAGAGTCAAGCAATAAGTAGTGAAGGTGTAAGAGAACAAACAAAAAGCAAGGCAGAAGGCTTTTATGCTGGTAACATAGAGCCTTTTTTGTTTCCTAATAAACCTGTGGGAAAAACTTAGATATGCACAAGAAGACATGATAAGCATTTAAGGGGATTATATTTGGAAAACAAAGCCAAAAGCTTTTGGTAGTATTTGTGTTACAATGGCTGTTTAGAAAACAAACTATGATAATATATTTGAATGTGCTACTGAATAGTAAACCCAACATAATAACAGAGAAGAATAATTTTGTATTAAAAAATAAAAGGAAAGAATTTGTGAAAACTAAATGACAAGATCTCTAAAAGGCAGTAGGTACTGGATTCATCATAGGTGCACAAAGGTTTATAAATATATTTTATTATTTGTATATGAAATGTTACATTGATGAACACATTACTCAGTGATCATTTTTGTGATTGGTTTTCATTACCATAAAATGGTCATGTGCTACCTTTAAGTATGACCAGACCAAGATCTGTGAGTACTGCCTAAAACAAAGTTTCAAAGTCACGTGAATGACTAGCTATAAGAATGTGTTTAGGTTTGAAAACAGGTACTTCCTGGCAGACCTGCTATCAAGTTTGTTTACTGTAGAAAAAATATCACTGTAATTTGGCATCTGAAAAATCAAATAACTGTAGAGCTCATATAACAAAATCATTGCTGCCTACAGAATTCTTTAGAAATACAAAACAAATGTGCTACATCCAAAAAAATGTTTTTTGGGGCAGGAAAATACTGAGTATATTTTTTTGCTATTATGTAATATTGTCAGACATTTAACTCTTATAATTTTACTGACAGATGTGGTTAGAAAAAAGATGTAAATTATATATATATTACAAAATGAATTTTTTTTTTCTGTTGACTATCTGGCACTAGAAAAAGTAAATTAGAATCCCTTTCTTGAGAATTATAATACTTTCATTGAGTACTATGAGAAAAACTAGTTTCACATCTAGGTATGTTCAGACAAGTCAAATCATTGACCAAATGTGTTCTCATATGCTTTTTTTCCTCTCCTGCAAGTTCAAAGGACAGTTTATAGAATTTCTTTGCAGTACCATAGGATCCTGCCCTAAATTGGTGCTTTTGTATTAATCGAAAAATAATCGTAAAAATACTTATTTTCTTCACCATTTGCTTGAGAATTAATATAATTATCTTTTAATTTAATGACATTAAAGTGCTTAGATGATTTAATATTAATCTATTTTTCTACAGTCTTCCATTAAACCTGATCAAAATATCAGAATAATATGAGCAATTGGCATATTATTGGCAATAATATGTAACTACTATCCTTTTTTTAGAGAATTCCTTTCCTCTTCCTTTTACTTTTCTATTCTTTTAATATATCATGTTTTAGTACAGGATTTCAGAAGTTCCAAGTGTGATAATTTTTAATGCCATCACTATTCCTGAGAACAGGAACTTATTGTAAATGTTATGGTTAATTGCAGTCAGTGTCAGCAAAAGACATTTGAATGGGCAAATGCTAATTAATATCCATGATTTACTGAGCAGATTTTTGAATACGAATTTCCTTTACACTTCCTCTTGAATATTTACCACTAACAATGTCTATTCATCCCGTTGCCTTTGTCATCTGCTTGTAGTTTGGCTTTACTTACAACGGTTCAGTTTAGTGAAACTTCTTTTTGAAAATTCTCACCCTCTTTAACCTACAGTAGCTCTAATATACTATATATACAACTTACACTGACAACTGGGGACTAGAAAAAGGCTGAAAAAAATGCAAATATATATTTTGCAGTCCACAAATTCCTCTTTTATTCATGGACCTGTAAAATTTGAAAAAAAACCCCAACCATAAGTGTTCTCTATTCTAGTTCTATTTGACTTAGAATGTTTTCTCTATTAGTGTAGCTTTTAATAACTCGTCTCTTTTATAACTGATAGAAGATTGAAAATTTTTACTGAGGACTACTTTTACTGTCTGTCCCCAGTGCCACCAGTGACTGAGAAGTTGACCTAACTACTCCCTAGATCAATTCCCAACATGTGAACACATGTTCATAGACCACCTCTGTTAGACATGCCTGAACATGCAAATAATGAATATAATAAACAGATTTCTTTCACAGAAAATTCATGACAGTAAATCTTGTTCCATTATGAGATCTAAATCCAGGATCTGAAAACTGGTTTAATGTTGGTGCAAGAAACTGAGAAAATAAAAATGAAACATTTTTAAATCTTTTGGTGTTTTAGTACTATGGATATTTTAGAGTCTGATTGTGAATTAGTACTCATTTTTATAATGATTTG
Organism: Oxyruncus cristatus; assembly: GCA_013399855.1. Classification (NCBI taxonomy): domain Eukaryota; kingdom Metazoa; phylum Chordata; class Aves; order Passeriformes; family Cotingidae; genus Oxyruncus; species Oxyruncus cristatus. Next base: position 220,917 of record VXAY01007657.1, read on the forward strand.
GCAAACTGAAGAATCCAACACATTCTAAGTTTCCTGGAGCAGTGGAGGCAAATGAGTTCCCCCGCTTAGAGGATTCAAATAAACTGCTTCAAAAATAACTAACATCAATAGATAAATAATATGTAGCTAAAGACTGAAGGACTATTACTGTATCACACTTTAGTATCAGATAGTAAAGGGGTCAAATATAAGAAGATACCAACACAGCTTGAATGTTCCTAGTGGAAGTCAACATGTCAGTCAGACGAAAATGTTAAAATACAGTGATATTTTAACTAAATTACAAAGTAGTGAAAATTTCACATATTTACGTATGTTAGTGTTTTCATTGAAGCCTAAGTCAGTGAACATTAAGGCTTACACTTTAAATATGCCAACATGTAATTTTTTAAAATATCCTCTTTGAACTTGTATTCCCAGTGGGAAGGTTCTGCATCAAAACAACTTGATATGAATTGGGAGTTTTACTCACATTTTTGTAGTTAGGCTTGTAGTTGCTCTGGGCACTTTTTGATTGTCCTTTACACTGTGTTCCAGTATGTAGGCATATCCAGTAACCATGAACATGAGCTTATACAAAGGAAGGAGAATGACATTTTACACAGGCGGGTTGTGATAGGACAAGGGAGAATGGTTTTAAACTAAAAAGAGGAGATATTAAGATTAGGTGTTAGGAACAAATTCTTTACTGTTAGGGTAGTGAGGCACTTGAACAGGTTGTCCAGAGAAGTTGTGGATTCCCCATCCCTGGATGTGTTCAAGGCCAGGTTGGATGGGGCTCTGAGCATTTTAACATCTGAAAGAGTGGCCTTCTGCCCTGGAGACATTGATTAAAGAAAACGTTATGGCAATCATTCAAGAATGGAAGTGATGCTTCCTTTAGGTCTACAAAATATGTTGTTGTTTAGGAACCATAAACTGTGAAATAGCTTTAATAGCAGTAAATCTGCATAACTATTCCATAACCAGGATGGTAACTTGAAAACGGTTATACTTTGGTTAGGTGTCTTTCAGATGAAAAATTATTTAAAGGTTAAAATCAATTGGCTATAGAGTATCATGTTTTCTGATGGGAATAATAGAGAAAAGAGGACTGAAAGTTGTTTGTTACAATGATAAAATGAGTTTTTACCTCTGGTTATTATCAGCCAGTCATTGCATGCTACTCTTTTTTTTTTTTT
>VXAY01007657.1:222111-270918 GCA_013399855.1 Oxyruncus cristatus
TACTTTTTTTTTTTTTTTTTTTTTGTTATATTGATCTATTTTATCGCCCAAGACAGTTTGTACTTGTATGAAATTCAGAAAGCATTGATTTACTTAAATTATTCAATGCTTTAGTGTATGGCTATTATGTCATTTAACACTTTAGACAAATCAATACACTTTTAAAAATTACTTTCCTTATTCAGAAGGTTTACCCGTATACTTTTCTGGACTCATTAGTTTGCTATAAGGTGATTATGTTTTATAAATAATCTATTTTAAAATTATAAAGGATTATTTATATATACACTTGTATAAATGCATAAATAGTTACAAGCAAAATTAATCGTTTGTGTTTCCCTAAAGCTAGCTGTAATGTAGAATGTGTTTTTAAATTTACAATAGTATTCTCAAACATATCATGATATGGCCATATAATTTTGTTTAACTACTGATAATTGGTGGATATTAAGATTATTTCTCCCAGTACTTTAAAGACCGGAAGTTTTTAATTTTTGACACAGAGCAACCTTCAACTGTCTGTGCAAAGGCCTAAGGCAATGGATAAATCTTGAGCACTAATGGACTTTTGCAGCTGTATTACAGATAAGAAGTGTATGATCAAATACGACAAGTGAAAACATCATCTACAAGTAGATAAGTCCATCATAAGAAAATTAATCGGCACCATGTTCTTACTGAAATACACAGTCTTGAAACAATTGCTTTTGTATGCTGAGGGCACTGGTCCCTTATTCCACATACACAATCATGGTGCCTGAACAAAAGTTATTTTACAAAATGAAAAGCGCCACACTGATTAAAAGAGGCATTGATTCACAGAAAAAATATTTTTTACCAAATATATACTGGAAAAAAAGAACATATTGAACAAGCAGCTTGTACAGCATCATTTCTCTGCAAGCAAATCCTTTCACCTGCTAAATAGACCAGTGAGGAGCTGAGGGTTAATCCTTAAAGGATTTATTATTCAAATGAAATATATTGACAACAGTATACAAGATTTCATATTTTACTAGAAATTAAGTACATAATTTCCAACAATATTTTTATCTCCTTCACTGCAAAAATCCCCAGAAGCCTCTATTTTTGGATTCTTTATTGGTTGTTTATTTCTTTGAAACTAGAGTGCATGCTGAGTATTTGTTTTTATTGGATAGTTCAAACTTTTTCATGCTCATGTTGGGCAGCTGATGAATTAACAGGATATCTTTTTCCTTCTTGTTTAAAGTTCCCTTTTGTCCACCTATTCCAATTACAAGGAAAAATCCCATTTGCCTGTCTATTACAGTATTACCTTATTTATCTCATTCCTTTCCTTAGCAGTGTTAACTCCCAGAGTCTTATGTTAACTCACATTAATGCTCTGGAGCAATGTCTCTATCATAAATACTGGTATACAAGATTATTTCTAAAGCTTAAAACTGTACATACAATCCATATGTATAATTCATTTCCATAGAGGTTTAAAGTTCAAACTTGCTGCATTGCAAGATTACTTCTGTTTTGCTCCAGGCTCCATGGAACTGTTTTAGATCTTGAAAATAAAAATACTCTGTAGGTAGCAGTATGGATCAGTTTATTCAATAATCTGTCCTACCTAAAATTTTATAATGTGGCTGTTAAGAAACACCTTAAAGAATTTTAAACAACCCCAGTTTTAGAGGTCAGAATGCAGTTACATTGAAATAATTAAGACTGCCTTAATTCTGAAGGAGTTGTCTAGGGGGTTCTGCAGTAACATACACTTTTTTCCTGCAGTATTTGCTATATTACTGATATTTTGTCAGATGTAGAAATGTTTTTACTGGAAGTCTTTATGCTTGAGAATTATACAACTGTAATGAAGAATCATGTCCATTTATCCTGTGAGGTGCTGTAAGGAAGTACTCAAAGTATTAAAAAAAAAAAAAAAAAAAGGGGTAGTTCTTGGGCTCTTACTGTGCAATGGATGTATACTCAATAACTAGTGAAAGTTGCCTCTGCCTACAGCAGGGAGGTCAGACTAGATTATATATAAAAGTCCATTTCAAGCCAAATCATTCCGTGATTCTGTGATCTGCCCTCTGGCCACGCAGAAGTTTTGTCTGACTTGGAGGGACACAGAGAGGAAGAGGCAACTGGAAACTCCCACTGCCTTTTTGCACTAAAGGGTGCTCCTAAAAATAATCAAGAGTCAAGATACATGCAGTAGAAGACCTTCTCTTCCAAGGGATAAAAGATGTAAGCTACAAAGTGGGTATATCATGAACTGGGGATTATATGCTTATATAAGGAATAGAAACTTAATAATCAATCTAACCAAAATACACTGGCAGTTTTACAGTGTTCCAGAAGACACATGCAGATTGTTTGTGGCTTTGCTGGGTATGTCTTTCAAACAAACATAGGATATATAATGATACATATTGAAATATCCAAAGTAGCTTTTAGGGAGTTTTTGCTTGCTGAATGACTGGTTTCAGTAGGAGATTCTACACAGGGGGTAGTGATGGTATTGACTGATTAAAACAGAAAAACACACTGACATATCAAGGGGAAAAAAAGTAGAAAATATGAGGAAGAAAGTTGAAACTATCATTCTACTATAGTAGAATACTACTATAGTAGAAACTATAGTGGTGTGCCCTTATGTAATACAGATTTTATAACAAGACAGGAACAGTGGGCTCATCCAACCCATTTAGTAGAGGAGTGGAATAATGAATTTGATTAATAACACCGGGAGAAATTGTACTGGGCAATTCAAACATGAGCACTCATTTCCTCTTCCTTGAAAATCCTTTCCTTATAACCAAAGCATTCTGGTGGACTGAGCCTCCAACAGCCTGGTTCATTCCATGTGTAACAATCAGGACCTAGTGCACCTAATTATTAAACAGATGGCGATAGCCCTGTGGGTCTTCAAGTCAGTAAGGGCTTTTGTGCTCCACTGATTATGTCACAATATCCTTTCTTAAAGGATACATATGCCAAGACTGGAAAATGGCACAGCAGATGCTTCATCCTGATTTCAGCAAGGCAGGAAGCCTGCCAAGATCCAAAAGTAGTGTCCAGACAGTTATGGAATGAGCTTAATCTTGTTACAGCGGGAGGCAGAGTCTGCCCCAAGAGTGTCGAGGAGGATAATTCAGCATGAAAGTGATTTTAAATTCAGAGAGCAAGTGGGATTATAGCAGAGTGACCTCTTTAGGTAACATAATGCATGACCAACTCTTAGAGAAAGGCTTGGCACCCTCCACTCTAATGAGTGTGCTGTTGACCTTTTTAGTTTAGTTCTGTCTGATACTATTCCCAGACACTTTCTGGGGACAGCAATTCAAAACTAGCTTGCAAGTTTCTGTCCAAAGAGCTGTGCACGAGAATGAGACAAGTGTCATACTGCAAAGGTGAATTTTTAGCTAATCATGTATTAAAGACATAGTAAACTATAGTCACAAACATTGTTGTTATTTAATTTTGCAGTTACGGTGTTATTTTTTTTGGCACACTCAAGGTACATAATTTTCAAATTACTGGTAAGTAATATTTTGGGTAGAACCATGAATATAAATATTATGATATACACAACAATTGAAGAATTCATCAGACATACAAATATCTAGCAAGTAGAGGGCCAGTAGCATATCTATTTAGATGGCTGCTGTACCATCCTAACATTAAAAAAATTCAGGGGCACAAATTGTCAAGTAGCACACTGTAAGAGAACCCTTCTTTCCTGATTTCAGTTTCCACCAAGAAAAAACACCCGTAAGTGTTAATGTTCCTTATACTCTCAGTATGAATTCATTCTACAGAAATGTAGCTTTCAGTGTGTTCACATGAGATGCAACTTGTTGGAATGGCTACCCAGTTGCTGTAGTACAGACATTTTCTCTATAATGATGTTTGCTTAATTTTAACAGTCAGTGAGAGACACAGTCTTGTTTATGGCCACTCTGAATGCAGGAACTTTTAAGGTATTGATCACTAGCCATAAACATGACCAAAGGTATCTGCAATTATTTAACTGAATATGATGCCAGGATGGACCAGATTTTGGGGGGTTCCTAATAATGCGTGTTACATATAGATTTTCTCAGACAGGTAGAAAATTATTCTCAACTATTATTTCAAGCCATTTATTTCTGGGTTTGCCATTCACAGATATAGTTTATGTTTTACAGTCACTTTTTATCAATTTTTTTTTAGTAGTTGCAAGTGGACAGAAATTAAGCCAAAATGTAATTGGTTAAGCAACTACTTTGCTTTGTGGCAAGCTGAATTTGTTTGGATAGAGAAATCTCCCAGTGAAAAAGTCCTGTTACTTACCACATCTGGTATTATTTCACTGTTATAGAATGGGCAGTAAACAAGGGAACCAACCAGAGAGGTCTAATAATTTTCTGCCATATTCTAAATAATCGACTCCTTCAACAGTCTCTTACCTAGGACTGAATAACATCATCTACAGACTACTGAGTTCACTTGATACAAAAACCAACTGCATAGTCATGACTGACAACTACTGTTAGTGCCAGAGGCTCTAGAAACAGCGTGTCTTTCCTTTGCTATTCAGGGAGAAGGTTCCACCCTGTAATGTTGAACATCCTTTTATAAGCATGAAAAATTCTGCCTTGGTTCTCATAATCTTTCTGCCTCAATTTACAATAATACTGTTGACCGATTCTCTTTAAAAATCCTATGCAAAATTATGCTTACAAGTCAGCTTTAGAGGTCTGAAAATTGCTTAATGTAGCATTTAGGCACAACTGTCTTCAGAATAGTCCTGTAATTGCAGGGGAGGATAGAGTCAGTCAGTTCCCTGTACTAGAAGCAATGCTGTCCTTTTTTTTTCTTCTCTACTGATGCATTAAAATCAGAAAAGGAGCTAAACTAATGAGTAGTACTTCAGCAGTCCTGGGAGTGTATCTAAACTAGTGCTTTAGCTGAGATCAGTAACACAGTTATGAAGCAAATGTCCCCATCATCGCATTTACTGTACTTGGTCTCACATCACCTTGCAGCTGTAGAGCACATAAACTAGATTCTTCTGGGAAGAAACTAGACTGAAGGACATGTTCCAGGAACACACCTAATGTTCTTTGACAGGCAGTCCATCCACAGGACAAGGTTGGCATTAGTCTGAAGTGAATGATTTGATTTAATTTTCACTGTAATGGTTTTACTCACTTAAAAGTTTCCTCTCTGGTGTCAGAGTTACATGGTAAAATCTGTTGCTTTAGTATCTTTTTGGCATACCTTTATCAAGTTCCAGTGTGTGAAAGCAATGTCCTTTTCCTACTGCCTTGTTACAGACGATATGCCACGACAACAAAAGCTTAAGTGCCTTGCCCAGTTGGACAAGTCAAATCTCAGAGTCGCCATCAAATTTCAAAACTTTCACATAATCTTTCACTTTGTGTGAAAAATATCCTCAGCTCCCCAAATTACAGTGTAGCAGTCAGCCTTCTCTGCCTGCCCTTTAATGCGACTGAACACATTAATTCTATGGAATTTGGCACATAAAAAAAGTGCTGTCTCCTATATATTCTTTTCCATTGGCACCCAGTGCTGCTTTTATTAACTACTTTTCGTTTTTTTGGGATTTTTAAAATCTTCCATTTTTATTTAGTACCAAATAACATTCTCTGATCAAGCAGGAACCAGAGGACCTAAGACAAAGTCATTGCAAAGGTAGGATGACAACACCTTAACAGAGAGACTCTTGAACAGGTTGCAAAATATCAGGGGTCCTGCTTGCAAGTGTTGCTCCTGTCTGCATAGAGAGGAGCAGGGCTTCTGTGGTAGCTAGGAGGAAGACGGAGAAGAAATGGATTCTGCATCCTAGGAACCAAAATATTTTGTTAGATATCTGACTTCAGCTGCATGATATAGATCTATACGATACAGATCACTTCAGTGATTAGGTTTAAGTTCTTAAAACCCGATTAAATGATATTTCAAATGCTTCAAGTGGAGGAGAAATCAACTCACTTGCTGGGTAAATGTATCTAATATCAGTGAAAAAAGCCTCCAGTACCAAATGCTTTTAGATTACACTGACAGAATAGGCAGAGAATAAGCTTTAGCAGTTATTTAATGAAAAATAACAGTACTACCAAGCATTTCTTAGTTGCAAAACTGGCAAAAAAGTGGCAAAAAGGCAAAACTGGACGTGAGTCAGGTTATTCACAGTATGCTGGTTCTGGCCTTTATGGCAATTAAATGCATCATTGAATGCTATCACAGAAAATTTTCAAGAGATATGCTTTGTGCTGTGTCTCCTAATGACTGTTTGGGCCTATCAGTGACATAACACAAGATCTTCACAAAATCTCTACTATACTGTGCCTGAGAGCCTCCACAGTTTTTAATAGCACAACAATCAAGTGGCTGAATGAAGCTACTTCATTTTTCATAACAGGAAACAGCACATAGACAAAATGATTAAATCATTAATACCTATAACTGTTCCCCCTTACCTCCAATTTAATATTTAATTTAAAGCTCCCAACTACCTCAATTTCTGACTGACAGAGCTGAATGCAACCTCTTGTTGCAATGCGCTTTCTTGATACCTTCTCTTCTCCTTATGTGTCTTTCTTTCAGTTGGATGAGAATTCATTTTCTCTTCCCTTCCTCTCCAACTAAACAGATTCAATACTAAGTTTTAGTATTCCCTTTGATTCTTGTACCTGTAGTATCCGATGCTGGGCTACAGGCAGGAGCTGTTTTGTCTTTAATTATTTGGTTATCGTTTTCAAAAGACATGTGATACTCCCAAAGATAATATACGGTTCTTGGCAACATTTTTTTCCTGTGTGTCTCCTTGGTTTTTGCCTCCTCATATTTAATGAAATACATTATTATATGCATAATGACTTGGTCCTAAGAGGGATAGAGAAATGCTTTGGTATTAACCTTAAGATGCTTTAAGCACACTTCAGTTCTGTATTCTTGTATTGTGAATGTATATAGTTCATTAATTTAATTTGTAAAGGGATTACTTCAGAATAATCTCATTAGAGATGATCATATTACCAGATAGCCTTACATAAGACAATCTCATTAACTGTGCCTCAGAATGTCACTTTAGATATCTATTTTGTACCACAGATATAAATTCATGACATGCTTCAAATTGGCTTCAAACCAGCTTCAAACTTTAAACTGACAAGTGCTCTGTATGATATGTTAACCATGTTTAGTATATTTGTTTTTGTAATTTGTGAATATAGATTCTTTCAGTAACATTTTAAAGATTTAAATGCAAGTAGGGATTCAAAGTACTGCACAACCATATACTGGAATTATTCTCTATCTTGCAAAACATATACAATTCATATATTTAAATATTTTAGATGTTGTTACTCAGACTTAGTCTATATTAGATACTTGCAGCAATCTAAAAAGTGGATGAAAAACTATCTGAAAACAGTAATAGACAATTCCTGTTGATTTTGAAAAGATTTAAAATTAAACCTTCTTGTTTCTGATTGTACAAAGAGAATTATAAAAACAACCCAAAACTAAACCAAACCAAAAAAACCCAAATACGAATGACCCTCAATTTATTGTAGGAGAAACAGATTTGTATTCCAAAACATATCATGAGGAAAGAATTGTGTTATGTGTAACTGGAAGCAGTTTCAGAAATGTGACCCTGCAAATTAAAAAAGTGTTTTTCTGTAGTTATCAATTCTTTTTCTGTACATTGTGTTTTAAATGCAAGCCAGCTGGCTAGTCCTTCTACAATAAAAAAGAGTAATGTTTGGATTTGAACTGGTGAAAAAAGAAGGTTGATACAGACACAGTAAAACATGAAGAATTCATCCACATTCCTTGGCCATGACTTTTTTTGAGGTCCTAAAATATTTCCCTCAGCATTCGGTAAAACTGCCAGTGAACTATAGAGTTAAACTGTTCTATCAGTTTTTGGTGACAACTGAATCATTGCTGCTGGTCTTCCTACTTCACTGAATAAGATGTAGAAGGTTTGTCAAACAGTTGTTTCAGTTCCCTAAACTAGCAAATAGACTGGCTTCATTCCCTCTTCAGGAATTATTTTTTTAACCCAAAAGGATGGTGCTGTTCCTTTTCCTCTTTCCAGCACAAACTAATACACATATAAAGGATGTGCTATCTACTTTTGGCTAATTGCCAAGAGATATCAATTTTTTAATTTATAACAAACTCCTGTAAGTGCCCACAATATGCTATAATGTCACAATTTTACATTATCACAGGTGATTTACACTTTAGAATTTTGTTCAAGTTTTTCTTCCAACCTGTCTGAAAGGAAAATATTATGGAGCAGTGGGAGCCTTGCTTCCCTACAGCAGGACAGTGCAACTACGAGAAATTGCTTATCTACCCCAAGACTCTTCTGTCAGATTCTGAAGTGAGATCTATGATTTTAGGCTGCTATATTGAAAACCTACATGCAGGCAGTAGGAGCACTCTTCCAGTGACATACAGTCAAGTGCCCACATTATTGTGATAACATATAGCTCTGTTTCACCTTTATCTCACATAAGACTGCCACTATCACCAGAATGGTTAAAAGTGCTTGAAATGTTGTTCTTGATGAAGAATGGCAAACTGAGGCACTGCACCAGCAAGACAGTGATTACAGTGGGAGACAAAGGAAAGAAAAATTGAAAAAAAATTTCTAATACCCAGTTCAGAAAGCAGAAAGAGCAGCTCTTTAATTTAGTTTAAAGTTCACATAAGGCAGAGCAGAATTCCAAAGCATTATCTCCTATTGATTCTTGCTGGCTGGGAGACCCTGCTGCATTCTGGAAACTGGCTTTGTTTTATGTTGTTTATGTTTGTTACTTTGTCAATTTTTGGCAGGGCCAAAGTAGTGCAACATGATGGAATTTGAAGCTAGGATACTGGAGTTTATGTAACCATCCCAGAAGTGTGTGAGGACATGGTAGCAGAAACCATAATTGTAAAATATTTTATCCAGTGAGACTGATACTGGAAATTCAAAACTCACTTTCTTAATTTGTGATCTGGTATTATGGAAAATAATTTTACTAAAGAATGACTCAATGATAACACTTTCCTTTCATACCAATATATTTCAGACAACTCTGTTGATATTAGCTCCAGCAGCATCATGCTTGGAAAGATTCAAGTCTCAGATAGACTGCTCTTAAACCATATACACTTGTTTAGCCTCTAACAGCATTCTAAATCTACACTGAATATACAATAGACAAAAAAAAAAAAAAAATCAGTGGTAATTTAAGAAATGAGTCTGATGTAATATGAAGCTCTTTAACATGTTATTTGTATTCACCTCTAATTTTACGCTCTATGTGGATATACAGTGAAGTCTTACAACCGTGATGCAAGAATGGCAACAAAAAAATCAATACTGACAGAAAAGACTCTAATACATTACTGATTTATAGAGAGAACTGAGTGAAAGAGGATGACCTAAAAGCAAGAATAATCAAACACCGGTGACTGACAGCAGATGAACTCCATAAAAGCAGTGTAGTTAAAATTATCACCTGTGTTCATGGAAGAAGAATTTCCCTATTTCAATTAACTGATTTCAAATTGTAAGATATTATCTGTAAAATACTAAAAATGTGTGATGCATATTTTTTTAGGTTAATGACCCTTATGAATCTTTACATCTGGCTGGATAGCAAGGTGGAGGCAAAGCAACACTGGCAGTTCCCACATTCACATAGAAATGTTACTTTTTTTCCCCTCAACAGTTACTGGAGAAATTTGTGTCTTCATTTGAGAGCAGATTAGGAACATCTGTCTCATGATATGTGGGAAGGCATCTTAGCTTGCTCTGTAATTGTACCTTCTAATATACACTAACCAATTTTTATTATAAGGGAGTAAGATTTTGGATTTTGATATACAGTTCACTAAATGAGGCTCAGAATTGCATACTCAGCGTTAGCATACGATGCTGGAACTTTATCTGAAATATCTGAGAACTTTTGAATATCAAGTTTTATTGTACAGGTAATTACAATTACATTACTTTAGAGAAATAATTATGCTAAATTGACATTTATATAAAATTCTTGAAATAAGGTTTACAAGAGAAGTTCAGTTAGGCTTTAATTATGATACTGTTAATGATGAGTGTTACAGCAAAAAGAATTGGGGTCAGGAAGCTAGACTTCTCACTGAGCCATGTTTGGGGCAGTGGCTTTCAACCTTTTTGAGCAGATGATTATTAAGTCTGGAAGAAAAAATATCTCTTGAGGTAATAAGACAGAAGCAGGAAGTACTTACCCTAGTGTGAGGCACTGGATTATTATATTAATTATTGGGTTGGAACCAACTCAAGTGTATGGGTGTGGGGGGGAAGGGATAAGACGAATCTCATGGAGATGAGGTGATGCCTTATCTCAGATGCCAGCCCCTGTGACCCTGGAGGAGCCGTCAGTCAAAGGCAGCCCAAGAACATGACCTACACCACAGCCCAGAGCCCCTAACCCATCCTTAGATTGGCTGGCACTGCCCCTCACCCTGCCCCAGAGCCCACAGTGACCAGTGGGCTGGAAGTCCTGCTTGGTAGGGGTGGCCACGGGGGGTCAAAGCACATAAAAACAGCAACACATGGTCTCAGTTTTGCTTGAGATCTACTACCTGTCCATGTGAAGCTGGACTTGCACAGGACTCTATGGCAATAGCTATTTTTCTCTTCTTCTTCTTTCTTTCTTTAATCCATCTTCTCTTAATCTCCTTTCTTAATATTTTGGGTAACCTGGGACCGAATGTGTTGTATTTTGCTAAGTTGCATGTGTTAGCATGTGCTAAGTCATAGCTTTATGGAATACTTCGTTTTGGTTGTACATTACCCTTTTAAACCTTTGCCAAGACCTCTTGTTTCCTGAAGTTATCAGTAAAAGTATCTTCTGAGAAAATGAATGCAGTGTCTTCTCTTTGTACTACCTCAAGGTATTAAAAACGGAGGACTCTTCTAAAGGTTCAGTGGGCGAATTTTTGGAACCATGTATATTTTTAAAGTAAAACATCTGGTTGAGCTTGTAGCTCCAGGGCTGGGGTCTTACACCTACATGCTGTGCAGAGACATGGTAAAGTGTAAGCTGCTTCATGAAGTGTAGCATGTGTGTCAAGGGGAAATACCACCAACACAGGCTATGCAAGGCAAATGGCATCTTTTCGCTACTCTGGTTTTGGTCAGCCCAGTAGATATTCCTTCTGGTAGAGTACTGCTCTATGCCTTGAGTCATGTATTTATACTGACCTTTTATGGCATTTGATTCTTTCACATGAAAAAAATGAAGTTAGGACTCAGTCCTGTCATTCACCCTCACTAACTGTGAACACCATTGCTAAAACAATCTTACACATTTGGAAAATACCAGAATGTACAATGGTGTACTCCATTGCTACTTATAGAAAAAGAAAATTTCTAGTTCACTAAACTAAAAAATATGCTGAAATGAACACGTATTTATTCAGAAATTTTTTTAGTCTGTGTAGTATTGTTGTAAAAGCTTGGTGGAATTGTTTCCTTAAGAGTTCTGATGATTTGGTCTTTTGCTACATTTCCTATTTTTTAGCCTAGAGTTGTGCAGTAATTACAGTACATCAACATCTGAAGAACGGTCTGGGAACAATTGCAGTTTTCCCTGTGGACTTGATAAAAAATTGAGAATCACTATCCAAAAAACTATATTACCTTTCTTTACATCTGCAGAATTTTTTCTATCTATCTAAAATGTCAAAAGGAAATACCTTTGAATTTGTTTCTATTGCTTTTAATAATTTAAATCTCAGAAATATTTTTTATAAATAAAACAAAAACTGTAGCAGAGTACTGAAACTTTAATGTCATAGTACAGTGGGCTCAGTCTAACATAGTCTGTTTACACTGCTCTGCAGAAATTTTTTTCTTACTGTGTAACTTCTTGGGCAGTAGGGCAAACAAGGCAAAGAGAGTTTCTTTAAAAGCTAGTCTCCTGCCCAGTCTTAAACTTCTTCCCAGGTTTTCCCCAGTTCACTTGTACTTCTATGTTTATTGTCAGGAGACTCTATGGCTTTTTTTTTCCTCACCAGCTTTCAATTGGCTATATGAATTGGAATCCTATTTATTTCTGATTTTGTTACATGCTCAAACCTAGTAAGTGCTTTTTTTCTCATATTAACCAACGGTCTAACATCTGTCCTCGTATGTCCAGAAGTATAACTTTGATCACTTAGCATTTAATTTAATCAAAGACCATAATTTTGCTTTATATATGAGCAATGCCAATTTTTTTGTTCCCATGGATGTCTGTAGCTCTCTGGATTGCCAATTTTGTTTGTTTGAAATAGCATGGTCTGTTTTACTTATTTGTTCATTCCCCCCCCTTTCAAGCCTGTATTCTTATTTTCTATCACTAGACTTCAAAAATTATTCCACACTTATATTAATTACTGATCAATTGCAATTTTCATTCCTCACCTTTTAAATTCAGTTATTTTCAGATCTGAATTAGAGAAAAGGAATAATCAAGTCTTGAACTGTCATCACCACATGCTTATCACAACCTTAGGTTTAACATTTGGGAGACATATAAAACAACATTTTTCCACTGAGAGGAGAGCTCAATTCTGAGTCCACGGATTAAAAATAAAAGAAAAAACCCCTATCATATAAAAGTATAAGCAAAGGATATTTTTTGTCTTTTCTATTTTAGTATACTTCAAAAGAGTTTAATGACTCCAAGAATAATGACTCATTGTGGCTAATAAGACTGCTTTATCTTTTGCCAGCATGGTGGTTTTTTAATGAATTTTATGGAACTCAGCACAGTTACACAACTGAAACCTGACATATGAAAGGGTATTGAAGCTTCTAAGATAAATCTTTCTTTTTGTATTAATCCTTAAATTTCTTATTCTCTGCTAGTTTTAGTATAAAATACACAAAGTAATATTGTCATTTGTATTGGCTACATGTACTAAGAAAAAAGCAACAGACCCTCAAATAAATACACCTATTTACTTAAAACCCCACAGCAATATTGCCTTTTTTAAATCTTTTCCCTGAAGAAGGAATGATTACATATTTTACTTGAAGATTTTTCATTTATGTATTTGCAAGAAGAAATCCTCCTGCCACTGGTAATGCATTCCAACAGAAGCAAATTTTCAGATCCAACTGCTGTAGTCAGAGATATAATGTTTTCATCTTTTTTTGTCTTGTTACTAAACTTTTCAGGCAAAAATTCTCATCTGCACAACATTGTCCTGAAGCAAGGAAGAGAAAGCTATGTTGCAGACGGAATTCTTGCGAGGGAATCTAAAATGATGGAAAAATTCTGCAGGTATCATCAGGTTATCTGTTCTGTAACACAGGGCTGCAGCTTTAGCTGAGATATACATCTGATAAAGCTGTGGGTTTTGATGATGTATTTCTGCCTTTTATATGCCACATATTCTTTCTATGATCTTGGCCATTTTTATGGAGTTATCAGACTTCAAGCACTGAAAATGGTGCACTAATTTTACAGACAGGTATATGCATATTTTGCCCATGCCATCAATTTCTGAATTACTCATACTCCCACACATACAGACAACGCTGGCAGTTAGCAAAGTAAAGTGAATATTAGCAATACATTCTCAATTACATTTTCCTCTGAAGAGGTTGAGTTGTTTCATTTCTGTAGTCACAAAGGTTATGTGAGGGAACAAATAAAATTATTTTTATAATAGTAATTTGAGCTATGCTAAAGTATAAGAAAGAGGAATATCAATCCAGTGGTTAATATAAAAAGTACCAAAAATTTTTCTTTTTCCTTATTCTAGCATTTCTCAGATAGAAATTGACATTTTTAGACTGTTTGGACTTCTATATGTATTTGCAGTTGAAAATGTATTATTATTTAGGATATATTACTTGGCAGCATATTAAGCACAGCTATTTTATTGATTTAATTATTTATTTCTTTAAATCTGCAAACTTTGTTTACATATAAGAGTTCTAAAATAAAGGTCACCTGAGAGACAAAGAAATACAAGAGGAGGAAAATATTTGTCAATAAGTAAAAGTTCCCTAGTTCCATTATTTCAGTATTTTCTTCCATATTTTTTTCATAATGCTACTTTAATACTTCCCCAAATAGTATTAAAATAGGGTTTGGATATTTTTTCTTTAGAGTGGTATAATAAGACTCACATTTTTTATCAGTGAATCAGTCTAAAATAATCGATAAATAGGAGAACTTACCTGGATAAATTTACAGAGTATATTATTATTATGGTGTTTTTCTCTGTAAATTTTGAAGGAAGCAACTTGAAAGAAGTTAACCATAATATGCCTTACAAATATTATATTTGAGTTATGCTTTAACACAGTTATATGGGAACTAGAGAATGAAAGAGAATGAATTGTTCCTTTGAAGTATATTTGTGTCTAACAAACACTATAATGTCTTCTGTTTCTTTATTGTACTATAATTACTATTACTTAGGTGACAATGCATTTTTAGCTTACATTCCTATACTATGATTTTAAGTGTTTTAATATTTCTTCATTTCAAAGGGAATGAACGTCAACTTATAACACAGCTGTGTTCTTATTTTGATTTCTGTGAACAGCATGTTAATGTCCATTACCCATTGAAAATGGGTGTGAAGGCTTGTTTAAAGCATTCTCAATCACTCACAAAATAAGGTTTTTTTTCCCTCTGGGATACTCAATAAACATGGTCTGCAGATATTTCAACAAATGACTACTTCAGAAGAGTTAAAGTACAAGTGTTATTACTGAACTATTTGACTGATAAGGATCATAGGTTAATTCTTTTAATGACAGTGATATTGTAGATACAAACCACTGAAGACACTTGCATGTAAATATGATTTTCTTATAGTTCTATGCAGTAGTTAGGACTGAGTTTATGCTTTTATGTACATTATGTTTATGAATACACAAATACTTGAATGTTTCAAATTTTCCTAAATGATACAAACATGAACAAAAACAGCACCCTGAAAGCCTTTCACAATCACAAGAGACTTTTTAATTAGCAGTCACATCTGTGCAAGAATACTATATTTTGCAAAGTTAGCAGCAACCTAAACCATATTATTAAATTTTGAAAAAGATTACAAATCTCAGTGGACCTGTTTAATGATTCAAGATCTAGTGTGAAATGATACCTCTGGCCTCCTGAGCCTAGTTTGAAAATAGCTAAATTTTCCATAATGATGTCATTAAATATTTAATAGTATAATATTTTGAACACCTTTCCAACATAAATGACATTAAAATTTAACCTGTTTAAACTGTTAAAGGTTATCTGAGAAAATTCCATTAGAATACACTTTCAAAGCCGGTAAAAGATGCCTTGATAAGAAAAGATGGCTTTTGTGAAAAAATTGAATTAATGTAAACAATAAAAAATGAAGATCAAAGTGAACAGGTAAATTCTTTATGAAGTATTTCATAAGGTTATGAAGTAAAATTATGAAATATATTTTATTTTTCAAGATTTTACTATTGATCTTATGTAATCCTGATGAGAATGTAGCTGCTGATAGAGTCCAATCACTTTATTAAATTATAGCAAAAGCTGTAAAGAGACATTAAGGTGTGAAGAAGTATTGCCATTTTAAGATAAAGCAAAAATTCATTATATGGAAAAAGTGTCTAAACTTTTTCAATAGTATAAAACTTTAAATGTAAAGGAAAATACTTTTGCTTATATTCTGGCAATAAATTTTTGCTTGCTTTTGCTTGCTACCAACAGAGACTCTAAAGGAGCTCTGTGACTACAGCTTTTATTTTTTTTTAATATCAAATATCTTTGCTGCTCCATCAAGGTCCTGATGGCAATAGGCTATGAGAATGCACATGAGATCTGATCTAATTCCGTCACTGCTAGCAGAGTGGGCAAAGAGCAGCTCATCGAACTAGTATCTGCCTTCACGAGGTCGACACCTGATTATGATCATCAGCTTCTCTGTGCAATGGTGTGGTATTTCACAGAATGGACAGAAAACAACTGGAAGTCACACATCAGCAGTGCGAAGAAACAACCATTCCATCACAGGAATTTCAAGGCAGCATCTCAACTCGGCATATTATTCAGGACTCGATCTTCATCAGTTTGCAAAAGTGACCTTCATACTGAGCTCAAACATTTTATGTTTCATTTTAACTAAACAGTGGAAATCTTATGGCGGAACTCCTTCTCTTTTAGAGTTTTGCCCTTACAGGAGAAATAGAAATGCTGGAGGCTTAATAATTATTTTGTTTAGGATTTGAAATGTGTTAATATGTATCACCAGTTTTACTTTTCAGCTGATATTTGTCTATTAAGGCACTAAAAAGAGCAAATCTTTGCAAGATTTCTGTTCACTAAGATTTGTAGTCATTTTTCAAATATATCTGTATTAATGCAATCTAAATAATTGCATGGGCATTACTAGGGTTGTTCATGCAATTGCCAGAACTGAGTTTTATTGTTAAATTTCTAAATCACCAAAGATTCATGATGTTAGGTGTTGTATAATGTGCAGAATGTTATAGTCATTTCTCTGAGAGAAAAAGACTCTATACTAAATACATTTTTGTTTAAAATTAAAATTTAAAAATTAAAAAAAAGTGTGAAAAGAATCATGGACCATGGATCAAAGTCACTGTGGTACCACATGACATCCTTTTAAAGCTCATATAAAATAATTCCAATTAATTGGAAAATCAGTCACAACTTTGAATTGTCTACTGTTGTCTTTAACTTGTCTTCAACAGGAGGGCAGCATGGGAGAAAAGAGCTTGTGAGACTTGCTTTACTAAAAATCATACAGTAGAGTTTAAATCCATTTGTTATGACTTCTTGTATGAGAATTTGTTGTAACTAATTTAGAATGGATGTCAGAGGCTGTGATGAAGGGCTTTGTTGTTGGGCCAGTATTAACACTAGATTTTGATGGCTTGGTAGGTGGACACATATAAAAAAGCACTGAAGGAATCTGTTCATGTATGTGGCTGCTTAAGGTCATATTCTCTGAGAGTATACAGCCTCTTAGCAGTTTTGATTTCACATAATTTGTTTTCCTTTTATATATATTAATTTGATGAAATAAGAAATATTCCTCTAATATCCCTTGGATGTTTTTAACAAAGCATTTTGTTTGAGTATAACAAATTTCATGTAGGAATTGAACACTGGCAGAAAATCTTATAATGTGCATGAGAAATTTGAGTGATTTTAAATGATAAAATTATATTATCTCCTATTGATAAAACACCTTACTGTGTGATCTTTCCTTTCATCCCTATTTTTGTTTTCGCATAGGAAAACAATCATTTCCTATGGATAATTTTCTGTGTTCTGCAAATTCTTAAATAGATCACAAAAAGAAGCAGAAAACATAACAGATTTTGATCATGACCAATCTCTAGATTTTTAGAAGAGGATCATTTCCACACCAAATCAGCTTTTGTGTCTGTCTCCACTGTTATAAATCTTCTTTACTTTTCAGTTATTTTTTTCTGTTTGACAATCACCTTTCTACAGTGCTTCTCTCTTTAAACCATTTTCCTAGACCTTAATGGGTAGTTTGTCTTCCGTACCCACTTCTCTCCATCATACTTTGTCTTATAAACTTCAGACTTTCCAGAAATAAACGCATTTAAGACAAAATTTGAGGGATAATAGTGCAGTTTTAGTAGAGTTCAGAGCAAGCATTATTGTTGAAATTCAGTCTTTCAGTTGGATTTCAACTTGGAGCAGTAATATGAAGTATATAGTCTGCTCTACCTAATGTACTATTTTAATCATAATTGAAGTAATAATTTACTCTGCTAGAACCTGATTCTTCAAAAGTTATAGTTTGCAGTAAGCCCTTCTCATGTTAGTCACTGACAGATTTGGTGTTTAGCATAAGAGCTTGCCTTTAGCTCTAATTCCTTCCATTTATCTCTCTCTCTCCTTCATGCTTTTCTTACAGAAATACTTAATCTGAGTGCACAACCACAGCCTAACTACTATCTTGATTTATAACTTTTTACATGTATATTTCTTAGAAGTATTTTTCAATTATCCCATCTGGTCTTTCTAAATTTATTTTTATTTTATTTTTTAAGACTAATGGCTTATTTAGTCCCAAGTTAATATTTACTTTAAACTAAATTCTAAGACAGTGAAAAACTCTATTCTTCTTTGAATAAGTAAACTTCTTTGTGGTATTCATAATTTATCAGATAACATGTCATATTTCAGTCCACAAGAAACGTAATGAGTTTCACACTGAGGTATCAGCACGGGGCTTGCCAAAGGGAAACTTGGTTATTTGAACAAGACAGAAGACCTATTGATTTAATGTTCAGGACTCCAACAATCTGTCTACAGCATGATATTGAAGCATTGTGTGGAGCTCAACATTAAACTGAACACTAATCTTAGAATTAACCAGCAGGCACAGGAAAAAAGAAAAACAGGATCTTAATTACCTCATCAGTTATGTAAGTACAGAGCTTATTCACTTCAGTAGCCATCATATATGTAGAAACAGACAGATGACATGGGGTTTTATTTTTGATTTTTCATTGCATGGCTATCTTTAATGTCAAACCAAGCTTTTCTGAAAAAAAGCAGCTTTGATTTAGTGAGTAGAAGAAAATATTTGGAATGTTTTTGCAATGAAATGCCAACTTTGCAAAAAAATTAAGCATTTAAAGTGCAACTTATATTTGGTTATATCTCACTATCTACAATATTTAAGATAGGATAGATTCCTTCATTTTTTAGAGAGTAACAGAAGGTATACGTTCATATGTGCAAGTCTCCTAGTCTCAGAATGAGTCAATAGAATTATCCCTTATTACTCTTTCCTGCAGATATTCTTATAGATACTATTGTCCAGCTGTAGAACAGACGTGGCACTAACCAAATCCCAGGTGACAGCGGTCAGGAGCCCTTGCAAATGGGTATGGAAGCTGTATATATCTTCTCTCTCTTCTGTTTCCATTCATTCCTGAGATTAGAATGATGAAAGTAAGGAGCATGGGGATTGCAGCTTTAATAACTATTATATGCAGGTAACTTTACTGTGCCACACTGTGAGGGTACTAGGACAAGGCTGTACTTAATTCTGCATTTGAATTTAATTTAATTTACTGACTGTACCTACATTCATTTTGCTTTTTGTTCCTGAGTCTTGGAGAAAAAGAATACTCGTATATAAATACTCATACTGATTTCTTCTTTCGAAAAACTCAACCTCAATTATTTGCTCTTTATGAATGGAGCTCTACACATGCACAAATATTTTCTCAAATCATTGATTTACACATACTGTTTTTAGCAACTGCTATTTCACACTACCACTTGTTAATTCATACATCGGTTCGTTGAGTCTAGTACAGTGGAACAACACTGGTCATATATTTCTTCAAAGAACAGAATGATACACAACATCTATGTCAAGACTCCTCCCTCTCCTCTTTGTTTTGGGATTCAGTGCCCACCAAATTCTGTATAAAAATGATTCAGTCCTTTTTCATAGATCTAGGAACTGTCATTATCATCACAGGCAGTAAATTACACAGTCTTCGATCAGACTGATGAATGGATGTTCTGCTAAACCATCTGGCATGCTTCTTTTTTTCAGATGGAAAATCCTTTCAAAAAAATCTACCCATCACAGCTGAGCTCATTGCATCTTGAGTTCCTAGGTAGGATATACTTACTCCTTTCAGATTTTTTTTTTAATTGATTACTGTTCCTAGACCCAGTAATTCTGGTTTTTATATCTTTTAAACACAATTCTTTGTTTATGCTCCTAAAGAGTGAAATTTTCGAGTAAAGGAGAAGACATTAGGGAATAAAATATATTTATTCTCCTTGAAAGAATTTTTGATGTATATATACAATTTCGTGTGGACAGCAACCCCAGAACATGGCTTAGAATGCTTTCTTTTCCTCTGTCAATGATCAACTTCCTCAGTCACTGTTGCCTTAAAATCCTAGCACTGTGATCCACTAAGAGGAGATAACAACCGTGAGGACACTCTTTTGTGCAAACTTGCATTTGTTTTTAAAATATTTCAGTGTTCCCTAATTTTACCAGCATATCCCTTTATGTATTTTTCTTCTTTTGTTCTTATTTAGAAGTAGTTAGACCTCATTTTTCTAATTACCTGCATAATAATAGGCAAACTCTGGTAATGAAAACCCCTACTGGATAAGTACAAAATTTATCTATCTTCATGTGTTTTAAAAAAATCTGACAATTCAGTAGTTATTTGAAAAGAAAAATTATTTCAGATCAGAAGATAACCCAAGATTAAGGAAGAGGAAGATAAGGAAAATTTGTTTCTTCTAAACTATGACTCCAAGCATGGACTTAAAGTAAAGCTTCTAAATTTCAGACAGATGATGTTGGTGCTTCAGTTGCTTTGAAGATACAGAGGGACACAAATCTAAAAGAGGAAACAATCTACCTAAGATTTTAAAAGGCAAGAGGAGACAAGACACATTGCATCTAGCATGGTAGAACTGTCTAAAGCTGGGACTTCAATTTACTAGATTAGTATGCATTAATGAATACAGCACTTTGTCTATGCAGTACACTTCAACTGTGCTATTTATGAGATGTTACAAAGTAGCTTCTTTCTTAGCTTACATGACTTCTGTCAGAGCAGCAGAAGACAGTCTGTCAATGTATTTCAGAATTCATGCATATGATCATTCATTCTTGTGCCTTCTGACTTCTCAAATGTAATTGTAACTAAAACTGCTGTGAAATTATATTCAGATAATCATTAAATAGTTATCTCAGCCAGAAGTTTCTGTATTATCTTTACATTTAAATAGTGGCACAATTTGGGATTTTCTGTTAAAGATTGCTGAGGAACAGATGTTATTGGAAGAGGTTAGGAATGACATTTCACCTCTGCACATGAGCTGTCTTAGCTACCATGACAATGCAGCTATATAAGCACAAGATATCTTCAAAACATAGTTTTATATAGCCTAGAACTACCAAACTCCTATGATTTTATGCCCACTCAAAAAAACCTGTCAGGAGTTTGACAAGGATGAGGTACACAGTAACTTTCCTCAGTGGCAAGTTTGCAGGAGAGGTATCTTCAAAAATCAGAATTAGTGCATTAGGAAGCTGTAGGGTCTAAATTATGGAATTCTAAACACACAGATAAATTCGTCACAGAAAGTTTTGTATTTTGTGTGAAGTATGTTTTACTGGCTGAAAAACATTCTTTATTTCTATGCTACCACACTGTTACAAATAACAACACACAAAATTACCAGTGATTGTACACAGTGAGTGACAATACAGATTGAACAGTTATCACAGAATAGAGAAATACACAGAAGATGTAGCTAAGACTTCTGTAAGAAGGAAATACAAGAACAATACATACTGTCTCCTTCTTGTGTAATACAGAATTGTTATAGCGTTATATTTCTTGTGGAACAGATATTTTCATGGAGGATTCTTGCAACCAGCATTCATTAGTTTGGCTATGCAAAGACCACCTAGTTCCAAAAGCTTTCTGAATCACCTCCTCTGTGCCATAGCATCCAGTACTTTTGTCTCTACATGTGCTACTTAAACATCGTATGAATTGTCCTAAGGAAAAGTCTGTTAAAAAAATAAAACAAAATTCACACTTCCCAGTATATATATTTTAAGCAATATATAATTTCATGTGTTGGCCCACAAAAGGGGGGAAATATTGTTTCAGTGTAGACAAAAAAAATTACTTTCCATTTCTGCAATGCAGTACTGTATTTCTTTTAGTTGCAGAATACATGGGTCTTAAAATAGATTAGATGTGGGATACAGCAATTTCATCATGTTACCAGTTAGATTTTTTTTTTTTTCTTATGAGAATAGAATAGGAAAAGCAGAAAGAGTCCTTTGGTCAAGCGGAAAGAGAGAGAAATTCCAGATGCGTGCAGTTACGTGTGCTTGGAAAGAAAAGGCTGAAAGTATGGACAGGTGCAAGTATGGAACAGTACAGAACTGGAATCTCAAAGTTTATGCAGCATCATTGCTGAGAGAAGAATACAGTAGAGATATGGGCCTCAGCTATGATGGAAAGAAAAGTGCCTAAGAATGAGAGAGAATTCTGGGGAGTTTTCTGAAACTTGGAAAGTCAACAAATTAACTAAATCAAGGCCCTGGGGAAAAAAAAAAAAAAGGATCTCTCTGAAAGGATAAAAATTTAAACACTTTTTCCTGTTCTGTCTTTCAAAACTTTTTCAAATTAACTTTTGAAATATATGGAATATTCTAGGTTATATTCACATATCAGCTGATTTCTTCAGGTGTATGATCCTCTTAGGTTTTCTTTGAAATGCTTAGTACAGAAAAAAGTTGTTTCAGCTCTAGCCATCCCCAGGGATTTCTAGACTTTCATTACCATAAAGGACTGGTATCTGTGTTGAAGTTTATGATGTTGCTTGAAGTATGGTTGCCATTTAAAGTTAAACCTAAATTATTATAGGGAAAGTTTTCTGACTGTTGCCTTAAGAGTTATGAAATTATATTGTAATTTGGGGAGATTAACAATTTAATATTTAAATAACTCTCAAGAAATATCTTCACATAGCTGATAACACACCATAGTAATTGCAATAACATCTTGACCAAGAAGAAAAGGTCAAAACTGCTTCTTGGATAAATTAGGATTAATGATCCTGGAGGGAGGTGTTTGCATTTGAGTAACTTGCTAGAAGCCACTATACAAGGGTATAAGTATATGAAAAGAACAAAACTGGCAAAGCCTTCCCTGCTATGCTTTTCTGCCTAAAATTATCGCCTTTAAATGGAATCTGACATAAAGCACGTTTTGAACATATCCCAAACCTAAATTTTATCTTCTGCATTTTGCAAGCATGTAAAGTTTGTCAGCAAGGTACAAAAAATAAAAAGAAAAATAAGATATTTTCAAATTAAACCTTGGTGTAAGCAGATCAAGGATACTTAATGGCAGTTTTCCTTCTCTTTTTTTAACTGTTTTTTCTTTACTGGCATTTGTCAGCAAAAAGTTTTCAGGATAAGTAATTAAGAGAGAACTTCATTGCTTTGTTGTGGCATTCTTCAACTTGAATGTGGGAGCACTTTCCAAACAGTCTAACTATATATTATTCTGGAGGGGTGTAAGAGGCAAGAAGATAACACTCATCTCAGAGGCATGGGCAAATGTGAGGCCATACCCATAAGATGAGGTATGTGAGAAAGTACCTTTTCATCAGCTTTAGCCAGGAAAGCTTCTGAATAGAAAATAAAATGTAAAGAGCATGAATACTAAAGGAATCTACAAAAGAGTAGTTGTTGGTACATTTTAGGCTTTTAAAAGTAATACAGTTTCTATATTTATAAGAGCTAAATTAGGCAACATCAGTTAATTTCTAATGCATTTTTCTGATTTTTTTTCCCTGTTTCAACCTTTATTAATGAAATGTCTTTTTCTTTTTACATATCTGTGTGTTCTTGTATGCTTAACAAAAAGACCAAATGTGTATTTCAGAAGTACATGGCAGTATGAAAACAGTCTTGCAGGATTTTTTCCTCCAAGAAATTAATTCCCTAGTCACAGTAGATTCTAGAAACATTAAAGCACAAACAATACAGCAGTTCATTATCTTTATTCTCCCAAAAGCACATTTTTAACTCACATTCTGTTTCTTCTGAAATTCTCAACTACCTTAACAAAACATAAAATATACAGTAGCCTTTGGAAAAAGTGAAAAAATCCCACTGATTTGAAAGAACAGCATTCAAATCATTATTGAAGATCTGATCTTCTCCCGTCTCTAATGTAATCCTGGTAGTCAAAGCAAAGTGAAACTCTACTGATAAATTCATTTACCTACTAAAAATAGATAACATGTCTAATAAAATATCATGTCATAGAATTATCTTTAAAATATTTTTAGTTTCAATAAATACAGTGTCACACTCGAGTTGGAAGAACAGGAAAACAATTAGAAATATTTCCAAGGAAATGATGAACCAGAATTTGAAAAAAAAAGTAAGTCTGAGATTATCATCTAGCAACATTTTTTAACTGTATACTTGCTTCTGTGAAGTGCAGCACTATATCAGCTGACTCTCAGTTGTCCATTTTCCAAAAAGGAATTTCTACACCCAGATTAGTTTTCAAAATGTCCTGGACCATTCATGCAGAGAGCTGTGAGTCCTCACAAAGGAATTCATATTCAGAACCCGTGCATTAAAGGTCTGAACTATCTTATCTGGAAACATGAACAGGTGTTAGGTAGAGAAGGCTTTCGATTTAATTTGCCTGTGGCTGACTTTATTACTCCTTGCAAGACCTTGAAGGAGTTGTTAAATTAGCTCAGAATTCATATAGCTTCATGGGGCTTGATGTATATCTGTTCTTCCACAAGAAAGCAGAAAGTCTCTTGTTTCTTTTAAAGATTTTGAGAGATGGCAATTTTGCAGAACAAGCTGATGTTAGGCCATTGTCACATGGACTTCAGTGCCCTTCTTTGTGTTAGGATGTTAAAAGAAGTCTGCCATTTCCTACAAGAACACCTAACGATCAGACTTCAGGTAATTTTCGTCTCAAAGCTGTGCCACTGCGCAGAAATAATTTAAGACTCATCAGACCGTAACTTTCTAGCTCAGTGTGTAGAGTACTTACCTGAGGGAGGGCTAGACTCAGATTTGGATTTATTCCCGAAGCTAGTTTGTGCCATTTTTCATCAAAAAAACTTTCCATAAAAGACTGGAATGCAGTTGTTCAAAGGATGAAAAGCTGGGACTCTTACAATGAGGCCAAGAAGCCCCTGCCAGACTAAGGCAGGATAACTAAGGTCCCAGTTACTAAGCAGCTGAAGGCATCCCAGCTGGGGAGGTGGCAGCTGTTGGTTTGTACTGTCTAAAGTTGAGATAAGAGTGAAATCTAGGTTTTCTACTCCATAACTTTACCAAGCACTGAAGTGAGACTGACAGGCCTGTAGTTTCCAGGGTTCTTCTTGCCCTTTTTGAAAAGTGGGACAAAGTTTGCCAGATTCCAGACAGCTGGGACCTCTCTGGATTCCCAAGACCACTCAAAAATCATTGAGAGAGGTTTTACAATGACATCAGCCAACTCTTTGAGGATTATTGGATGAATCTCATCAGGTCCCATAGATTTTTAGGGATGCAGCTGGAGCAGCAGATCCCGCACAATTTCAGGGTTGATTGGGAGTGGATCATTCTCGCAGAGATGGTCCTCCAGCTCAGGGTACTGAGATCCCCTTGGTCTGTCACCTGTGTTAAAGACAGAGGCAAAGAAAGTGTTAAACAAGCCTGCCTTGTCTCCATTCCTGTTTGTGAGGTGACCATCCTCATCCTTTGATGGGCCAATGATATTTCTGTGCTGCCTATTGCCATTAATATATCTGAAAAAAAATCTTTTTTTTTGTCCCCCACATTTCCGGCAGCTTCAACTCCAGCTGAGCTTTGGCCGGACAAATTTTCTCCCTACAGTGGCAAGCAGCATCTCTAAATTCTTCCCATGACCCTTGATCTTGCTTCCACTGGGCATACACCTTCCTTTTTTGCCTTATTTCCAAGAGAAGATCTCTGCTCAGCCAAGCCAACCTTCTCCCTTTCCTGCTTGATTTTGACAGTTGGGAATTGCCTGCTCCTGTGCCCTTAGGATGTGATGTGACCAGCACCTGCAAAAGCTCCTGATGGACCTCAGCACTTGCAAAAGCATTTTTCCAGAGGACTTACTCACTAATTCCCTGAGTAGTCTGAATTCTGCTCTCCTCCTGTCCAGAGTTAAGATTTTTCTGGCACTTTTCCTCCCATCAACAAAGGTTTTGAACTTAATAACTTTGCAGTTGCTGTGGCCAAGACCAGTGTGAAATAATAGCAGTGATCTGTTAATAAATAGGAGGCATCTTAGAGAAATACATCAGAGTCACCTTAAAACACAGATATCCCAGCAGTTTTGTAACTGGAATGTGAAAGCTGCCTTTCCTGATGCTGATGTTTTGCAGAACCAATTAAGAAATATTGGCCTGCTGGAGAAGTGACATTGACACTTTCTTTTAGTTGCCTGTGCCAGCACTGCCATAAAGAAAGGCTGTCAGACAAAGGGCTCTTAAAAAAATAATCCTAGGAGCACTAACATTCACACAGGTTAAATATGAATTGCATAAATAAACACTAGAAAAGGTTTCTTAAGTACCAGCTCCTCTGCAGCTCAAATGTGAAGAATGTACACAAGTTTTTCACAGCTCCAATTTCCATTTTTTTTCCATTTTATTGTATCTCTAAAAACATCAGCAGTACACTAGGGAATTGAATATCACCAAGGTCACTTGCTCAGTTTAATTAATATTTGTTAAGATTCTCCTACTATCTTTTTGTCACTCAATACTGTTATCATACACATTGAGATACTTGATACAAAGGTCATTTGATTTTGAAATTTTTGGCATATTTTAGTATATTGAGTGTTCCTATGAATAAAATAATTTAACGTGGTCTGTAAGCTTAATGTGAATGCAAACCAGAGTGTCCGGGCTTGTTTCTAATCAGCATTAGAGATGTGCCAAACTGTCAACAGCTCATGAGCAATATGAACACTACAGTTCTTCACACCCCTTTGAGTTCATATCAATCATTTGAAAGTAACATTTTTTTTCAGAATGAGCTGTCACAATCAATTTGAACAGTAGCTGTTTGACTGGAATTTGTCCAATTTTTCAGCGAGCCATTTGGCACATTGTATCATAGAGCAAACAACTCGCAAAAGCGGATTCTTTTCATGATGCTTGTAGGACAGAAATGTGTATGTAAGCATTTCAAGCCTCCTTTCCTAGGCGAGACTCAGTTTTCATCTGTAAAAATCTAAAATTATTCAAAGAAAAGAGACTTCTGAGACTTTATCTAGTATATTATGATGCACAGAACTTTAAATATTTTTTCACTATATATGTTTTGATAGAAGTAACAAGGTAATAAATAAGAACTCTATGAAATGGTATGTGCAATATATAGTCTGTGTATTATTTTAAATATCAGTTTAGCAGATACTTATGCTACTTCCCTGAAGGAAAAAAACTCAAAAAATTCATTACTGGGGAATTTTCATATTTCTGCACATATTTTATATTTGAGGAAACTAGGATTATTTTAATCAATTTTTTTCTGCTCTTTGCCTAATGTCTGGGGCTTTTTCCTGTTTTAATTTGCCTGACTAGTGTATGATAACAGTTAGTGACTGGTAAAACAATTTGGGAACAGTAAAAGTATTTATCTTGAAACATGTCAGGACAGACCGTTTAATACATGTCCAAGAGACATGTCAACAAAAATTATTAATCAGATGAATTTGCTTGCAAAAATTACATTCCTTCCTTTCTCTGTGTCTTAGAAAACAAGCTTCTAAATTTTACTAACAAAAGGTTTTAATGATTTCTGTAGCATTACTGACAGACCACAGAAATAAATTGTAAGCATCACACTTTTTCCTTCTTTCTCTGCAATGAAAAGGACAACATAAGAAACCTTTTGAGGCTTTGTATCCACACTTTTTTTTTTTTTTTTTTTCACAGCTAAGTAACCTAGAAGGCTCTGAGTACCTTGAAAATGTTTTAAGGATATGAAAACTATGACTGGTTATTCTGTGGATACCTAATGAACATCTCAGCAAACTTCTAATTAATTTTGATCCTTTTTTTTACCAAATCTATTTTATAAAAATTTGAAGAAAATCAACAGTAAGTATCATACCTCTATCTATTATACCTTTTAGAAAAGGGGAGAGGGAAGAGGGAAGAGGGGAGAGAGGAGGGAAAGGAAGATAGGCATTTGACTACTGAAACTTCAATGAACTACAGAGCCTGGTAGTATATTGCTTTGATTACATGAAGTTATGAAAATTGGGTTATACTTGAGTACCATCTTCCAATATGCAATTTAGGGCTTGATTATGCAATATTTGTAAATTTCAATCTCTGATTTAGCCAATGAGAATAAGTGCAGCATGAAGCATAGAACCAGAATTGAGCTTTAATTTTTATTGTGTCTATACCACTATTTAATTTTCTAGTCATATTGACCATATGTCAGGGTTTAGTGTGTAGTTATTATGTTTCTCTTTGAGTACAACATAAAGATGAATACATAAGAAATTACCCCATTAGAAACTTCTTCTAAGTAGAACTATGAAGCACCAAGAGCTATTAAAATACAAATTTTAACCCCTATTGTTGGAGTTTTTCACCAAGCTGTAATCCAGTTTTATCTGGTTTTGAAAGTGGGAGCTTCAAAAGAAATGTAGAAAACAAGGTCTGTGATAAAGCACCTAATTAATTAGGTTTTCAAAAATAAGGATCATTAAATGTGTACACTTTCTCCTCTCAGCTCTGTTCTCTTTGCTTATGAAAATGTCTTAATATATTAATGCAAATTTATTATTAATTTCATAGCATTTTGCTATTTTTTCAATAAATATTACAGTAATTGCTGAGTGTGACACCTTAAGGCAAAAAAACCCTTGCATTCCAGCTATTTGACATGATTTATATATCATCTATTATTGATTTACTGTTCCATCTAGATAGTGTAATAGTTGATTTGAAATCTAGCAACCATTATGAAATTTATTACTGTCAAGAGAGTACAATAAGTAATAGGAAACAGCTTAGTCAAATAAAAGAAATACAGTCTGCACTTCTTCACTAAATGAAAATTCCTGTAACTGCTTTTAAGACAGTAGTGAGTCATGAGATGCAGTAAGGTCATACGAGATGCACCATCTCAAATAGCTGAATGGACACATGAATAATATAAACCAACAAAATATCTGTGCTTGCTGTTGTGCCTGAATTTAAACATGTGAAATCATAGGAAACTGCAAAAATGTGACCAAAAAAATGATAGCTATTTAAAACACTATGAAACAAAGAGCACATTGGCAAAAGCAGCAGGACAGTTTAAGGTGAAATTCTAAGTCATGCAAGTACTCAAACAGGAAAACATTGATGCTTGCTCTACTGACAGTGGCAAAACCATTGAAATTTTCTGCTGCTAGTCTTCATTTTTGTGTCAAATAATTCTGGAGACTTTGTTGTGCCCTTCAGGTACTCACAGACTCTCAAAAGAGACACAAATAGGAAAATCCTAGGGCCACGTATGTTTTCCAGGGGATACCTTCCAGAATTTGAAATAGTGGAATTAACATGACCTAGGTTCTGTCCTGGTTCTTTTCTATGGGAAAATACCTTTGTGTTAGTCATACACTACTGTGTGGAAAAACTGTGACAGTTTTGCCTGGTTGTTTCATTTCTGCCCTTTGTATTTTTTATTATGAGACTAAATAACACTTTATTTTGAAAATTTAAGTATTGCAGTGAATTACTTGCTATAAATACTAATATTAGTCCAACTCTTCCACTCTTTGTGCAGAATTCCCTCTGAAATAATGGAAATTATGGTTCAAAATTGAACTCCACTGGAGTATCTAAGACTTCCACAGTGCCTCTGTAAGTCAAAATGGATCCTGGGAGTAAAAGCTGATTGACCAGGTTCCATCAGTGTATTTTGCTACCACCTTTGGACAGTTTATCATTGTATGAGGGATTTGCAAGGCTGCTAATTAGAGGTATTTTAACTCAGCTGAGTGTCTCTAACATCATGCTTTTTCAAGGTTATAAAGATATCTTTGCAAGATACCAGATTAGATTAAAACAAACAAACAAACAAAAAAAAACAACAAAAAAACCCCAAACCAAACAAACAAAAACAAACAAACAAAAAAAACCCACACACAAAAAAACCCCAACCAAACAAAAAAAACCAAATATCAAAAAACCTCTCTCTTTAGATTCCCTTTGTAGCATAACTAATCCTTTGTCTGCTATTTTACGGTCATTTATGAAACTGAACTCTGAGTCACTGAGCATGACTGCATTCCTATAAAGACCTTAGTTAGTGATCAACTGGAAAAGATCACTGTGACTTTTAAAGGATTCCTTTGGGCCAAAGGATCTCTTCATGCGGTGGCAACTGACTCTCAGTTCATAGATCATCTCCATATCCCTGTGATTAAACCTGAAAGCAGTGTGGTTCTAATCTTAGAATAAAGAAATAAATTAATGGTACTAGAAAACAATTTATTAGTGAAAGACTATGTTAAGCTAACATACCTTCTGTAACTTTACAGCAAAGGTTAAAAAAACTGACAGATTGGTACTATTAGGACACGTCATATTTACGTACATTATTCAGGTTTTGTTATATCCCTGAAATTTAAGACATTATTGTCAAATACACAAATTAACCTTTTCTTAATGGTGACCAACAGCCCTCACACTCTAATTTTGTGAGACTCTGCCTCAAGGGTGCAAAATTTACAGACCTGGGTTTCAATTACTGGATTCCAGGAAGTTTTTGGTGCTTCAGTGAAGACGCAAGTCATGTTGAATACAATAATTTAGTGTAATCGGATGCAGTGGTGTAATAAGGCTTTTAAACATCATATCCACATAACGCTCCCCTCTTTTTCTTTCACGCACTATTAAAATCAGTATCTGTTTACTTATACCTTTTTTAATTCTCGTAAGACTGGCTTTCAACATTCTTTGCTTCAGGGGCTTTTTTTGTTGTTGTTGTTATTTTGGGTGTTTTTTTTCTTTTAAAGGCAACTCATTTTCTTAACTCATTGACAGTTGTATTCGTACATATATGCCGGAATCATTATTTCACATAATTATAGCAGACATGGTTTGGCCTTTCCTTGTTAGTCATCCAGTTTTGCTGACTGTCTTCATCAGCATTTCTGAAATGTTAATGATTCCTGCTCCAATTGTGCCATGCTGACTCTTTCCAAAATGCTACAGAATCCAAGGATGTGTTCAGTTGTTCTGTCTGTGATTGTTCTGCTGATGCTGATGTAGTCTGGTTCTCTAAACTTTAATATGTTATTTTTCAGATGCACTTGCCCACTTGATCTAGCCTCGCCATTTTTTTTCCGTTTTCCTTGGTATTTTCTATTTGTTCATCTGTTGACTGTCCATCTGCAGATACAGTGCTGAAAGCCCAGATTTGAGCCTCAAATGATGAGACACAATTCCAACTACAAGACCCTGTAATTTCAATAGATACCAGAGGTGAAAGTTCCCTATTGGGGTTTTCTCATATTAATCAAAAAATGCTCATGAGCAGCTGTTTTTGGTGGAGAAAGATAAACTACACAGTATCAACTGGTGGAAAATCTTTGCTGTTTTTGCTTAGAGTGGTAGTAAAAAAATGTGTTGCATTTATTAAGTGGAATTTATAAAAGCATTATATTAAAAAAAGAAGATAAATCTTTCTGTTGCAAGACAGCTGATGAACACCCTGGAGGTGTTTAGCAACTTCCTGAATGGTGATATACGCAGAGAGCTTTGAGAACTTGACATGAGTTGGAGAGTTACATTTTGGTAAAAGCAGCTCAGCTATTAAAAATTATTTTATGCTCAGAAACTGCAATTTCCCCAAATACAATAAATATTCATAACTTCACATTGAACCAAAAAATAAATACACTGTGTCAGTTCCTTGCCCATGTTCACTGTTATATCTTGTTTCTTGCGCAGTTTATATTTCATAATAAATTCCCAATATGCTGCAGGGCTACCAACACTGTCTTTAATGTAACATTTCTCTTTGAAGGACTGAAACCAAGTGGTATCTCCAGGGCATCATAAATTTTAGTTTTCACTTGGAATATAGAAACCATAAAAAGTATAAAATTATATTTAAGCTTCAGAGTAGACTAATTTTCAATGTAAAATGCGGTTGTTATGGCAGTAAATAAACGAACAGATGAGAGTAAAGATTCTCCAATTTACAAAACTCTACCAGAAAGAAAAAATAGGAAACACTTGAACCCCAGGGATACTACATGATAGAGCAGTGTCCAAAAAGCTGAAATGACCCACAAGGATTCATTCGTCTTTCTAAGGTGCACGTCCATATATGTGTAAAGTGCCCCTATTCAATTACTCTACTTAAAAGTCTAATGAAGAATATAAACAACATCTTTATGCTTTATACTGGAGTGTGATATGATTTTCACAGATCAGAGGTCATTTTGTTAAAAATATAAAAAAAATATCACACAGTTTTTCAGAATTAGATAATTTTAGATTTTGCTTACTAATTGCAGACACCATGGGGATAAATTTAAGCCATTAAAGCACAGCAGGAGTATTCTAAGACACAACATTTACTGTAAGGCTTTTGAACAACTTCACTGTTTTAGAAGCTCTAGGAAAGTCAAGAAAAATAAAGGAAAACACATCTTCAAATTGCTCAGGTCCCCAAAGTTCTGTCATGTTTTTTTTCAGAGACCCTCCAGGTTTCCAGCAGACAGCAAAAGCGGTCAGGCTCGCAATCATCAAAGAGAAGACTAGAAAAATAATCTTTTTGATAAGACAAGAAATATGTTTATGTTTGTTTAAAGTATCAGTATATGACTTAGCACTGGGAATACTTCTAAAAATGGTGTGTGAAAAAGCATGTGTGTAATGGGGAAGGTGTAGGCTTTCATGAAACACCATGACAAACCCACCACATTTGGCCTCATTTTGTACTGCTGGAGATTGCTTTCTTAACTTGTTTAGCACTGTAAAACAAACAAAATCACAAAGAACTCAGGGGGTTTTATTTATTTTAACTGTCTCTGGGTTTAAAGGCTCATTGATAAAGTAGTATGCACAAGCCCCATTTTCAAGCTTGCCCAAAGATAATTGGAAGCCCTTGGCCAGCATTATTTCAATCATTTTCTTTCTACCACACTGAATTATTTATTTGAATTGAAAAAAGCATTGAGAGTCCTAAAAGGTTCCAATAAATTGTCTTCAGGCC
This sequence comes from Oxyruncus cristatus, assembly GCA_013399855.1. NCBI lineage: Eukaryota > Metazoa > Chordata > Aves > Passeriformes > Cotingidae > Oxyruncus > Oxyruncus cristatus. Next base: position 254,956 of record VXAY01007657.1, read on the forward strand.
ACATGGAAAGGTACTATTGATTCTAAAGTCTAAATACTGTGAAGGGGAGAAACTCAAAGATTTTCCTTTACAATGAACATTAAAGTGGTAATATTCAGTTTGTTTAAAAGGAAAAATTGCCACTGAAGTAATATAGCAAGACATATTACCCCAGGGGCAATTTTTCCTTTTTTTTGCAATGAATGAAAACAATGAACAAATGCAATGGCATCACACACAAAACAATAAAAATTAGAAATGGCTCAGCTGGGCTGGATGTTGGTTGTTTTAGATGTAACAATATTTTTGAGACTACAGTTTTAAAATCAAACATCTTTTTAATCTGTATTAAGGACCTGAACTATTGGTTAAAAAGAAAAAAAAAAAAAAAACAACCAACAAAACAGCCCACAAACTGAACAAAGTAAAGAAAGCAAATGAAACAGTAACAGATTTTGAGAAGCTATTTCTTATTCAAATAGTTCAATTTGGGTTGGAATGTTACCCATATGATCTGCAGGGTGTCTGTAAGAAACAGAGCAACAGCTGAATGGGAAATGGCATCTGTAGCTCAGGGAAGGGCTTGGCAAGAAAAACAAACAAACAAACAAACAGGTTAAAAAATGTTAAATGACCATAAAACTGCAGTCTTCTGTGAAGCATGGGGGTAATTTCTTAATTTTATTTTCTGCTTTCAAGTAAAGAATGCTAGATAGAAGTTGCTATTTCCACAGAAAAATAAAATCCTAACATGTTTTCCTCAAAAACTTTATAAGTTTTATTTTACGCCTGTGTAGAGTAAGTGCATCAGTCAGGGATACAGTTCTATGGCTACAAAACACTGAGAAATCTAAATATTGAAATTGCAGCGACTGTGGCACAAGGTCATTGTGAATGAGTGGTGGGAAGGAAGGTCAAGTAAAATCAGGTAAATGGAAGAATGCAGCTATCATTAGTCCTTCTTCGGTTGTTAAAATGAGAGTCATGTAGGTAATTCTAAGCTGACCCAAGATCCTCTGGTAAGAACACAGTACTTCTCAAATAGACTGAAAATTTGTCATTGAAAAAACCCAACAACAAAATCAAGGAAAAAAAAAACCTCCAGTAAACATTCCAGCACTAGCAAAAATTTAAAGGGGGTCATAAATCACTGGCTGGGAAATGGTACTCTTTCACTTCTTTGGAATTCAGCAATTTTAACCATGGAGGGTAGATAGCTGTCTTTACCCATTGCACCAGCAGTGCGCTGAACAGAAGGTGAAGAAACCACACATTTGTTATAGAAGCCAGGCAGAAGTAAATTGCAATAGCGGCAGTACACACAAATAATGAAAGTTCACGCAAAATCCTGTGTATGTGGTACATCTCAACTCAGCTACGTACTCATGATGGGGGAGGGAGAGAACGCTCATATCAGAGTAATGCACATATCAGAGACACCTATATTGGCATTGTATTGAAATCTCTGGAGGGACCTATTGCTCTACAGCAACAAGAGCAATTGTATAGATTAAATAGGTAGTGTTTTTTAGTGGGATTCACACTGCACTCAGTTTCTGTACTAATAAAAAATGTCTGATTTCTTAAAATAATATTTAGTTGGCTGCAGTATTATATAAACAATATAAACGTGAACAGATACAGTACTGACAAAGCAGCACAGAGACCTTACTGCATCTATTGAATGAATGAATATAGCTTTTTTATCCTTATCTTTCTTCTAATGATAAGGACAAATATCAGGACAATGTATATGATCCAAGAGCAAGTGCATATCTGCATCATTCATGAGTGTGATAACTTGGAGAGAACCTCAAAGGAAAGGCTAATTGTGTGACTAACGCAATGCTCCTACAAACAAAAGGACTAAAAGAGAAAGCTATTGTGTCAATAAGTTGACATAATACTTACCAATCCTGACAAATTGCTGTGTTTTTAACGCCAGCCAGCATCCAAGTACTGCACAGACACTCATACCCCTCTGTTGCAATGGGGGAAAGAATTGGAAAAGTGAGAGAACTTGTGGGATGAGATAAAGCAAAAGCTATGCACACAAGAAAAGCAAAACAGGGAATTCATTCAGCCCTTCTCATCAGCAGGAAGGTGTACAGCCAGCCCCAGGAGAGCCATGCTCCATGAGATATAGCAGTTACTAGGGAAGGCAAAAACCATCACTATGGACAACCCTCCTTCCTCCCCTCAGTTTTATACACTGAGCATGATGCCATATGGTGTGGGATATCACTTCAGTCAGTGGGGTCAGCTGTCCTGGCTGTGTCCCCTCCCAACTCCTGTGTACCCCCAGGCTCCTTGCTGGTGGGGTGGGGTAAGGAGCAGAAAAGTTCTTGACACTGTATAAACACTGATCAACAGTAAGAAAACCATCCCTAACTGACCAACCCTATTTCCAGCACAAATCCAAAACACTGGATTTGTGCTGGAACATGCTACTATGAAGAAAATTAACTCTACCCAAGATGAAACCAGCACACGAGTGTGTGAGACACTGGATTATTATATTGGCTCAGAACAACTCAAGTGCGTGCATGTGTGTGGGGAGGGACAAGTCAAATTTCACAAAGATGAGGTCATGCTTTGTCCCACATGACAACCCTTCAAGACTCACCTTCAAGACCCTGGAACAACCATCAGTCAAAGGCGGCCCGGGAGCACAGCCTGCATCATACGCTGGAGCCCCTGACCCAGCCTTAGACTGGCTGTCACAATCCGAGCAACACCCCTCACCCTCCCCAGAGCCCCAGCGGGGCCAATGGGCTGGAAATCCCTCCTGGGAGGGGTGGCCTCAGGGGGGCCAGAGCATATAAAACAAAAGACATGATCTCCACATGTTTGAACCCATCATTTCTATGCTCCGGTAGCTGGGCCTGCACTGGATCTAGCAATGGTAGCTATATCTCTCCTTTTTTCTCTCTTTTCTTCTTCTTCTAATTTCCTTTCTTAATGTTTTGGGTAGCTGGATACTGGACGGGTTGGTTTTTGCTGAGGTGCACGTGCTAAGTCAATGTTTTGTGGAGTGCTTTGTTTTGGCTGTGTGTTACCCTTTAAACTTTTGCCAAGTTCCCTTATTTTTTCTAAAGTTTACCATAAAGTATCTCCTGAGAAAATGTATGTAGCGTTTCTCCTATGCACTCTCTCTTAAGGCATTTAAAGAATCAAAGGCTCTTCTGAAATGTCCAGATAACAGATATTGTTGGAGCTTTGTGTGCTTTTAAAGTAAAACTCCCTTGGTTGGGCTCCTAGCTCCAAGACTTGGGGTCTTACAGAATGTGGAGTCTTAACTGGATAAAGAAATGCTCTTTGTAGATGCGTGAATATATCACACATGACAAGTTTCTTATCAACATGGAAATTTAAATGCTTAATGAGCAAACAATGGCATGACTATACCATGTCAACAAATATGTAAATAATTAATTCATATGCTTAGATTCAGTTTTTAACAAAAAAAAAATTATTCTTCACCTAGGACCAATAGTGCACATAAAATTTGCAAATGACAGAAAACACTGAGAATAATGACAGGAAGTAAAACTTTCATAACTTTAGTGAGAGTGTTCGATGTGTGAAATCATGCTTAATATAGCATAGCAAGCTCTGAGTTCCCTGTTTGCTGGTGTTATGACAATCAAATAAATTAAGAAGGCTGGGAAAGCATAGCCTGTGCAGACAGCAATGGTTTAACTGTATGTGATGAATGACTGTGGAAAAAGGTTAGTGATGGCACAGAAAAATTTAAAGGGAAAAATAAAGAATCCAATTAATTTAATTCATGAAGTTTGTAGGAAAAAAAAATAAGTAAAAAGTCTCTAGGCTTCTAGCGGCTCCATTGTCATCTTGGCCATGAAAGCATGTATTCACATTACTGGAAAAACAGAGACAAAAGCTGATGGCTGCCCCATAAGTAGTGCAAATCTGTATGACTCTTACTAAAAGGAATTAAAAATAAAGTTTCGTAGGAAAAAAAAAGTACGGAAGACATGTATACACTTTATTCTTCCTTTCAGCCTTCAGGTTACAAAAAAAAGGTAAATATTAATAGCAAGCATCCTAGGAAATGCTATCACTTGTGGTTTCGGGGAATTTTTTAAAGTTATTTCTGTATGTGTATTTTTTTGATATTAGAGTTATCTCCTTATGTTACTTACCATCTTTTCATAAAAGAGTAAAAACTGCAGAATATTACTTTGGCATCTCGACCCCAACTATAGATACGTTATTTTTATACTTTTATTGGTATTCTGTCACTGTCATAAGTAAGCCTGGTGTAGTAAAGAAGCTGTTTTATCTTTATTTTAAAAACGAATAAGCAAACCAAAATCAGAGAAGGTAATTTCCTTGAAGTTATGAACATTTGAATAAATTAACATAGCTGAGAGTTCACATATAATCTATATGCATAAATATATTCATATGTGTAATCCATCAAAGAATTTTAAACAACAAAATACACAAATAAAATTCATGAGTGCTCATTGACAATTTGCAACCACACTCAGAGGCCAAAATCAAATATACATTGTTTTGAATGAATAATTCAATATATTCTCATTGTAAGCTTTTTAAATGCAATTTTATATTATGAATAAATTACTGCTTTGCAACAAAATTTTATTTCATTTCTTATTTTTAACTGCCGGTAAACTCAAATTAATCAGTTCCTTTTGCAAAGCAGTCAGAAAAACAAAAGTAAATGAGAAGTTTCTATTTGTCACAAGCTCCTTATGAAAAAATTGTTTTTTAACCAACCCCTAATAAAATGTATTCCTTTGGGGCAAACATTTACTCATTTAAGTGTTTTATATTAAAAAAGATAAATTAATATTTCAGGCATTCTTGTGAAATTAAATAAGAAAAAAGGAAAGTTCCTTTATGTTATTGATATACATGAAAGAGGACTAGCCTACTGAGTTCTTTAATGATAGTTTTAAAGTTGGTTTGGTTTTGGTTTTCAGTTTTTACTTTCTAATTTAGGAATAGTCCCATAAATTGTATTCTGTAACTGCTATGCACATAATAATAAAATTAGAATTATCAGTTTTCAAATGGTGGTAAGAAAACTGAAAACCCTAAACTAGCACAGAGAAATTACACAATTTAATTTGGAAGAACACAAAATTGTATCTAATTCATTATTAACTTGATGTTATAATAATTTTTATTATCATGTTCCTTAGCTTTTTGATAAGTCAGTATTTTATTCAGTCCATTTGAAGAAGAAAAGTTCCAAAGCAAATTTTACATGATTTTTTTTCATTCTCTACTTCTCTTCGTGTAAAATTCTGCATTTACAGTAAAATTACTATGTTTTCATAACATATTAAACAACTTACTGCAATGTTTTTCTTAAAGTACATATGGAAGGCATTCATGGGCTTTTTTTCTGCTTTTATTTAGTAAGGAAGGTGGGACTTGGTTTGAAGCTAGGAAAAGTACCCCAAGCTGGAACATTCCTCAGAGTCTCAACCCATGATATGCAGAATGGCAGCTATCTCCATCCGTAATGAAATTTCATAGAATCATAGAATCATAGAATCAGACGGGTTGGAAAGGACCTCAGAGATCATCAAGTCCAACCCTTGATCCAACCCCACTATGGTTACTAGACTATGGCATTAAGTGCCACGTCCAGCCTCGTCTTGAAAACCTCCAGGGATGGAGAATCCACCACTTCCCTGGGCAGCCCATTCCAATGGCTGATTACTCTCTCTGTAAAGAATTTCTTTCTGATATCTAACCTAAACCTCCCCNCTCTGGTCAGAAAACTATTTAGAGACATTGTTCTGTGCTCTAGTTAATCTCTTATTTGATGGCCTAGTGTTTTCTGAAGTGGAGGAGGTACTAAAGAAAAGGCAACAATTATCTTGTCATTATGCATGCAACTTTACACACATTTCCCAGTGGAAGTCACTGCAGGAAAGAAAACATAAATTAGAATAGGCTAAGCTGTAAACTTGGAAAACAGGAGATGTAGCTCCTCCTCTCAAAGGAAGATGCTCAAATGTTAAAACCAATGAGAGAATACCACAAAAAAACATAAGGAGAGTAAGAAAACAAAACTTTGCAATGAGGAAAAAAAAAAAAGTTTGTGGCCTTAAGATTTAAAACAATGCATTGCCAGTACTGGAAATCAGGGATCAGATGACTGGAACTGCAAAACTGAAAACAAATGCTTAGAATTGTAGTAGACATAAAAAGACACCAAAAAATTGATGATTGCTTCAAAGAAAACAATAGGACTAAGTCACCCTTAACTGTCAGAGAGACTAAGGAAGATGTGTATAGGCTTTAAAAAGGAAAAAAAAAAAAAGAAAAACAGGAAAGACAGAGCCAGAGGCAAGTGTCTAAAAGACATTATGCCACTAAGTGACATCCCTGAAAATTTTATACAAAGACAATCTGACAAGAGCAACAGACCAAGCAAGCTCTAAATCAGTTAAGTTGAAACAAATCTTGTTGCAACTCACAGATTAAGCACCAGTATCCCACAGGGAGTTAAAAATATGGAGAAAACTGAAGTTCACCTACCTGATTTGCAGTGTGCTAGCCAATGGAGTTGTTCAGAATGAAGTGATGTTAGTGTTAGGAAAGTGATATTGAGGAATAAAAGATAGCCAGCTCTAAGATGAAAAAAAAATTAAATTACGTGCCTTAAATGTTATCTCAGTGCTAATGTATGAGATGTGCAATGCTGGTAAGTCTTCTGTTTCAGGAGAAGAGGAGACAATTGCAGGTAAAAGCATCAATACAGTGTTTTACAGGTTCTGATAAAAGGTTTTTTAAAATCACCAGCATGTCTACAATAGAAAGGAAGTATTTGGGACTTATTCATAAAAAAGGTGTCCACTGTCAATGAAGCCTTTAATAGAAACCACCTAGTGTACTAGAGAAACCATTTAAGAGAACTAGAAAACTGTTTTAAGAGAACTAAAGAGTAGTAGCAGGCAGGGGGAGCAATCAACATCAACACAACAGAGCAGATATAAGCATAGGAAAATTACATAATAGAGCAGAAAAATGTGGTTTCTGTCCTAGGCACTCATACTAGCTTTGGAAGGATGAAATATGAAACACATTAAAGTGAATGAGGCAGGTCTTTAATCCTGATATTATTCTTTTGCACTGCTGTAGAAGGATCAAAATCCAACCCTAAAGGACCAGAAAAGCAATGTCTGCTGGAACAGTCTCTGCTGGCATTTTAGTGGGCTGTAGACTACCCACATGTGTAGTGGCTGTGTACAAAGCACCAGATTCTCAGTGGATTCTCAACCAATGATTAGAGATTTCTAAAACTAGAGCAGCTTCAGAGGTTCTGCTTTGTGAAGGAGTGGCAGATTCTTTGTTAGCATGGGGAATTTAGAAGGTTCAGCTCGTGCTGAACTACCTTTGCCCCTTTTAACTTTCTAGGCCTTTGCTGAATATAATTCAACCAGGCTCAAAGATTATAATCTGTCAATTTGGGTAATCATGAGATTTCCCATGACTTTGTAGAACAGTTTGTAGTGAATGAATAAAATTGGGGGAAAATGAATTGTTTATGATGTATTTCCAAAGGCTATATATTTACATTAATATTTGAAATATATTCATTCAGTGAAAAAATTATTTCAAGGTGTCAAAGAATGAAGTTAAAACTAATGATATACATCTCAACATTTCAATAATCTTTGAAAACTTTATCTGGAAAACTAACTGCTCCCTTTCACTAGATATTTGTAATAATGTCGATTTTCATAAAGTATATGTCTTCTGCCTCATAGACTGTCTTTTGCACTTGTGGGTGAGGGACGCTCCCCAAGCAGCTAGGAAACAGTAAAGTACTCAATGTGTTTTCCTTTGATTCAGCTTATTGTGCAGTCAGGATTATATTAACTCACACAAATCTTAGATCCTAAAGAAGTTGCAGTAGTTGCTATTCTGTCTTTTCTGAAGTATAGAAGAAAAGTGGAATTGAATTCAACTGTGACAGTGTCAAGTCAACACTGGGCTAATTTTGTGTTAAAGTCAAGGATTAGGTAATAGGAAAACAACAAAATAATAAGGAGAGTTGACTTAAATGTCTAATCCTTAGAAATAGCACTTAGGAATTGAAAATGATGAGCAAATATGTTTGATTTTACACCTATTGACATACCAGATTATGAAAAGAGTTTCATTTATATCCAACATAAATTTGCTTGGGTGCATTCACCATGCAAAAATATCTGAAGTTACAAGGTGAGAATAATAGTGTATAGTTTGAATTAGAACATTTTCAAGGAAATCACAATGTTTTCATTTTATAATAGTATAGTACTTATGTAACTTCTTTTCAAAGCTCTAGGTATACTTATGGAAAAACTGATGAGAAAATAAAAAGCAGATTTTTTCCTAAATAAACTAAAGATAAGTAATACAAATATACTAAAAGATAAATAATCAATTAATTCAAGTTCAAGTCTGGAAATATTCACAAATAAGCATAAAATACTCCCAGGAATTTTTCATAAAAAAATTAACTTATTTTTATTATATTGGATTTAAATAGTTTTAAAATATAGCAAAGATGGCAGCGTGTTTTGACTTCTTTCTTGTTTCCATTAGTTCAGCATGTGCTGTCCCTGCATTAGATCCTAAACCAGTTCTAGTAACTTGCTGAAGGGTAAAGATTTATCTCACGTTGTCCTGGAGACAATCTTGTACATGCTTGTGAGATTTTTTTATATATTTAGCATATAAATAGTTATATGTTAACAATTAAAATGGCCAAATATGAAACACTTGACCAACAGAATTTCTTGCTGTAGTGGTATATTTTGGTTTGGAATGTGAGTTTTTATCTTTCTAGGTCTTTTTTCCTGGATAAAGAGCATCTGTTAAATCTGAATTTTGCTCACAGTCCCTATAGAATAGAAGATGGCAATTAAGCATATGTCAAAAAGCTGCGAGAGGGGGGAAGTGAAATGGCACAATAAGACTTGATTATAGGGCATATCGACACTTAAGAGATGGAGTGTATTAGACCCTCAAGACAGCCAAAACAAGCCGGGATGGCCAAGCTGTGACATATAGTTATAGAAACAGAATAAATTTAGAGAGAAAAGGAAGGTATTACCAGTGTAATATATTTTAAACAGGAGAGCAAGACATTTTATAAAAAGATGGTAAAGAGGATTTTGAGATTCCTACTAATAAGCATAAACAAGTGAAAAGGAAAGGGAGATCTGGAAAGGGAGGTGGTACTAACAATGGAGCTGCAGATGGCCTACATATGACAGTTCCTTTACAAGATTCATTCTCACTGAATTGCCTTGACAGCCATCTATCACTGAATCAGACTTAGGTGACAGGAATTGAATAGACTTTCAGAACATATCTCATTCTTTCAAAAAACCACAGGGCTGATGCTGCTTTATATACATTTTCCATTTATAGCTGCTGATAACTTAAATGCCCCTTAAACCTTAATTAAAGCCCTCTCTAGTGGACTCTGTGTATGTACTTTGATGATTACAGCACAACTTGGTGCAATATTTCTGTGGAAAGCAGTGAAAGTTGTTTGAATGTCTTAGGTGACAACCAAATGGAAGTTAGCCAGTTAATGGATAGCTCTTTGTGTCTTCTCACAGCCAGTGGCCAACACAGATTTGATCATGGAAAACTTGCTGTATTTCTCTAGTTGTGTGTCCAACTTCCACGTAGGTCTCATAAATAAAAATAGCAATTTCTGCTCAGCAGTGAACAGGTCAACTACTGACCACCCCACATGCATTGACAATGCAGTTTTACCACTGGATGGTGATAAGAATCTGCTCTGACGGGGTGTGCCTGATCTTAAAAAGGATTGCAGCTGCAATTCAGTTTTGTTCTTAGCCTGCTGTTCACTGGACTGCCTTGAGGTTGAGTACAGCAAAAAATGTAAGACAGTTTGATACTTCTGCCATGAACATCAGGACCCTGCTTCAGTGATGTAAGTTTTGCCATTCCTCTGTTGACAGCTCTTTGAAGTCTCTCTTACTGTGCCACAACCACACACGCAAGCTTTACTCCCATTTTGGGACAAAGGGAATGATGGAGGACAGTTCTACTCAAAGACTCATAGAGAAACAGGCATGCGAATGTCCTATTTACAGGATGTTTTCCTTGAGGGTGATAAATGGGCAGTTGTGATGGGGGTCAGTGCCAAAACACAAACTGTCCAGCATGCATTATGAATACAGCAGTATAAATATGATGGAGCACTTTATCCTGAGTACCTTCTATTGAAGCATCCCTTGATCTTTCAGGAATTACCTCTGTTTTTCCTTGTGTTTTCTTATCTTCAGTCCTTCTCTTAGATCCTTCAAATTCTTCTATTCATAAATTCTGTTTTGATCTCCCCATATTCCTTTAGGTGAGACAGTCAGCTTCCTGTATCCTTTCAGCTCTGTTCAGCTAGACACATTTCACACATATAAGCTTTACTCTGCCCTTTTCTCTACAAGAGTGATTAAGAAATCATCATAATTCTTCCTAAAAAAACAACAAAAACTCAAAAGTGTCTTTCTCTGAACTACATTTTTTTTTGTTCCAGCAGTTAATGGAGGATATGGTGACTTACTGACTCAGAGAAGTCTGCATGCAGTTTTGATTTGAAATGGGTTGCAGAAACATTTCATGAGATCAAAGATACCCCAAAAATACTCACTTCTACAACTGTGACTTTCTAAGCCAGGTACTGGATTTCCACTGCTTAGCCTCTTGCATATTCATTCACACTTGTTAATGCAGTAGTCAAAATAACATTAAATGTTATTCCACATCCATTTTGCATCATAACCGTACAAACGGTTACACAGTGGCATTGAAATGTTTGCATATGGACATTTGCATTTTGCACAAAGATGTATTTGCTTACAAACAGATAAAAAACTGCTAAAGGCAAAGCATTAGCGTAAAGGAAGTGCTTTCATGCCATATACCGAAGAGAAAACAGAATGCAGCATTTCCATAATGTCTAAACAGAGTATGTTCTTGGGGTACTGATGCAACCTGTGAGATTAACAGAGTTTTGAGGCATGTCACAGTTCTTCCAAGATTGTTAGCAGAGTTAATAGGAACCTGGAAAACTCTATATTAATGAGTAAGGATCAATAATTAAGATGAAACCAGCACTTTATTGATCATAGACCACTGTCTTCTATTATACAATAAAACCAATTAGTTTAATTAGATTAGTAAGTGAGAGAGTGCTGAAGGCAAACTATGCTGTTGGAGATTTTGACTTTAGTACCACAGCTGCTCAAAGGTCACACTGCTCTCAACCTGCACACAGTCTCTATGAAGTTTTGCACTGTGAAAATCTATTTCAAAATCTCTGTAACAATCAGTAAAAAGATACCTTATTCAATATTTCAAATCTAGTAATTTAAATATTATTATACCCTCCTTTAAGCAAGTGTGTTACCTTCCTCTTAGGAAGGCACTTGGGTTCCTTAAGAGTTTTTAGCCGGTATATCTATCACTAGGAATTATCCTCAAGATGATGTTCTTAACTGCATATATTCATGATTTAACAAAGTAGATATTTTCATGATGGAAATGATCTGGACATGACAAATAAATTATTCAGCATCCTAAGTATAATGTCATTGTCACTAGGTGTGAGCTAAAATTCTTAAATTAGTCTGCTAACACTTTTGACAGATCATGCATATGTTCTGTAAACTTTTTGCTTACTTTACTATTTTTACCAATTCATTAGCTTCTGTTGCTTGGGTGCCTCTTAGAATTGCTGAAACATTTAAGAGCAGCTGTAATATTTATCTGATTTCTTAATTAAATTCCATTGGTTTGAAAGAAAAAAATGATAATTTTATAATTCAGGAATCAGAAACTTAAATTAAAAGTTAGAAAATGTTCAAAGAGGGAACAGCAAAAAAACCCCAATAGTTTTAATTGAATTTTTTCCCTAAATAATTTTGAACATAGTGGTTATCCTTTACGTTAGAGGTTATCCTTTATGTTACATTTTCTGCATTTACTTCCTTTTGCAACTGAAAAATAATCACTTTTATATTTATTTAGAATAGTAAGATTAAGAGTAAAACCAGTAAAGGACAAATAGGAGATTTGGCTTTGTTTTCCTACATCTACCAGTGGAACATAGTCAAAGATGAGATTTACAGTAGAACTGCTGAATAGTTTCACTAGACTTTCTGTTGTTCTTGCTGGTCTACTGCTATGTCAGTATTGTCTTTGTGCACTGCATCTGAGAGAAACTTGGGGCAGGCCTCTCTCATTTACCAGCACTCCCTAGTGTAAACTGTCTGCCTGAAAACTTTATAAAAAGTAGACTTGAGACTATTCTAATGTCCCAAGTGACTTGCCTTTGTCCCTGAGGTATAATTCCTATGTCTTGGAAGTTTCTTAGAGCTAAGTGCCAGCAATAACAGGCAGTATGAGGTGTTCCACAGAAATGTTTTTAGGGTGACACCCCAGGTACATATAGAGAAGAGTGGGACATACTGTGAAGGGTGCTGGAGAAGGTGCAAGATTTTCTGCAATTTTAGAGGACTAGGAGGACTGGAATTTTCCCTCTTGAAAGTGGCAAAAATTGATGCTAGCAATCAGTAAATTCCTCTCCTGTCCACTAGGCCAATTTACTCTTGAAGGGAAGAAATCCCAGAGGAGACTGAGTGAACTAATATTCCTGCAGTGTGCAGCCTTGACCAAAACTAGGAATAAGTGTTATTGACAGTGTTGACACTTCCACGGATGGAACTGCGAATTTCTGAAAGAGGTAAAAGGGTGAGAGGAATAAGGAAGTAGAGGAAAAATACTTGGGAAGCCAATAAGATCACTGAGGAAAAGGGAAGGTAACTTTTCCAATTGTGTAGCTGTCTTCTTGCCTACTTCATCTCCCATCTTCTGCCTGTATTATGAGAACACATGTGTCCATGACTATTGAAAAATGGCCAGCTATATGACATAGACATTCCTATGTAACACATTTATCATTCTGCTACTGTGACAGCTGTAGGAGTGCCTGTTCATTAGTATTTAAATCAGTTCATAAATATTTCACTCTAAAACCTGCTTAAAATAAGCCTTACATCTGGTCACTGTAATGCTGTAGTTTAACGTCTGTTGTAAGCCTTAATTCTAGCCTGATATAATGCTATTGTATAGTCATACAATTTCATAAGGGCACTTATACAATAAAACAGGATTTAATGGAGCACTTTATCTTTTTGCAATTTTTAGTTTCAGCTGACCATAGCAAGTGAAGCTAAAGGTTGTATAATATTGCACATCTCCCTCTGGCAGAATGAATCCTTTGCATAGGAAAGTTCTCCATTTTAGGAAAAGGATGTTATGTTTTGAAAAGTCTTAGTGAGTATTTTCCCTAAGAAATGGGAATGTATACAATCCATTCCTCTCATTTTCTTCCAGTTTCCTTCTTTCATTTTATTTTTAATGTTTTAAGTTATAATTCCGAAGGTGTTGGAATCATGAGAGTAATGCCATTTCCAAAGCACAGTGAATTTTAAAGGCAAGTGGATACAAAGTATATTATAAGTCAGTACAGAAATTCTGAAACTGAATATAAAAGTATAGAGTTTCCCTTATATTTCCACATTACTCTGTGTTAACCTACACTCGAACCCATTCCACTCAAATATCCCAATCTCCATAATTTTCTCATTGTGTATGAACTTTGGGAAAGTAATTAATGGGAGGACTCTGAATTTGTCAAATGAGGATTAGGAAAAGAGAATAGCAGAAATGTCGCCATTTTTCATTAGCACTCATATATATGCAACTAATTACTATGAAAGAGCATAGTAGAAAAAACCCAGTATATAGAAAGGTCAGTAGCCATCTCGCTTTACAGAGGACAAAGGTGTCTGCAGAAAGCCGTCAGGTGTTTGCCTTTTATCTCTGTCCATTATCACACAGTACAGTATTCCCAATCCAGTGTTTCTCTCTAGGCAACTCAGACCTGTTTTTTGTGTAACAAAGCAAGACTCTAATGTAACTTTAGTTCAATAATAATAATACTCCATATTTAAAAAACATCTTTCATGTAAGAATGTTAGGTCATTTACAAAGATTAATTCAGTAGACTCTGCGATATTTTTGCAAACAGACAAGGAGGACAAAGCACAGAAAGGGGCAACCTGCCCACCAGTGTATACAGTTTATTTTCTCTGACATAGTCCATCCAAAATTTAAATGTCTAAGACAAGCTCAGAGCCTAGGATTCTTCCATAATCAAGACAGGGAAAGAAATCCTGTCAGCAGTGGATTATGCCATTTATCTATTAGGTGGTTATGCTCTGGCAAATCTTCCTTCAACACCTATAGCTGAATTTATAAGTATCTTTAAGGTGGAAAAAAGTAAAGTGATGTGAATCTTTTCCTTAGTAGCTCTATGGCAAACTTTTAAGATCTTTACTTTCATTTTTTTTTCATCCAACTACTAAAGAAAATAGTTTGCTTAACATGTTGTTCACTTAGACTTTTTACTGTCAACCTCTACTGTACTATTACCCTAATTATAGAAATGTAATGCTGTAAATCAGGACCAGGTATTTATAAATGGTTTCTGAAATAGTTGGGACAGATTTCAAATTGCTGGGACTCATCCTCTGGTAAAATATTTTGAAGCGATTCAATGCTATTTTTGACTAGATTTTTATCTAATTTTTTGTCTAATTTTTCAAAATTGTTAGATATACAATCTGCTGAAATCTTCTGAAAACAGACCAATTATACTAAAAATGGGAGATGAATTCCAGGGAAATGCTGGCTGAGAATATTAATGCTGAGTTCTTTTTAAAATACTAGAGAGTGAGAATGGTAAAAGGGATAATGTAGCTGAAAATATGCAGAGTCATGAACAACCAGTGTTTCCTACTTGTGAAATACTAAACCTCTTGTGATTTTTCTTACTTTCAAATAAACTCAACATGCTAAAGTTATCAATGTCCTTTCCAGTATAATTCTGTTTTGCCTGGATACTAACATAGTTTTGGTGCATTAACTTTCCAGCTGAATGGCTGGAACTTAATGGTTTAATGGCCACTTGCTCCGTGGTTTAGTAGATAAACTCAGCAGCTGTTGTTTTGTGTTGGACGTGGTTTGGAGAACCTATGGATATTTCAGCTCTTAGTTCAAAGACAAAACATTTTTACCCAGCTGCAGTATGAAAGTCAGCTGGCAAAACTTATCTTCAAGCAAATATATCCAATTTATTCAAACTCTGCTTGCAATATTTTTTGAGACTAGACGCTGAAACAGCAGAAACACATGATGAATAACAGACCAAGATCAGATAAACTATGAATAGTAGTGGTTTTCTTAATATTGCTCAGGAAGCTACACTTTCTACCAAGACTTTGGCTATTCTTGATCTCTCTACAGGAGCTATTATATTGACAGTGAATTCTGATATTAAACCTGTCTTGACAGATATCAGGAAGATACTTTTCATGTAAAGAAATTTTTTAAGAGTGAAAATAAAAGCACTATGGAAGCACAATGGCTCCAGAAACCACGAGAGAAAGCATGCCATTTGTCTGTTTAGAGATATGTACCTGTACTCCACTTAGATACAAACTTCGAAGTATTTAAGAATGACCCAGTATGCAGAGTGATTAACATCACCTAAGTAGATAAACACTGCATAAGTAGCCTTCTCCATAGAAAACATTTCATTGAATCATAGAATCAGCTGGGTTGGAAAGGACCTCTGAGATCATCAAGTCCAACCCTTGATCCAACACCACTGTGGTTACTAGACCATGGCACTAAGTGCCACATCCAGTCTCATTTAAAAACCTCCAGGGACAGAGAATCCACCACTTCCCTGGGCAGCCCATTCCAATGGCTGATTACCCTCTCTGTAAAGAGCTTCTTCCTAATATCCAACCTAGACCTCCCCTGGCACAGCTTAAGACCATGCCCTCTTGTCCTACTGCTGGTTGCCTGGGAGAAGAGACC
>VXAY01007657.1:270989-332775 GCA_013399855.1 Oxyruncus cristatus
ACCTCAATATCCTTCCTGAACTGAGGGGCCCAGAACTGGACACAGCACTCCAGGTGTGGCCTCACCAGTGCCGAGTACAGGGGCAGAATCACTTCCCTGTTCCTGCTGGCCACACTGTTCCTGATCCAGGCCAGGATGCCATTGGCCTTCTTGGCCACCTGGGCACACTGCTGGCTCATGTTCAGCTTCCTGTCAATCCAGACTCCCAGGTCCCTTTCTGCCTGGATGCTCTCCAGCCACTCTATCACCTTTTTTGTAAACTACAGATATTGTCGGGAGCAAACGAAACACGATGGAACAGTTTGAGATTTGGAAACTGACTGTTTATCCTAATCAGAATGTGTGAAGATTTCTACCATCAATTAGAGAGGAAGAAAGACACTTTTCCGCCAGTTCTTGTGTTCATATCTAGTTTACTTATTGTTAATGCATACTTTTAATGATATGTCCCCCCAGTTTTAAAAATGTTCTTACCTCATAATTCCTTAGAGTTTATTCCCAATTTCCTATTGGTCCATGTTTGCCGCAGTGCAGATGTTATCCATATTTAGTCATTCTCCTCCCCTGTTTCTCAATAAGGTTGTGTCTCCTCCCATGCTCTCCCAGTTTGTACTACTCTCCTCCCCTGTATTCCCATATATGTTAAACTCCTCCTATGTTCCAGATCCTTCCCTCACTTACCCTATAAAAGTCCTCCCCTCACTTCCCTCGGGGACACACGTTGTACACTGGGTCCAAGAGCAACTACTCTGCCACCTCATCACACCCAACAATAAAGCTCTAAGACTCGTGTCAAGACCCCTCGTGTGTCGAGTGCCTTTCCATACCGGCGCGCGACAAGATATAGACAAGTTTCATGAGCTGTGTAGTATTTCAAAAAGTGTTGTATGTCAACTTTTTGGTACCAGAATGCATTTCATTTCCACAGTCAGTATTTGAACATCTGTAGGTTCTAAAATATTTAATAAAAGTGAAACCATTTTTTGCATAAGGTGCAGAATCTTACAAGGGATGTCCAGATTTTAAAGTTAATTTAGTGCATTACTTGCACCATTGAGGTCAATGAGTGTTTCGTTACAGACTGAGTAAGGATCCACCATCTGCTCGCTGAGCTGTTCCAGTGAAGCATAATTAGAAGAATCTTACCATTGCTTGGGACTCATGACGGATTACCTTGTACCCTGAACTACACCCTTTAGAGGATGAAAACTGAATGCCAGTTTTACAAATTACTAGCAGGTATCCTGCTGAGTTATGGAACCATAACCTGAGATGTACGTAGGTACATTAAGAGTTGGGTAGTAAGCAGTTTTAGCTCCTATAAAAATAATTTGGTAAGAGTAGAGGGCTTCAGAACAAGAGCTGACCACACACTTGATACATCTTTTGAATACAAGTAAGGAGTCACGAAAGAAACATTTTAGCCTTGTGTAAATTCCTATGGCTCTAAATGAACCTTGTTAGGTCTTTAAAGTACAGAAGGGTGAAGTATATAGGGAAGTTACAGCTCCAGCTATTGAGCTCTTTGACCCACCTCTACTGCTTGGCACTTTTGAGCTTGTCACTCATACTCTGAACTGTTTAATTTTGCCTGTACTTCTGAACAAACCAGACCCAGATGGTAAAACCACAGTTTCAATTAGAGCTGTGGCCTATCTCCAAAGTTTACATAAAGTAGAAAATACACTAGAATGCAGGTTAGTAAAATACACACTTTAAACCAAGGAACTGATAAAAGATCTGAGGTCCTTCAAAACTTTATTATGTGCTGTTACATAAAGTTCCAGCATAAGTTTCAATTGTTCCTGGGAATAAAAGTGTAAAAAGATTAATACAAACTTGAAGTGCATTCAAATTCACAGCACAGAATCATTTAAGAACAGACTGCAAAGGATTTACATGAAGATGATGGATGTCAGAATAAAAAAGTATATCTAGTTTATTACTTGAAAAACTGACTAAAAAAGAATCTCTGCATGAAACTGTAGTGACAAATCAAATGTTTTATTGTTTTGGAAAGACATAAATTCCAAAATTTGAGGTTCAGGACCTTAGAGATGGCATCTGTTACAACTCTGCTGCCAAATGTGTAATACAAGTCCCCAAGTTCAAGTGAAAGCTGTACAGAAATAATGTTGTGTTTTTTTTTTTTTTCTTTCTGAGGGACAGATTACAGTTTCAATATTTCTATTTAATAAAAAATTGAGTGAAAGTATGTCCCAGCATCACAGTTCTGAATAGAAGGAAAAAATCAAGAAAGAAAAATCGAAAATAGTCAAACAAAAAGAGAACATTCTAATAAAAAGGGTTTTTTATGACCAGTTGCATGACTAAATTTCATTCAGACTTTGTAATTTATGCTAGAATGAAGTATTATTTTCTCTACAGAACAAGATTTAAAACCCATTTTGATGACAAGATACAATTCCACAAAATTTTGCCTATACCTTTCCTTTAGTGTTTCCCAAGTATCTGATTCTAGTAGAGATTTCTTTTGTTTACAGAATTGTCGAATGAGCTTCTGGGTTGTTATTTGCCAAGAGTTTGTTTAACAGTGAATTCTCACTATCCACAGGTTTTTAATCTTCCCATGTAGTTGTACTACAAGAAAACATTTTTCTGCTTCATCTGTTAAATGTTTCATTCATCACATAAAAACATATTTTCCAGGTTTTGGACTTTATAGTCTAAAGTAATTTATTTTGTCTGTTACATGAAATGTCACATACATGGAGTGAAAATCTGGCCTCACTGAACTTAGCAGAGGTAATTTCTATTGTCCTTCAGAGTGGCAATATTTTGTCCGTAGTCATCAATAAAGATGTTAGCATTTACTAACAGTTACAAGACATCTTATTTATTTATTTATAATGACAAACAACTGAACTAGCTTTGGTGACTGTGAAAATTGTTGGCAAATGCTGACATTTTATTAGTGACTCCTATGTTGATGATTTTAGAATACTACCCACATTGATTCTTTATTTAAATGTTTTATCCTACTCAGCAATGACAGGAACAAACTTCTGTTTATGTTTTTCTTTGGCATTTCAGTTACATTAGTGACAAGGGATACTTATAACAAATGCTAAACAGTTTTAATGCCTGAAAAATCACATTATATTATATGTTTTATTTTAACATTTTTCCTTGATTATTATAATTTTTTCTGATACACAGTAACATTCTTCTGTGGTCATTTTTAAAAGACTTATGAATGGTTTAAAAAATAGTAGATGACATGCATTGACCTGCCAGTAGTTCAAGTACTTTAATTATAAATATACATTAATATGTCATATTGCAATGACTAATTACATTGAAAAGTGTTGATTAATTATCCCATAAGAATTCTACACTTTAGTATTCTCACAAGGTGACATCTACAAATGCAGGCCTGACAACTTGATGAGGTAAGTGGCTTGTAAGTGGAACCTTAGCCTCAAATAGTCACCATGAACAAATCTGTGTGAACATTTCTGTATCCTCAGAAGACTGAGACCCTCCCATTTTATGTTCTTAAATCTTGTTTTCTCATTCTTTTCAATAGAGCACCTAGTAAATCCCTCCAAACTTAAGAAATGTAATATCTATTCCCACTAGTGCCCCAGAAAGCCTCACCCCACAACAAAGAAGTATCAGACATTTCTGTTTCAGGAAAAAGAGTAAGCATGCAATTAACCTTGACATGGTTATAGTACTGTCAATTATGTGTTTACATCATTAAACTCAAGAATCTGATAAAGGATCTTCCTGGACTACTGATTTACAATATAAAAGTTTGTTGATCTTACTTCTGTGCTCACTACATTATAGGATACCTTCACAGTTATTGTACTTTTAGATATTAATATTCAGTGGACACCCTTTTTAAAATATCTCAACCAGTTTTGCAGAGACAGAACTAGTGAATGTGCTTTTTTTCCTCACAAATAAATCCAAGTGAATAGTGATGATAGCATTTAATATAATACTCTACTGTATGTGTATATTACGCAAAGCCTATATTGATTAAATTAGAAATATTTTGTGTAAATAAATACGTAAATAAAAACTTTAACGATTGATGTGTGCAATCACAACATAATATCAAGACAACATCACAAAATCAACACAATATGATAATATACTAACAGAGTGTGTTACAAGAAAAATGAGCAAGGTATTTAAAGAAAAAAAGATTTATATTGTATTTAGTGAAGTTGAAATTTTTGCTTGAACCTTATTAGTTGTATTATCAGCTTAAGTGTTCATACCTTTTGTAGGGAAAAATTATTCTAAACCTCATGAAATCTCTTTGTTCACTTAGGAGATAAAAAAAAATTAAATCATCCAAACATCATAATAGGTAATATCCTTATATGATTGAAAACCAAGTTAAAAGATGTTTCTTTAGCTTACCAAAGATACTTAGAATAAAACCATACTTTTAATACGAATTCAGGAGGGAAGTAAAAATTCAAGATCAGGAGAAAGTGAATGAAGAAGGAAAGAAAAACACGGATCAGGGTTATAGATATTCTGTCCTGGACATTGATGAAACAGTCATTACAGACAGAGATGGCATCCTGTGAAGAGATGAATTGCTGCTGCTGCTGCTACTTTGCTGAAGGTGCTTTGAAATGGAAATATTAACAGGCTTGAATGTCCTGACCAAGCAAGGTTGTGTGCAGAAATCAGAGCTCTACTTGGCAAATGATAAGAAAAATTGCAATCAAAGCTGAATGGCAGAAGTGCAACATGCATTTCCACAAAAGAATTAGAATTAGGCACTATGGCAAGGGTCTAGAAATGAATATGTTCAAAGGCACAAATGAATTGTCTTTGTTAGAGAGTTCAAACACAATCTTCGCTAGCACAGGCGTGCACATAAAAGGTATGTACTGACATAATCAAATTTGGATTTACATCAGAATCTGCAGTGGCAATACTTGGGCCAGTGTGCTTTTATTTGAAGAATGTGCTATTAGACTGGATGCAACCTTTCTGCTGGTCACAGAGAAATGAATAAGGAAGTAGGAAGGGGAAGTGCTGATAAAATTCTATGCGATAGTTGTATGAAGCAATCACGGCATCTCTGGGGCTTACATTTCTTGGACAGCTTTTCTAAATGTGCAGTGTCAGGGGTCTGTATCAGATAAGCCATCAATTATATTGAGGTTCTGGGAATGGAAGAATCTGTAGGGGACTATGGAGCTTGCTTTGGAGCTGTGACATCCCAAGAGCCCTTCCCCAAGCTATAGAGATGGAAACCTGGTCACCACATTAACTTTCTGGCCAGCTCACGAAAAGGCTGTCAAAAATGAGAAATACGGGGTTCAATGAAGTGGTCTTTTTCAGTGAAACCCTGTCTACAGTGTTTAAGCTCTGTTCAAACCTAAAAAAATCGTTATTAATCTCCTTCAGGCATTAAGTATCTGAAAGGCCTGCAAACTCTACTTTGAAAAAAAAAAAAAAGAAAATATACCTGAATTACAGGCAAAGCACATATGAGGAAAACTATATCACCAGTTCTTTTGGAAAAATCCTATATATACACAGTATAATATGTGAAAATATTGCTTAAAATTTTACTTTGATAACAAGAGTATTTAACAGTTGTATCACCTCCTTTACCCCATGCTTCTTTGACACCTTGATAATGGCAGAAGGAAAAAAGATGGCTCTGGTTACCCTGGTTTTATGGAGATTTATTTAGCTCATATCAAGATGTTTTCTGTAGCTTTTTGTCTTGAATTCTTTGTGTGTGGAGCTTTTTGCTTTTTTCCTCCCACATACTCAACAGAAGTAATGTGTCCCATAAGCATAACTAAATCTCTCTCTTGTTTAATTTTTGAAGCATGGAACACTATGGAATCTAACATGTGAAATAACATTTTCAGTTAAAACTATCACTAAGTAGCTTATAATTTCATAAAACAGAAGATAAGCCCTCAATAAACCTTAAGTTCATAAAAAAAAATGTCCTGTCTGTCACTGAACTAGTTTCCATTCAGTCTTTGAATTGAGCCAAATGTCTAGGTGTGGCCCTGAAAGACAGAAACAGGGTGTTGTGCTGCCTTCATACAGTGATATTTTAAGTTTCTGTGGGTGTATAAGCATTCATGTCTGTGTCCATCAGCACTAAACAAATCCCCAAAATTATTCCATCAGACTATTTTAATATTCAGTGATTGATTTCTCCCCAGTTTTTCAGTGTGAAAACTTCTCTCCTTTTCCACAGTCAGGAAGACAAAAATAATCCGACTAAATGCAGTTTCAGCTCATACCAATCAAGACTTATTGCCCCACTTCTGATCAGAATGTGAGGCACACATTTTTCTCTATGATAACCTGGAGAAAAATCAAACCTTACCATACGTAGACAAACCATACCTACATAGACAAATACAACTGGATTATTTGTATTCCATGCTGTTAAAATGGAGACCTTAAAAAATTGCAAAGAAACTACATTTTAACAAAGGCTTTCTAAAGTTCTTTGTTACATGAGTTTTGTTTTCTCAGTTTTCATACTCAAACATGAAAAAGTGAGGTCATTCATCTAAAATTCCCATTTCTTTTTAGTGACTTTTTCTTCTTAACTGCAAAGAGGAAAATTTAGGGGATTTGTTTGTGGTTTTTTTTTTTTTTTTCCCTCTATACTCATTAATTGTGTGAAGGAAATAAGGGAAGAAAAGCTACTTGTGTATCCATCATGTTTTGCACATAGATTGTACTATATGTTATGGTTGCCTCTCTTTTTTATGTATATAGATATATCTATTTATGGTGATCAAAAAAGAAAAGGGGAAAACCGTGGTAAGTTGTTTTAATCCTGAATGATTTAATTTAGTCAGTGAGGCACTCATTCTAGTGAAAAGTTCTCAGTTGTAGTTAATATGGGGTTTTTTATCGATATAAGATTTATCCAACCACACACTTTAATCCAGCACATGAATAAAACAACCATGAAAAAGACAACCTATTGTGAATGAATGGATGGTACAATAACGAGAAAAAGTACCAAAAAAAAAATCTCTTATAAAGAGCAACATATTTTTTATATTGTATATGTACAAAAAAGACAGATTAGAGCAATTCCAGAGATGAATCTGCTCTGGCATTACAGGAACGATGGCAGCACCAAAGCTCTCCTGTGTGGAACTTCTCTTTGTAATCTCATAATTTTTTTCTATGGCAAGAAGATTTCAAAGAAACCTTAAAACCTATCTTGTCTTCCTAGAGGGACACTAATATTTCTATGGATTGTTAAATGAGAGGGAGACATTTTGGAAGTAGCAAACCTGGTGTGAATTTCCAGGTGGTTACTATTTTATTTTTTTTCAGTGAGAAGTAAAATAAAAAAAGTTAATGTGCAAATTTCTGCTGTATTTGAACCACTCTCTTTTGTAGATTCCAAATTATGCATGTATGAAAATTTTATTCTTGAGATGCTGCAGATAAGCATAAAAAGTAAAGGACAAGAGGAAAAAGAGAAATATAAGGTTTGAAAAAATTATGAAACATAATAGTAAAATTCAAAACAAATCTACTATGTTGGAAGATAGGATTAATCAGAAATTGAACATGGTTCTCTCCCCTTACCTTTCCATTGTGTTGGTAAGAACAGACAGAGGGAATATTACATGGGACACAACTGGATTCCACCACAGACATTAGCGATGCATGTGAATTTTCACTGGGGGAATCTAAACAGCTGTACTGAATGAGCGTTTGTGCCACTATTTGACATATAGAGAAATGAAGGAACATGAGGACAGAGTTCAGAGAGGGTGTATTTAAAGTTACTGTTAGGTATGAAGTGACTTAAAGAGAGGTGAGCTCCATCTTGCTTCTTCGGGGCAGGTATGGAGAATAATATTAGGGTTTTGCCTCTCTCATTATTATTTCTGGTTAAGATGGTCTCACCGACATCTTCCTTACTGCTTTAGTTATGGCATGTCCTTGATTGATAGTCACCGACTAAAAGGCATTTTGAAAGTATTTTTGCATCTCAAGTGCGTTTATAAAACTCTGTGCAATATTGCCTTTACAATCCTGTTTGTCATCATAGTCATATCACTCTCTCAATTGCCCAAAACTGAAATTTTTTTCCTTACACGATCTTGTAACCCATGTAATCATTATGAATTAGAAAAGTAAATAAAGTATTTCAATAAAATGAGATTATTATTTGGGCTGAAAATTATTTGGGCTGTTCTGCTGTCTGACATCTGCTAATATGGGAAGTTACTGAAAGCCTACATTGTCTGTACATATTAATTCCTGTGAAAACTCCTGAGATAAATAAATCTCAGTGACAGGTACCAGTTTGTGAAACGATTAATCAGTATGTCCATTAAGAGCCAGCCACACGTTGCCATCAGTTAAATTTTTTTCATACATCTGCAATAGACAGATCTGTGCCTCCATATTGTTGCAAGGCGAGTGAGAATACTAATCACAGCGACTTCATCTTACACCTGAAGAAAGGTAACTGTCTTCCTAAGGGAGTAACTGTCACTAGGGGAGTCTTTCTGTAGTGTACAAACAAGAACACCATGAGAGACTGAATTCTTCTTCTACCTTCTGCATATACCCCAAATTAATGGAGAGGCACAAAAATAATATTTACAGCGCCTCTATATACTGCAATCAGTTCTTGTTGCATAGAGCATGTACCTGGGAGGATCAAGATCAGAGAATAATATGAGATCAGGTAGGCAAAACAAGTGTTTGGAGAAAGGACTAGGTAGAGGTATGCCCTCAGACAGGCAGAGTCAAAAAATATTTCTTATGACTATGTGAGTCCTGTGAAGGTCCAGGGCAGGGAAATAATCTTTTAGGAAGGGAGTATCTTCAGTAAGGCAGAAGGACTTCTCAGGTCCATCAGCCCCTCCTGAACTCTGAAGTGAGCTGCAAAGCAGACAGAAGAAAGCTGAAATGAGAGTTATTCTTTCAGAGCTGAGAAGTTTAGTGAATATTGGATGCCAGCCAGGTGTCTCACTTGAATTTACTGTTACATAACACCATGCATGATAGAATTGAAAAGAGAAGAAAACAGCTAATAAGCAAGTGTTGCTATGTCTGGTTTAATTGTATTCTACCTTTGTATATTTGGATTTTTTTAAAAGTGGGTTCTAATTTCAGTCTGATGAAGAACTTTGCTCTGGTTTGGCTTGCACATTGGTCTGCTGTTTAAAGACTCTCATTGATTTCTTGTTTACAGCCTGCAGAACTGACCACATTCTCAGTTATCACTGTTCATGTTTGCAAGTTTCATAAAATTCTCCAGAGGTTGAACCTGATTTTGAAGTCTGTGCAGCTGAAACAAAGGAAGAAGTAGCCAACGTTCAGATGGATTGTTTTGTAAAAATGAAGAAATTTCTATGACTATGTCTAACCTGTGGGATACAGACATGCTTTCTAGTTCTGAGTCTGTGATTTGTTTCCTTATATAT
Source organism: Oxyruncus cristatus (assembly GCA_013399855.1). Lineage (NCBI taxonomy): Eukaryota > Metazoa > Chordata > Aves > Passeriformes > Cotingidae > Oxyruncus > Oxyruncus cristatus. The sequence goes on from VXAY01007657.1 coordinate 280,433, forward strand.
CTAATATATAAGATATAGAATCACCTCCTGCCCTGCATTTTTTTGCACTTTCCTCACTAAGGAAAAATAGTTATGCTCCTCAAGGAAAGGAGGAAAAATATATTTCAGTCCTGTGTTTGATCTGAATGATCAAAGGACCAGCATTATGGAGTGTTCTGCAAAATATTTTGTGCAAAACATTTCGTGCAAAACATTTCGTGCAAAACCCATGGGATCTCATAATGTTACTCCATTTTATCCCTAAATGTTTGGTATAGAAGATCAAAATGAAATTGGCTCTTGATTGATGACTGTACGTCTGCGTACATCTGTATACATCATCATGTACATCAGCACTATTTGATAATCACGTGATTCACATAATTGTCATTGCAACCTTATAAAAAAGAAAAGAGTTTCTCACCAGTTACTACACCCACTGTTAGGCAAAATAAAATCTGGCATGTCTCTTGCCTTTTTCTATGTTATTTTTCAGTCAGCTTTTCTGCAATAGACCAAGGGCTGCGGGTAAGCTTATAGACATCAGTGTTCTTAACACAATTTGGAAACTCAAATCAATGAAAATCAGCTATAAGCCCAGACGCATTTGAGATATTGAGATAAATAGCATCACAAGAATATTACCAGTTGTCTCTGACAGTTAATCTGGAAGATCAAACTACAAAGCCTGAAACAGTCAGTTCCCAAAGTGATAGCAACCACTTCTGCACTAGAGAAACCTCTTCAATTTTCTCACCACTTGCTTTTCAATTATAGAACTTCTACTGCCATTCTGCCTCAATACAAGACAATAAAATGCAGCATACATCGTGTCATCCAAATCAATTATATCTGCTTCTACATTGGATGTTTGTTTTTATTTTATTTCAGAGCAGTGAACTTTGTTTAACCTTCTAGGTATCTCTAAGTCACATGTGGGCTCTCAGTGCTGCCCCACTACAGTAACATTTGAGTAACTGTTGTAATGAACTCTTGGCACTTGTGTAGCCATTTTCCATTGCTATAAACTGAGCAAAGGTACTGCTCCCAACAGCTATACAAAACAACAAATTTATTCTCTGATTTGGAAGACAAGTGTTCGTATGACACACAGAAATCTAAAAGAAGCATCAAAGATCACGGTGGCACAGCTTAATCCCAAGAAACTGTCAGTGAGCTGACAGTGAACAAGCTCTGAAAATTTTTATCCAGATTTTGCAGAGGAAAGTAGAAACACAACATTTTCATAGGCAAGACATTAAGCTGTTGGTATGAAAATGGAGATGTAGTGATCTGCGGGTGTTGGTGAGGGCCTCCAGTAGTTATAAATTAATCTTTATGCTGAGGGGGAATGCTCCCCCTGGTTCCCCAGCCACGTGGATCCCCAGAGCCCCAAACCGGGACCACAAGGACCACACCGGGAGATGAGCAGGAAAGAAGCTTTATTGTTCTAGGGTCCAGGTACTTATAGGTTTGGGGAAATTAGCATACACCCAATCAAGGAGCTAAGGACATTTTAACCACCGCCCATAGGGGCAAGATTTCACAGCCAATGGGGAAAGGTAACAAGGGTCAAATATTCATAGTAGTTGTCCCAAAGGATTTTGGGAAGAAGACAGTACTTTAGGTAAAGAGGGACTCCTTGTAGCACTTACTTATACAGCATTACAATCAGTTTTCAAAACAGTTTTGTTAATTTCTTTTTCAGCTTCAGAAATCCATCTCTGGCAGGACTTCTTCCACTTTACATATTGCTGGTCAATTGCTACAGTGATCAGTAATAATTTGATAGACTACAACTTCTTTATGCCAGAAAATGTCATTAAATGAAATATGCCAAAGGTGTCATAGTTTTGTCTCCTTTTAGAACCTGATAGTCTGACATAAATGTTTTACTCATGTTGATTGGTCAATAACAATTCCTGAAGGATCTGAGCACTGTATTGTCTTCTATTTACTGGTGTCAGTCATGTGCTTCAGCACTCAAGTGGGATATAAGAAATTGCATTAGAAACTGTTCCAAAAGATTCTTACATATACAGTTGGAAATGCAGTGTGCGTTTAACTAGATAGTCTGGAAAGGTGTTTACATCCCAGGCCAGATAAAGTTGCTATTTAAATTAGTAAAAATTTTCTCAGCATGATTAGCTGGTAAATTACTATTGTCATATCATTACTGGCATGTTATGAATGTACAGTTCCAAACTGTTCAAATCCCAGAAACCCATGTTTCATAGCAACTCCAGATGGCACTGATGGCTGTAAATACCTTTATAAATGATGTTATACATTGCATTAGAATGTGCTCTTGAAGTTCCTTTAATAAACGTAGTCCCTTAAAGCATTGACATAACGTCTCTGCTAGTTCTTAACCATAATGAACGTAAAAATAATTAAAAAAAAAAGCCTGTGCCAAAATAATATGTCATTGCCAAATTAAACCTCACAGTAACAGCTAGGAACACTAGAATTTTCAAATTATATACTGCAGAGGTTTTTGCTTTCTTTTTGTAGTTCCCTCATAATTTCTGTCTGGCAGGTAAGGATATTTCTTTTTTAGTTCAGGTGTCGTTTTCTGTTTCATACCTCATGTATGAAATTAAATTATTCTCTTCAAAATTTAACTCCTTCCTTCCTTCATTTCTTTCTCCCTCCCTACCTCTTTCCCTCCATTTCTTCCATCTTTTAGTTTTTGCAAGCAAACTAATAATCTGTGTCCCTACAGCTGTCCACCTTCACATATGGGTTATCATCAAAGGTTTTCAGTACTGCTGCAGTGGTCTACAATTGCAGTTTAGAAGACAGCTCTTATTTTGTAGAATGTGTATCCTTAAATTATGTGAATCTTGGACTTTTCAGGTCAGTTTGCAAACGTACAAATATGTTTCATCTCATGAAAAGTTGAGTCAGAACACAAGGAAATAGGACATGCTAGTGGTGTAATTAATTTGTAATATGGTAGTTTTTAATTTCAAGTCCAGTTAATTGATTTGAATTTGTAATTTTTTTTTTCTTTTACATCAGTTGTGTTGCTGGGCTTAGTACACATAGAATTCCAGCATGTGTGCCAACAAAACTGTGAATTAGCACCTCAGTTGAGATATCAAAATATATATATACATTATGAAAGTTGAAAAATTCAAGGGTAGTAGACAGAAAAAGAGCAAATTAGAAGAAAATAATAAAGCTTGGAAACACCAGGTTAGTGCTGGCATTTTGTCAACTCAGGGCAGCAGATTAAAATGAAATACTGTAGCTACAAGGAAAGGATGATGTTTATATGGCTATTTGTGTTCTAGTCCACATACAATAGAAAATAGTCCATAGACAATAGAAAACTGAATACCGTTACCTTAACTCTTATAATACTGTAGTTTTCTATATCACTTTGCTTTTCATGCTCCTTTCTTATGGTCTAAACTCTACCAATGCAGTATTTCCTTCTCTGAGGTTCCTACTCAAAATCCTGCATCATAAATAAAGGTTTACACTACTCAGACTCACATGGAGTTATTAATTCGCATATCAGACCAGGTTAATATTCAAGATATACATTCTAGAAAGGGTGGCAGGTTAGGGATAAGAAATTTTATTGAGGATACCAAATTATTCAGGATAATTAAACCTAAAATTGATTGCAATGAGTTGCAGAATAAACTGATAATACTACATGGCGAATGGCAGATATAGACTAATGCACTTGGATCAGGGCAAGATATTGTCAATCTAAGCTTTGATAACTTGTGTCCTTTTGGATGTCTGAAGGACAGGCATTCAATGACTCAATTTTCAAATAATCTATTTTATTGGAAGTTTTTTGTTTGTGTTTTGTTTTTTGGGTTTTTTTGTCTGATGTGGTTTTTTTGTGGTGTGTTGCTTTTATCGGTTTCATCTAGTCTGCAAATCTTCTGGGGCCTTCTTCTAAGGAAGAAAATTTTGTATTTAAGAGTCTTCTTTTAGCCAAAACTGTATGGATTGTTAAAGAAAACTGCAGTATATTAGGTAAAGATACATTTTAAAATGGGGGTACATTGCTAGATTATTTTGTAATAATACTAAGTTTTTAATATATAACACAGTAGTTTTAAAGAATCAGTTAAATTAAATTCAGTTGATCTACTGGTTTAGTCATACAATTGCATACAAGTTCAAAAGTCTTGCAGTTTAAGACAATGCAGAAAAAGAGCTGCAGACCCACAAACCTTGTTCACAATCAATTTTGCTGCCCTCAATATTTTGCTGCTCCAGTTGGCAACCTATTCTGTTTTTATGGCAGAGTCAGCCCTGTTTGCATGCTTATGACCTGTCTATTATTAGTCCATTTCCTTAAGGAAAATAGTTACTTGTTTGAAATTAATCTTTAAACCAGCTGACCAAAAGCTGCAATATTTGCATTCTTGCAAATCTGATACACAAAGGCACATTAATTCTACTTTTTTACCAGCTGGCCAGATTTTTTGCACTTCTTTTCTTTTTTGTAAGTGCACATTCTAATGTTATTCTTTGCTTAGCTTTCCTATTTATTGTACAGGTTAATAAATATGTTCTTAGGGAGACTAGGGAAAATGCATTTCAAAAGAATGGGCTTTATTTTTTCTTTTGTTCTTCAGCAATTCTTTTAAATAAATCATTTTCTTGATACATAGACAATAAAAAGTTTTAATCCTTCAGAAATCTGCTTCTCTAACTCCTCTGATTCTGACATTAATAATTGTGTGCTGAAACTCTTCTGTTTCACTGCTGATAACTCAAAAGACAGTAACATTTTTTTTCATCCTTATCCACAAGCTTGAAATTTTTACTGATAAGATACTTTCATAGAATCATAGAATCATAGAATCAGACGGGTTGGAAAGGACCTCGGAGATCATCAAGTCCAACCCTTGATCCACTACCACCGCGGTTACTAGACCATGGCACTGAGTGCCACGTCCAGTCTCATCTTAAAAACCTCCAGGGACGGAGAATCCACCACTTCCCTGGGCAGTCCATTCCAGTGCCTGATTACCCTCTCTGCAGAGAATTTCTCCCTAATATCCAATGTAAACTTCCCTGGCAGATCTCAAGACCATGCCCTGTTGTCCTACTGCTGGTTGCCTGGGAGAAGAGACCAACCCCCACCTGGCTACAACCTCCTTTCAGGTTGTTGTAGAGAGCGATGAGGTCTCCCCCGAGCCTTCTCTTCTCCAGGCTAAACAACCCCAGCTCCCTCAGCCTCTCCTCATAGGACTTGTGCTCAAGTCGCTTCACCAGCCTGGTTGCTCTTCTCTGAACCTGGCCTGTCTCTCCTGTAAATAAGACACCAAATAACCAAAAATTTTTACATGAATCATATTTTATTAGTATTCCTACTACAAAGATATTGTTTGCGTAAAATATATGTATCTTTCAATATGTCTCTGCATTCTCACTTATATTGTACACTGTCTTATGCCTTGGGTGTGCAACCAATTTGGGTTGGATCAGTTTGTAAATCCACCTGGGACCTCACTGAAGTGGGAAAGAAATTTTAATAAATAAAACTGTTACCATATACATTTAAAAAAAAAAAATTATAGGTAGACTTCACAGTAAGATTTCTCATTTTTGATAAAGGGCATCAGGATAATGACTTTTTAAAGGATGAGCAAGCTTCGTATAAATTTTCTGGCTTCTGAAACAATACACCTTGAGGATTAGAGTAAAAAAATATTTAAAGGTGGACTTATGACATCACCTGTAACAAACTAGAGAAAACTCACTTGTGGCAGATTCCTTTGAAGTATTGGGCATAAAAATAAAATATTAAAAAGGTAACCATAAATGATATATATAGTCCTTGTTCAAAAAACATTGATCTTCTGAGATTTCTGCATTTCAGAATAGAGAGAATATTTCCCAACAGCCTCTGAGGTCCCAGGTCCAGAGACTGAAAAGGAATTTTCCTGGCTGAACAGGAAGTTTCACAGCATCCAGTAAGGCCCTTACCTTGAGAATTCAGAAGCCGAGAGGTTGGGCCTACCTTTAGAATAGACTCCTAAGTGAATTTAATATCATCTGGTTTCAGCTTCTGTAAATTAGAGCAGTCACATTAACTAATATTAGCTATGGATACAGGCCAGCCATCGTCAGGCTTCTCCCATAAAGTCTAATTTGCGAGAGTCTTGTTTTTTTTTTTAATTTGTCTTTAACATTGAACAATCATTACAATTGCTTGATCAAAGCTACTAGTCCTTCCATGGACTTATTTATTAGCCATTTTTTATCTCCTCTGTCTCTGTTAAACATACAGAGCTACAAAAAGATTTTTTATAGGACATTTTCTGTTCAAATTCCGTGGTAAATACATTCCTGCTACCTTTGACCAAAGACATGAGCCTGCCTTGTGGTAGGGGCTTCATTTTCATTCATTTTATGGATTTATTTTTGTTATATTGTGTGACACATAGAGGCTATGTTTTCAGAGAGAGTAAGGTTTAATCTGATATCTTACAACATAAGAGGATCAAGTATCCCTTTTTTCTTATGGAATTGTGTTATATGTACAGGTTTTGATGGGTGCTTTAGATGTGTTCTGTAAAGAGGAGATTCAGTTGTTTCCTGTCACTGTGGTATTTCCATTGACTCTCATCCTCAATGTTACTCAAAAACCATTAATCCCTTCAGAAAAAAATTGTTCTTCTGTTGTTTGAGCTGGATTGTCTAAACATTCCTTTAAAACAAGCAAAAAACTACCCCTGAAAATCAATACCTGCTGTGTAGGTATTATCACTTTTAAAAGAAATATAGGTACTTTCTAAATGTTGGTACTTTTTTTTTTCTAGCATTTGTTCATCAGAAAGTAGTAGAAAGAGTAGTAGGAAAAGAAAGAGTGAGTGACAGCTTCCAGGATTTTCTTTGATACCAAGATAATTGTTACAAATGGAACTCTAGCATTTATTTTATTTCTTACGAGCTGTAGTGGTTACCTGATTTATCTTCAAGACTAAAAAAAAAGCCCATCTCTGTTGCAGCCACATTTTTCTGTTTGAGACCTTGGCACATTAGCATTCCCTAAAATAAATTCTACTTCTGCCCAGATTTCTGTGGCTGCCTCAACATCTAGATTTACTATGATGTCAGTAGAAATATAAGTGGTTACTCTTATCAGAAAATGAAGAAATAAACCTTATTTTTAAAATCAGTATGTGATGCTGGTATTTCCAAACAGTATCACAAAATGAAGTCACTTTGTCCGTATTTTGAATGATGATAACATTCTCTCACCAATATTTATCCCATAGCTATCACACTATATAAGTGAATTATCAGAGATAAACATAAGATCCAGGTGTACGAACCTACAAAATGTAGAGAAGTGAATCCATTTTTTTGCCTCTTCTGGAACAGAAAGGAAAACATTCTTCTTTTAATTACTCTGAAAACCATCAGAAATTTAGTCTGGTCTTAAGTGTTTATATTTTTAGTAACCCACATTTGATATCCATCTTGTACTATGTATTCACATGGAAAAGATTTCTCTGAGAAAGGACTCACAACAATTGCCACAGTCCGATAAAATTCAGATGTATATATAGAAAAGCAATGATCAGGCTGGTTTTATCTTAGGGCACCTGTATAATCTGTAAATACAAGTTATTTTTTACTCTTGAAAATTTTGGCCTATTCTGAAAGCACAAACAAGGATTTTAGACAGCATAGTATTATGATTGTTTAGCCTAGCACCTGGATGGTAAATCAGAGAAATCTGCTATGTGTCTGTTTCAGTTCAAAATCTCATGCAGTGATGGTGTTTAGTAAGTCTAGAAGGAAAGCCTTCTCTTTCTTTCCTGGGTATTTCACATTTGTTTCTTTTCAAAACTTGCAAGACACTGTGTGCTTGTTTTTTATAGAATTTGACAGTGACACAAGAATTTGACCTTGTCACTGAAATAACAAGGCGATTGTTAACCTTAAAAATTAAATGATATTTTGCCAGCTGAAGAAAATATTCTTAGTATGTTCTTCTTCTGAAACTTTTTTCCTAAATTTGATCTAAAAATATATCTGATGTTCCTCTAATTTTGTCCACCTGTACTGTTAACTTGCACTATATTTAAAAGTATTTTCAAATATCTTCTTTTGTATAGACACATGTGTCAGTAAAGCATTTGAATGTGAACTCTTAGTTTTCAAAAAACCCCACTTAATTCCCTTGGCACAACTTTTCAGCCTCACTGAAGTGATACCTGGGTTCTTGTAGTTATCCACTGCACCATGGTCCAAACTGTCATTAAACTAAAGCAGTGTAACTTTTTCATTATCAATTGCAAGAGATGTTTATATTTCTGAAGCTAAAATGGCTGTTCTGAGACATCAGCACTTTTTCTTTTCTTTCAGGTTCCTGGATTTTTATTATAGTAGTAGAGTATTTAATTTTGGTTCTGTGTTTTCTTATTCAGTGTATTGACTTACACCTTGCAATATGAACAAATAGTGGGAAACATTGGCAGATGCTGAAAAAAAAAAGCGAAGATAGATTGAATGTTTTCATCTGATAAGGTTTTTCCCTTTCTTTTTTGTTTTTTGATATTTTTTTTTTACACTCCTGTCACCTATTTCTTCTTTTGTTAGGTCTCATATACCTCATATAACAAGAGATAACACATTTTGAGTAGTCAAGAGACATGAAATTCAAGGATTCTGTTAGTCCAGATGTAATGGAAGCCTTGAAGCCAGATTTGAACATTCTTTTTTTTAATGAATAGCGTATTTGTTAAAAAATATAGTTTTGATCTTCCAAACACAGTAATGAATAGTTTCATCTGTGAAGGCAACAAAATCAACAAAAAATCCTCAAGGCTAGTCTCATCAAGCTGTCAAGGTAGGAAATGGCATTTATTATCTCAGTGATTATGAATGTGGAAGATTGGGATTCTTTTTTTACTTCAGATGTGACAATCAGTTTGATCCTGAATACAGTAGCTAAGCTGAGCGAATACAGCTTAGCATCCTGTCTCTATACCTGCAAGGACTGTGCTGTGAAAAGTCCTTCAGAAGCCAAATTATATAATGGCAGTGTATGTGTGGCAGATTTCTACCCTTGCTTTTTTGCTTCCTAGAAGGAAACACGTGGTCTTGTAATGTCATTCAAGGAAGCTATAACAGGTGTATCTCAATTTTTAACTCCCTCCAAACTCAAGCAATTCTGGATATGGGTTTCCTCTGCAGTTAAGGAAAAATCTAATGGAACTGCTTGTTAAAATATTACTTTCTTGATTAGTTACCAGGAATAGTTGCTTTACGACCAACATGAGGATAGCGGATTTAAGACAAGGTAGGAAAGTGTTATGATCATGGGGATCTTAACCACAAACAGAGAAAAAAAATTATTCATGGTTGCAAGCTAAAACAGATTGGTTTATTTTTCATTTTGAAACACAACCTAATTAAACCAAGAGCGTTATGGGACAGTCAAGGTTCATAGCAGAATATCCAAAACATCTGAGGTGATAAAAAGGAAGCATGCTAAAGCCATCAGGTTATGTCATATAGCCAGAAGGAAAAGCAGAAGAGCTGGGATTGTTGTGTTTGCAAGGATTCTAGTGTTGACGAGCCTGAGAAGTGCAAGAATGTGCACTGCTTGACTTTCAGAAGCCAAGGTAATGATAAATTCTGGGATAGTTGGAGAAGAAAATCCAAATGGAGAAATCCAAGGCTGAAAATGCAGTATTGGGGTAGTATTTGAATAGCATCTGAGAATACAATTTGAAGCTAAGCATGAAAGGAGTGTGAAATGGCAGTGGTCTGAATGAAATGCAAACACTAGTCATATCATAAAGAACATTTAATTTTACATTTTATTCAGTGTCTTAAATTGTAACTGTTGGTAGAAGGAATGTGAATGCCCATTTCCCTTGAATTAGTAGAAACATACTTGAATATTTGGTAATAAAATCTAGTTTGAGTTCTTAGGTTCCTACGCAGACTTTTAACAAGGGCATTGAAAATAAATGAGCGGAATTATGAATCAAAACTTCCTTTCCTCCTCCACAGTACTTTTGGCCCAAGAAAAAATAAGCTGGGCTACTGTCACTCTAACATCTACCACCATATTGCAGAAAACCATTTTCATGAATAAAACCTTTTTGATCTCTTTCTGAATATCTTTAACATCAGAACAGCACAAAAAAGGACTAACATGGATGATGATTTGTTTTCCCACAATTCTGAAGAGAAACCAATTTTAAAAAATCAAAATAAATTTCAAATGCAGAAAAAAAAATGTTTTTGATCTCTTTCTGTCTACTTCTATGTCATTTTAATTTAATTATATGTTTTACATATACTCTTTTTCTTCCTCTACTCTTTTTGTGCTTTTTTCTTGTGATTACTTAGGTCAATATGAGTCTGATAAATTCTTTGATTCAGTTGACTTTTTGAACCTAAAAAGCCTATATGGGTTTGAAATCAAATCAGATTAATTTATGTACCTGTACTTACTACTAGCCCAGATAAAAGTATTTTTAAAAAGTATCTGTTCATCAGCTGCTGACAGTAATAGTTCTGCACCTTCGGGGAGAATTTCACAGAGTTTGCTCTGAACCTGACCTTATATAAGCTTGCACAAAAAAACAGATACAAATTGTTTAAGGATAATCTCATAATATGAGCGGGAAAAAAAAAAAAAAGCAAGAGCAGATATAAATTGCTGTATTTTCAACACCTTCAGCAAAGCTATATGAATTTATACTGGGATCTGACCCAGAGCTGTAACATGGTTACGTACCTATCACTGTGGTATCATGAACTACCTCTTCCTTCTCATGAGAGCAGTTCCACTGAAAAAAATAATAGCCTCATGAAGAGGAAAACCTATTTGTTGCTTCTATCATGAATTCAAAGGAAGTTTTTGTGATACATGAGGGTTTTACTTATTGTGTAAAATATAAATGTATGCAGTCTGTGCATGTGTATCAGCAAATTATCAGGTAAAGTTTGAATTACTGCGAATCTGACAGTTGCTACTTTGCTAAAACTTTTAAACAGCTTGACTACACTCATCAGGAATTACAAAGCCACTTTAAGATGAAGGAGTGCACACCAAAGAAGTGAAAGGGTCAGAACTGCTAAAATTTTACATTGGAAGTGAAATCCATAAGCAAGCCTTTACTGGAACAAGTAAAACACACTCATGCACACACACATACACAAAAATCCAACAAAATAAATGATTTGCATCTAAAAATTTTGCTGTATAAACTCCTTTTGGTTCTCACAGGTATATTGTTATTAATGTAAAAAAACCTAGAAATCTCTGAATGCGGCTCCCTATATAATACAGAATTGTCATGAGTTGTAGACTACCTGAAAACACAGCTCCAAAAATGAGGTATTGACTACATCTGCCCACATCTAACTGAGTGGGTTAATAAAGAACTTGAAAACCAAAAAATGAAACTGATTAATTTTATTATGCTACTGCTGTTAATGTCCAACTTTTTATAACAAAAGTATAAACAAGTGAAGAGTGAATACTCCTTACTAGATCAGGAAAGGTGATGAACACGTAAGTGATTATGCAACAATATGAAAAAGGTTGGGCCCAGAATGGAGCCAAGTCCTACTGGGGCTAGGCCACCAGATCAGACCTGATATCTAGAGCAGCAGGACTGGCTGGAGCGAGGGTCCCAGGCTCTGTCCCCTGTCTGAGCTGGTGTGGAGTGGCAGAGACCATGTTCCCTGCAAAAATGTGGTCTGTATGTCACAGATAAGAAATGGCAGAATTACAATTGCAATCACCCACTGATCAAACCCTGCTTAGTGAGTGGATTTGAGATAACATGTTCCTGCGTGGTGTGGTTCTATTCTTGTGTTCGTCCCACCACAATTCCCCTGAAACAAGAAGAAATGTAGAGTCCTGATGCTGTGACCAAGTTAATCAGCTATATATGCACTATTCCCACATGAGTTGTCAAACAATAGTCATTTATTTTTCATTTACTGGTGTGGAAAAATGCATGACAAGCAATTTGTGATAAAGATATTATTAGTAAAGAGCCACAGTAGTCATTGCCCCTCTCACTAGGTTTTGGGCCCCCTGCTTTTCAGGATGCCCAGTAGATACAACTTGAGTTCTACTGAGTCCAGCTTTCTGGTTGTTATTTTCCTGCTTTTTTCCATATTGTTGAATGATTTATTTCCAGCTGGGGCAACAATTTCTCCTTCTTCAGAGTTGTTGCCTTAAATTTCTTGCTCTACATTCACTTGTTAGGTTGGTGACATGAAGCAATATTTATTCTATGTTCTGATACTTCTATTTGTCGCCTAACTTCTTCACACCGCCTTTCAAATCTGAAGTTTATTGAACTTTTGCTCACTGTACATCATATTCCAGAGAGGGTGGATGACAATTTTGTAAGGTTGAGCGTGGAGGCTGGCACTATCAAGGTATGTGGGCTGGGAGACAAACATAATTTTCTTGGGAATGCATTGCATATCAAGAGCTGTCATACAAGATATTTTTTTTTCTGTTCTTTATGTGAAGAGTATCTGACATCAGTTTCCTTTCAGTATTTTTGAATCAAAGAAGTGCTGTTTTCCAAAAATTAGGAAACTGAATCATTAGAGATAAGTTGAATTAGACGTATTTAGGATCACCTGCAGATGAGAACATATTATAAAGGTGGCTAATGTTTAGCATAAATATTCAGAGAGAGAAAAAAAAAGTGAAGGCTCTGTTTATGCCTTTTGAGTGATAAGCCAAATTCAGATATTTAAGAAATAACTATTAACTTTATGCACTGTGCTCTTGTTTTTTGTTTTCCATTTGACCAAATCACTTCATGACCAGTGATGCAACATTGTTCTGAAGGAGGAAAAAAAATATAAAAGAAAAAAACTTCAGTTTAAATTTTAGAAAGAATGATAAGAGCTAAGCATACATCAGTCAGAAAAGGGGCAATTTGGGGAAGCATGTTCAAGAATACAGAGCAAAACTGGAGATTTCTTGATATTTGATGACAACTATGCAGATATATTCTCATATACAAGGTGTGAAGCCTTCATGATAAGGATAGAGATGGGATATGTAAGATCTTCCAGAGAGAAAGAAAGAAAACTGTGGTCATATCAAAATTATCTTCTTTCAGTCAACACCCAAGTAGATATAACCAATATGGAAAAAAAAAAACAAACCAAAGAAATGTGTGCTGAAAATCTTGAGGGTATTTTCTGAGTCTTTTGTTCTGATGACGGGGTATCTCAACTTATGGAATAGGTGCTAGAAGGAGAGATTCAAAGGCTCTTGGACCAGTGATAGCTGAAAGAGGGCTGGAGTCTGTCTGAGAACAGTTGAGTTTCTGGATGTGCCTATCAGGGAAAAAAGTGCAGAAGTGATTTCCAGGTGATTGCAGGATGTACTGGGGAGCTCATCTCTCAGTATCTGGAAAGTACCGGAACTCTTTTTAGGTTGATGTGAGTCAGGCAAGTGAGGGGACAGTGAAAGACAGCTTTGGGTAAGCCCTGTGCACTCCCAAAGTCTGTGGTCCTTTGCTCATTTCTGCTGTGGTGGCTTCTGGTCTCATTCAAGTCATGTTGTCTGCCTTCCTATTGAGACTCTAAAAAAAAACGCATTCAGAAAAAAACTAAGTTTCCTTGGGTAGCAAAGAGAAAGTGTCTTTTTTACTCTAAAAGGAAGGACAAAACTGAAATGGAATTCCTTCTTCTTCTCCTGTTTTTCCTGGCCATATAGTAGAATACATGGATACAGATGGAAGGTACAGTTTGGTAGTTGGCTTTATGAATTATTAATGTTTTTATCTAAGCACATTCCTGATTCTGTTTCTGGAGTGATGCTTAGGTACTGCTCAAGCTGGAACTATCTTTATATTGAATAATGCAATGGGGCCTTCAGCCCAGTTTTCCTTGTAGACACTAATATAATACAAATAATAAATATTACTGCTAATATTCCACACTGCAGCACAAGAGTCGTATAATTACATACATAAATTCCCATTCAAGTATGCAGGTTTGAAAAATATGTTCCATGAGTGAGAATATAAGAGAGATATTAAGCTACTAAAATCTGAAATGCTATAGAGTTATAAAATCATTTAAATTCAGATGAATTTCTTTTGAGAGCATTTGTATCTGGAGCAGAATATATTTTACAACTCATAAGTGAAACCATTTGTAATTAGAATAGGTTGAAAAGAGGTTGCTTTCTATGTTTAGATATAAGAAATAAATGGATTTGATTGTAAAATGTTAACATAGTTTTGATTAAAAAACCACTGAAATGTATTTCCTGTAACGCAGTCTGAGTTTACAAGTCATATGAGAGCGGCAGACAGTAAAACCAGGAGGTTGCAGAACGTAGGACTGCAGAGGGGCACAGCTGGAGGAAGGCAAGCACAAAAGACAGAGGGTAAAGCTAGGAGTGAGAACTGATTCCAGTTTTTCATGTTTGGCTTGCCACATCAAGTTTGTCTACTGGTATGTGATACTAGGTGTAAAGCATGTGGTAGAAATAAGGAGAGAAGCAGAGATGTGAAGGCTTTGTTATTGAAGGAAGTGCAGGAGAGAAAGTCTGGAGAGAAGGTACTTCTCTTAACCCTTCATACCTTTGAAAATAATAAAAAGAAACTTTCTTTGGTGTTAAGACTCTAAAGTCAAATGACATGGGATTAACTGTAGATCTTCTTGGATCAAAAATTATTTCCTTTGTTGAGAAAAATGCTCAACAAAACATATGTAAGATGCTTCTATTTCTATTTAAAATTTCATAAAGAGGCAGTTTTCCTATGTACTTATGTGTTTATCATAGAAAACTCTGTCCTTGATTGTGGGAGTTCATCTGCCACTACAGTGCAAGGTAATAGAAAATCATCATGAGCTTACTCATATTTTTAATGTGTTTCTTCTGTCATCTGGAATTCAGTGAAAGGTAATGAAGTCAGGATGGTGGAAGTTTGTAAACAGAATCAGAGGTTATACTGTTCCAGGTGTTTCAAGTGCCACTCATGCCTGAAAGAGAAAGAAAGCCCCAACCATCTGAAGCAGGGGGTTGTTGGGTTTCACCGATTCTTTATCATTCCTCGCAAAGCCTCAACTGAGTGAGAATCAGGAATAGAACATGTATTGTGATTATTATTATGCCAATTATTATTTCCTTCTTTTTAATTTTAGTTGGGGAGTGGATTGGGCAAAATATTGTGGGTTTTTTCTTTTTTTTTTTCTTTTTTCCTTTTTTTCTTTTTTTTTGTTCTTTTTTTTTTTTTTTTTTTTTTTTTTCCTTTTGGTGTTACTAAATTTTCTTAAGTATACTTTTATTAGTATTTAAGTTGCATATACTTTAAAAAGAAGCTCAGAATTTCCATACCATTTATCTTCAAGATGATTATGAACTAATTTTCTTTGCTAAGATCTTTAGCTGACTGAGGTAAAAGACAAACCAGGATGTGGTACTTTGTTGCTAGTTAATTTACGTTCAAATAGTAAATATATTGACAACTATAATAGCAATAAACTTTTCAGGGTAAAAATGTGTGGAATCAAGAAGGAAAAAAAACATGGATTACATCTGCAGACATATTTTTACTCCTCAGCCAACCAAATTATGTAAACTGAGGTAAGGTAGTGGTGTGCAAAGGCCCCCCAAAAAGCAGATATGTTACTCTAGGTCCTACTGAAAATTAAAAGAGGCGTGAAACAAAGAACTCGTCTTTGACTCAACACAGGAGGTAACATTTAAAATCCATTTCTGTGGGTGCTGGACCAGCAGCCAGAGAACCAGTGACTGAGGAAAGGCTCAGGAGAGCCAGCAACTGGGGAATCAGCAGGCTACCCTGGGGCCAGCATCCCAGAGCTGTCTTTATCAGTTCAAAGCTGGGCCTTCAGAGGAAGGAGAGAGAGAGAGAAAAGGTGTTTCTTTGGATACTGGAGTAAGAGAAAAAGTGAGAGTGATCTTTATATTGAAGAAATACATCTTGGTTTTTCTGCCTTCAGTCTTTAAGGTAGCAGAACTCTTTTCACTCTCTGTTTGATTATAACTTCACCAAAACCATATTTTACTAACAGAATCAATTTTCCCAGCTAAGAAAGACAATCCATTAGATCATAAATACTTAGTTTCTTGGGACAGGAAGTGATGAAGCTGGTGTTAGCAGTGAGATCCATATTTCCAGTGAAGCAGATTGTGTGTTCATATTGCTGTCCAATCAATATGCAATAAATAATGGAGATGCTCATAGATATAAAAATATCCAAGAGGAATTCATATAAAACCAAAAGGAATTAAAACAAGACTTAAAACTGAGCCAGGAGACTCCACAAAAATGAATTAAAGCAACATCTGGAAACTTCCCAAAAATAATTGACAGTGAACTATTATTAGAAATGATACCTTTGTCTGAGTACAAACTCAAAACTACAGAACTCTGTCTAGTTTGATAAAATAGAGTGAAGACATGAACTGACTGCCTGAGATCAACATATTTTCCAGGAATAGAGGAGACTGGGAAATGTGTATAATTTGAAATTTGTTAACAGAAATTGGCACTCAGGGCGCTGGGCAGTTTAAAAAAAGCCTTGAGAAGGAAATTATAGGGACTGCAGAAGACAACTGTCTGGTGAAGGATTGGGCCCAATGAGATGGTGACTGAGGCAGGGTGTTTGCATATTTTCCATCTTGTTTTTATTCATGAAGGCTTGGAGGGGAGAAGTTGGATTGGCTCAGCTCAGATAATACAACCCTCATCCCCTATATCTTTGTGGGAAAATTCCCTGGGAAGCTTATTTGGCATAGTTCAACATCCTAGTCCAAATGAATGGTTGGGGAGATGAACAGATGAACACCATATGGTCAGAGGCATGGAGCAGTTGTGAGAGGCACTGTTTGCTCTGAACCCGTAGGCACATTTCTATGTTAGCGGCTGGCTGCCTCATCTCCCCCCTCACCAGCTCCTTGTGAACACAGTTCTTAAGCATATTTGAATAACTTTGGCTCACTAGAGAAGTAGCTAAACCCCTAAAAATACCGGCTATTTGAATCGTTTGCATATAGTGCATTGCAGGCTAGCAGCTGTGCTCCAGTCACAATTTATGGTCCTGATCCTAAGCCCAGTAAAACACCTTTTCTGCCTGCTGTGATGCCCACTTTTCCTCCTCTTTATCAATTATGAGATCAGAGCAGGTGTAGAGTTTCACTCCATATTGCTGAACATGGTTAAACATTTCTTCAAGCCACAACTGTCTCTCTGCACAGGTGCTGTGCAGAAGCGTAATGCTGAAACCTAACGTAAAGGCTCTGCTCTTCCTTCAGCAGTATGCTGTAGTTTAAAGGGTCGATCCCAAAGGGAATAAGAAATTTCTTTCCTGAAACATTGTGTTTCTTTGACCAATGCTCAGAATGCTTCCAACATCTTTAATTGACCTCTGAATGATGAATGAGGGCATCTTGCTTAAGTCTATGTCACTTTACACTGTGTTACTGCACCTTAATAACCATACTTACAGGAGAACCTCATTTTCATAATAGAAAAAATGAAATGGCTTGCACCATTTCAGGCCAGCCTGTTCTTTCTGCTGTTTATTGAACTGCAGTACCATCACCTTCAGAGAAAGTGGGTCACTATTCCTTTATGTGAAGATATAAAGTGGTGAAGTGAAAAGGGTGGGTGAAGGAAAAGAAAAAATTGCAATTAGTTTAAGTACTATTAGAGCATTTCAGTCAAAACTAAAAATTGGAAGGAAGAAATAAGGGGGAGGAGGAGAGAACAGTTCAATTTAAATTATAAGTTTTTATTTAAATTTCACTGCTTAAGAAAAGGATAAATAAACTAGATATAACTAGTGTGAAATTGTCTTATCCAATATACATTTTTATCTAGAAATGGTCACATTTAAGTACTCTACATGATTGAAATATGTGCTGAAATTTTTTCTTCCAGAAATATATGATCTCCCTCCCTAAATGGAAACTATTACTTAACAGAACTTGATTTTTTTCAACAGGCAATTTGTCTGTAATAAAAAAGGCAGGATTATGTCCTGAATGTTGCTTTTCCTTTCAAGTGACAATAGCACTAAGAAAGATGAGTGATGAGATCCTTGCGTCCTTCCTTATGAATATGCTTACTTTGAGCTGTTCTCCTCCTTCAGAAATACTGTTGCTTTTAAACTCCTCAATTGAAAAATTAAGAAAAAAGAAGGAAAAAAAAGCCTTTTCAACTGTGTGGATCATAACTCTGCAAGTCTCTGCTGGCTGTGTGAATGCACCTCAAGATATAACTTGATCCTTATAAGATGGAATATGTTTGTGAAAACCAATATGAATTAATCTTCTTCTTTCTCCTGATAGTACATATTTATTTTTCCTTAATTGTTCATTGCAGCACCTCTGATTTTTTAAATCTGTGAAAGCATTTTCTTATAACAGTATTAGTCTATAACAATATTTATACTTGGAGTAATGTGTGAATTTTTTTCTTTCAGAGAAAGAGTGTATAACAATGTTTGATTCATGTGACAAAAGCAGTATACAAATAAAGACCACAGGCTATGGTTCCAGGGAAGATAACACATTCAGTCTACAAGAAGCAAACAAATATGTATCTTTACACACACTGCATTAGCATAGCAGATTGCTATCATTAGAATGTCTCTCGAACTTCACTTTTTTCTTCTCTTCTTGTGTCTTCTTCTATGAAAGGCAGCGTTTCAGCTTGTTCCGTGAGACATAGATATTCTTTGAGATTTGATAAAACCGTTTAAATCACAAAGTCCCCCAAAAAGCTGGACTTAAAAGGATTAGAAGTTTAGCCCCTTTCAGGAGCAAAGAAACTTTATTTAGAGGTATTTTAGGCTTTTTTTTTTTTTTTTCAAGATATACAGAAGGCTGCTCAAATTCTGAATTGACTAGCAAGAAGCACAGTCTGGGAACTGATTTGTAATCATGTTTCCACATGAGGTTGATAATCAAGTGTTTGCATATGCTATGGAAAAGTATGAAAGAAAAAATGAAAGGAACATTCAAAGAGGAAGAAAACACAGTGCAAACTGAGAAAAATAAAACTTTTACTTAAATTCGTATATTGGTTGATTTAAATATTCAGCTGCAAGATTGTGTTATGCATACAATAACAACAGAGGTTCTATACAGTCAACCTACTTGTCCATGCTGAATGAAATACAGAAATGAAACATGCCAAATATATTATGATGTGAATTGGATTTCTAATATATGTATATTTCTGATAGATATTTAATATTACGAAAAATGTAAAGCTGTGCTCATTCTTCTTGGTACTAATGCCCCTGAGTCAGAAGGGACCCAGAAGGACCACTGAGTCCAATTCGTGGCTTTGCACAAAAAAACCACATCATGTGAGAAGGGCTGGGGTTTTCCTGACCCTTAGAGAGGGCAGATTTCCTCGACCCTTAATGATTTGTTTGTCTGTCAGTGTCCCAGGGAAGCTCAAACCCTTAAGTCTGACCAGTCTGTAGACATCCATTAAGGAGACACTTCACTGAACAGATTCATGAGATCAGAGGGTAATTTGACTGCCCTTTTGGGGGGGACTCAGCCAACAGCATGGAGACCCCTCAGTGGGCCTTCCCAATGTGTTATCTACCACCAGCAACTGCTAGCACATCATTCTAAGAGTTTGTGGAATAACACTCTTTATTAATACAAATTGTGACAGGTTAATAAGGTTCGAGGATTTTAGGTGATAGTGTCTGACTGCAAAAATGTGTTTAGAGCAATCTACAGTACTACACAGCAAACACAGACACAAGCTCTTATACTAATAACAGCATTTAGCGCACACACAGAATATGTTTCTTACCCAATAGGCATCCCTGTAGGGAGCAGAAGACAGGTTCAGCCAGTCAACTGATCCCAGCAGTTTTAGTGGAGTCTTCCTCCAATTTCCCCTATTCCCAATTTACTTCTATACTATCTCTTTGTGTTTAGATGGAGCTTCAGTGACTTTAGTCATAAGTACTTAATAGGGTAGTTGTTCTTGGCATCTACCTCTCTTGGTTGACACATACTGTGGTCTTTGAACTACAAAGTATCACCATATTCCCATCCCTGCAGGGATGTCTACGGAGGGATGCAGTGGCATCTCCACACTACTGTACCTTCCATTCCATCCCCCTTAGCAGGAGCTTATCATTATTTAAGGATTGTAGAGCGTGTCAACCACTTTCTGTCCAGGGAGGAACAGCAGCTACATTTTACTCTGTAATTCTTAGTTTACTCTAATTTTCAACCTATCTATTATTCCACAAACCCCCAAAATCACACCATGTTCCTAAGAGCGTTGTCCATAAGTTCCTTGAATCCTCTCAAACTTGGTGCCATGACTGCTTCCCCAGCACATGGTTGGCCCTTTTGTCTGCCAAGGAACACCGTGGATTCATATTCAACTTGCCATTGACCAGGACCGCCAGATCCCTTTTGATGGGGCTGCTCTTAGACTCTCGTTCCCAGTCAGTATGTACATCCATGCTTGTTCTGTCCCAGGTACAGAATCTGATGCTTGCCCTTTTTACGCTAAACAGGATCACAACTTTTACAGTCATAGGATGTTGCCATCATGTCATGGGATGGAATGGGGAAGAGCATAAACAAACATACCATGTTCTTTGCAATGACGTATGTATCATTGCAAAGTGTTTCCCGTTCTGGATGAGCTGAGCCACTCACTGCATGGCAGTCAGAAGTGCTTCTTGTTATCAGATTGAGAGTGCACTCAGTAGGGCTCCAATGTCAAGGTCTGACAGGATGAAGGCATAGTCATTGACTTAATAAATCTATTTCTTGCCCAGAATACACTATGGCTAACTAGTATCTGTTTTTGCCCTCTGCATGATGATGAAGAAAGTTGCCTAATGCATGTTAGTCCCTTGCTTCAGCAGGGATTAGTCCAAACCACAGTTTATTTAACTTAGCTTACCGCATATCTCAGACTTTGTAGCATCAAGCTCTACCATACAGGTCCTTTTCAAAATTCAATATAATTCTCCTTTATGCACACATCCACACATCCTTTTTCCCCATATAGTGGGTAATATGTTTGTATCTGATATTGCAAAGGAACTGGAGATAATGCACTGTATTGTCGATATGTAAAATGATTAAAACTGTGAAGTTATATAGAAAAGAAAAAGGGAAATAACTGGAAAAGGTCTTTTTCCCTTCAACATCAGACACCCAAAATTTGAGCACACCAGGTCTAAATAAACTACAAACGCTGGTAACCTAAGATTAAGATCTAGATTCTTTATTTACAAGCATTGCTGAGCAAGCTGTCCCTGAAGAGAAACATCAATGCTAATTTCATATCCTCTGAATTTTCTCTACAGTGTAAAAGGACTTAATGAGAATATGATGACAACTTTATCTCATATACAGACAATGAAAAACTCACTAAGCAAATTTTGTCTATAAAATATAAGAAGGATCATGACAAGTCCTTTGAGCTCACAAAACTCAAAAAATTAATGAATAGAGGAATTTTTTAAAATAACTATTTTTAAATAACAATATGACAGACTTTGGTAACAAAAGATATAGTATGAGTATCCAAGATGAATTTATTATTTTATTTCTACTAGAAGTAAGAGTTTTCAATGAGTTTCTTAAAGACACTTTTTTTTCAGGCTGTTACTGGTTCTTGAATGTTAGTTTCTATATTTTTTGTCCATTTCTGCTCTCCTCAGTACAAGAAAGACAAGGAGCTACTGGAAAGGGTCCAGTGGAGGGCCACAAAGATAATTAGGGATCTGGAGCATCTCCCTTCTGAGTAGAGACTCAGGAGCTAGACCTGTTTATCCTAGACAAGAGAAGACTGGTAGCAGGTCTCATTAACGCATATAAATATCTCAAAGGCGGGTGCCAGGAGNATCTGATGCTTGCCCTTTTTACGCTAAACTCTTTTCCGTGGTGCTCAGCAAGATGATGAGGAACAATGGCCATAAACTAAAACACAAGAAGTTTCATCTCAGCATGAGGAAGAACTTCATTATATTGAGGGTGGCAGAGCACTGGAACAGGCTGCCCAGGGAAGCTGTGGAGTCTCCCTCTCTGGTGGCATTCAGAACCCACCTGGACATGTTCCTGTTTTATCTGCTCTGCATAACCCTGCCTTGTCAGGGGGGTTGAACTAAATGGTCTCCAGAGATCCCTTTCAATCTTAAACATCCTGTGAGAGAGTAGTTTGCTCTTGAAGGTAATATCTAAGGCATATTTTTGGAGAAATTTCTAAGTTGGGATCCATTTCTAGTTGTGTTGTGCAATAATTTACTTAACTCTTTTCAAAATTAAGAAAAGGTGTCTACTTTGATTCATAACCTTCTTGTAACCTTTGGTTTAGTACAATGATAGAAAAAATAAAGCTCAGTCACATTAAAAAATGTTGGAAATATTTTTGCTTCAGAGATTAGAAAATACAGTATATACTTATTTAGGATATACTGCATGACGTATGAAATTTTCAGTGTAAAATTTTCTCTTTTTCACACCCACTCTACCACTTTTCACACTCACTCTACCTCTCTACCTTTCTCTAGTCTGTAGTAAGCCTGTGGAAGATTCAACTTCCTACATATTTAACTGATTGAATAACAGACTTTCTAACCATTGCTTGCACCAATTTCTAGTCTAGGATGAAATTTCAGAGCGCAGAAAGATGGGCAGGGCAAGTGACTAGATGAGGAGTCTGCTCTCCTGTGCTTAAAATACAATATCTATGAAAACAGGTAAGTTTTCCCCCAACCTCGTTCTATACTTGACAGACATCTACTGATGGTATACTATTACCTCAGCAATTCATGTATGGGTCTAAGAAGGCAACATGATTCTAAGAGTCTTCTGAATAGTAAACTGCTAGATATGAGAAAACATAAAATAATTTCCAGGAAGTGCAAACCACAAAACACATGTGATAGTACTATATTATGTACATGAAGATTTTTGAAGAAAAAAATCTGAACTCCTAATGTGGGATTTCAGATTTTTTCTTTGTATCCATATTAGTAATATACGTTGAATGAACCCCTGCATTCTGAATCAAAATAGAATATTTTGCTTTTCCTTTCTCTGTGAGCAATAATTGTTACTCAGACTATGTCAGCCACCACAGATCTCCCTGAATTTCTCCTAACCTTTATTTCTAACAGCAGATTATCAAGTAGTTTCTTTGACCATCCTACTTTTTAGACAGAGCCTTATAATATGAAGGTCAATATCACCTTCTACATTTTCAGCAGTACAAAAGAAATCCTAAAGAAGTCCAATGGTAAGTATAATTGAACAAAGAGAAACTGCTTTTCTCAATCTCGATCTTCAGGTTCAGAGTTGATGGATTCTCTTCCTGTTCCAGCTGACATCTTCCTGATGAAAACCCTTTCATTTGAAAGAGATGCTTGTCTTTCTTTATCTACCTGGTCAAGATTGTTTTCACTTCCACATTCATTGCTATCTGTGCCTAACTTGGCCAGGGACTTACAGAGAACTTGTTGTCTGCTTCACTCCAGCAGATTCTTGTGTTTGTCTCTATCAGTTGCTTCTTTTAAGTACTGCTACTTCTGAAACAGGCTGTTTATTTTCTGTAAAACAGTTAAACGAATTTTTCTCACTGAATTGTTTACAAAACTGCTAGACAAAGCTGATAAAAAAATCAACCTAAAAGTGTTCAGGAAAATGGAAGACGTCTGGCTCCCATTTGAATTTGGTAATTAGGTTCATATAGTAATAAATACCTACTACTTCCTATTACAGATGTAAACATATGTATGCCACAGAAGACTGAAATAACTCAATCAAATAACCACTGCTATCAACACATTGGTCATATTAATTTATTTATACCATTACATTCCCTTAATTACAATTTTTCTTTCCAATTAAGTCAATTGAGTTATTAATATGTTTCCTAGAAAATCTTTCAAAATTTATCTTTACTACATAGTGCCCTGTCAAACTTCATCTTATTTTGACACTGCCAAATTTCATCTTTTTGACTCAAAGTTAAGTTTCTAACTGATAGTTCTCTCATAGCTTTGGCAGTACTTAACCATATTTAAAATCAGATTTTGCTTTATGGACACTTGTAAATAATTAGTAATATACAGCTCTCTTTGAAGACTTTGCTAAGAGTACAGTATATGTAGGAATGAGGAGAAAAAATAGAATATGGAAGAAATAGTTTATTCATTTTTTCCAGTAAAATTACTTCTTATAATTGTAAATTTGAGTTAAGGTTACAATGGATAAACAAGCTTATGGTAATGCATTTGGTGAGAATATTTATCTTGGGGTTCTGCAATGTATGTGTGACTGTGACAGTATAGCACAGGATCTATTTGAAGATATAACTTGTTTAAGTCAGGCTTCAGATCTTGTACGAGCATGGGAATTAGTTTTTTAGCAGTCTTTTCTGGTACACAGAACATGTGTGCAATTCCTGGGCTTAGACCATACATTTCCAAAATGTATCTTTCCATAGAGTGTTCCACAGAACTGTCACCCCAGGCTAATCAAACTGAAACATCTTGAGTCTTCTGAAGGATTTAGTAGCACCTGTGACTTCCTTTTATTTGAAGGCTACTACAGGCATGTCCAAATACTTCTTAATAAGGTTACTCCTATTAAAAAAAAGTAAGCAGTATAGTTCTGTCATTAGTATATGGTTTCTTTCAGCTTATTTTTAAACTATTGTTAAATTGTATGCAATGATGACACTTATTTCTATTTTATTCACGTGCGTTTTAACTTAGAACATGGGCTGCTGTTTTTGTTAACTGATACTTTCTCAACTGAAACCACAAGTCTGTTTTTCTAAACAGAGGCTCATAACATTTACAGTTTTACTATTCTGCTTTTGCATCAAGTACTTGAATTAATTAAGTCTTCTTCCTTTCCGGAGGTTTTAACAGAATTCTTGCCAAGTCTCTCACTATTTTGTTTCGACAGAATCAAGAATAGTCAGAGAGGATTTAAACTTTCTCTGACCATTACTTCTTCAGCTTGAAGTGAAGGCAATTATTTTGCTCCCAAATAGTGTTTTAAGGGTTTCCTACAACCGTTCCTGGGGAGATCTCTTGATTCTTACTAATTTGCAGAAATTCTTTTTATTTCTATTTCTGTGGCATATTTAAAAGGTGAATCTTCTAAAAGAAATATGCTAAGCTGCCATGAGGAGCTTGTGCTTTTTGTAACAGGTGTGTGATGAGGAAGTGATTTGACAGAAATACATTCTTCAATATATTATACTGTAGGTAAGCTCAACAGAAGTCTATTTTAGACTTTGTCAAAAAGCAAATATATTTTCTTGTCTGACACTGATGTTATTCTAGGCATTTGTCAGGCCTCTTACTAGAAGGTGATTGTCCTGAACTTTTTCGCATACAGTTTTAAACTTGATTAAAAGTTTCCACCCATATGCTTTGGAACAGATCAGGCAGGATATTGCAACAGATATCTTAAGTCTTTTGTAGGTGCAGATGTTTGAGTTGGGGAAGAAGAGGTCACTGTTCAGATTCCTCAGCTGCAGGAGAGTGAGGGACTTTCTATACAGGGAAATCATCATTCTGCTATCTATATCCAATCATCCACACGATGTTTCCTCTTCTGAATATTTTTGGAACATGGCATGTGACTGTGCCATGCATGATAAACGGGCCCTGAATGTCAACTGCAAATGTGGATTTAGAAGTTCAAGAGTGTAAATAGTAAGAATTATCTGAGCATTCAAGAACAGTGTATTCACATATAGCAAAGTAGTTTCTTTTACTGAAGATACAAATCTAGGTTAGTTTCACTACCTATGCCCTGTTATAGAAAAGTAGAGAGTATTAGATTTTTACTGACCACTGGTGCATGCATTTATCATTTTGAACAATTGTAGCAAGGATTTTTATCAAGTAGGGGGAAGAAAGAAGAAAGGGAGACATTATATTTCCATTTCTCAATATGAATAAAAGGAAAATCCTACCAGGATTCAGAAACATTTGTCTAATTCTCCCACAGTAGGTGAAATCTAAGCTTCTTCTCTTGGGCTGTCCATGAAAAGCCTGTATGAGAAAACTGGGTTGAAAATGGGAAAAGCAAAATCCATTCAGAATTTAACATATGTTTCAGTGTATTTTCAGCATTTTCTTTTCTTTAGACTATGGCAATTTCTTCAAGGAAAAAGAATATGTGTAATTTGAACAACAGTTAAGAATAAGAGAAGAGTTAGAGGAGTAGAAAACCAAATCAAAGAGATTAAGAGTTTATTCCCCTCACACTCTGTAAGCCCATATGTCATTAAGGAGCCAGTGCCTCCTACTACAAGATTTTGTGTTCAGGCACTTAAGACTTTGCCAGGTTAACCAGTCAGGTTGAAATTTTTCATGCTGAGTGCCTGTTGCAAAGCAAAATTATTTGGATTTTGCCAGCCAATGTGGTTTAGCTCTTTCCAAGAATGATATCGATAAAAAAAATCTGTTGATTGGCCCACACAAACCAAACCAAACCAAACCAAACCAAACCAAACCAAACCAAACCAAACCAAACCAAACCAAACCAAACCAAACCAAACCAAACCAAAAATTATTTGGTAAACTCATGATTTGAACTTGTAAAACATAGTGCACAGGAATTTGATAGAGGAATCTTTCACAGCTTTCAGAAGATTTTTTTTTTTTTTTTCCATGCTAAACTTGTCTCAGATTGACACTAGAAAAGGCAGCTCAATGCTCACCACCACTGGGTTAGCTGGGTGAGGAACCTGCACAGAAATAAAGACATCAGACTCTCAGGAGCATGTGGGATGCAAACACTGAGATAATGGGAAAAGGGCATTGGTAAGAGACAGACTGGAGTAACAGACAAGACTGCAGAAGCAATGAAATTAGGTACAAAGGAAAAGAAGTACAGAGGCTACAGAAACAAAAAGGGTGAAACTGTGAACATGGAGACCAGGGAAAATGTTGGAACAGGGACAGACGGTTCTGGAGAAAGGAGCTGAGGTTCTGTTGTTGCTGGACATGGGATCTTGGTCAGGGGCCTGAAAATGCATAATTAAGGAAGTGTTGTTATGATACAAAGAAGCAGAAGTCAACTGTGGCAGGGAGTTGAAACTAGGTGATGTTTATTGTCACTTCCAACCCAAACCATTCTATGATTCCATGGTTCTAAGATGATTATTAGAGCCTACTTTCCTTACAAGACCATAAGAAAACTGTTTCTGAATCCCACCTTTATCTGTCAGTCAGAACTATTACGAAAACCATTGTCAAAATATCCTCTTTCTATTCAGGACACCTGTGAAGATAACAGAACACAACCAATTACTTGTGTCTGCTCAAAGGACAAGCAAGAATGGCTAAAATTAGTGAATCTGCGTTTTGCCTCTGAACATAGTCAGTAGCACTTTAGAAAGAGTGTAAGAAGCATGACAATTTACTTGTCTGCCATTGGAGAGAAATGGGATGAGTTTTTACTTTCTAGGAATCTATGGGTTAAGAAAAACCTAAGTTAGAGATTGCTACTGGGCTCATTATTATTACTGACTTCCAGGAGATTCTACTGTGATAAAAGTGAAAGCTAACATCATGTAACAAAGTGATTTTTCATTTTATGTCTTTCCCATTTTCTGAGAACCCTATAGCCACATATATGTAAAAATTAAGACTCCATGGTACAGTTTGAACATAACTGTATTTACACTGGAAAATCAGATTCTAATGACTGGACATTTTTCTAGGTACCAATTGTCCCTACAACTCGTTGTTGAATCTCTAAAAGGGATGTAATAATACTTACATCAGGAAGCACTGTGAATATAAATTCAATAATTGAATAATCCTTGTGAAGAGTTCTAGTAATACTTTTCTGATTGAAACAGAAAAGTTCCCATAGAAATTAATAAATCTGTCTTCTGAGTTTGAATTGAATCCATTAAATAAGGACTAGAGATAGACACTACAAAAAACTAAAAGAAATAACGGATAGTATTGAATATTATTAAATGCGAGCTATCCATCCTCTGCATGAAAAGGAAGAGGAATCTTAAAACATTATTACATGATCAGGAGGCTAAAGAGTGTACAATAATGAATAGGAGATATGATCATGTAAGGTTGTATGTAATTCTGGCATTGCCAAACTTCCAAACACACATCCGTGGAACTCCCAAAATGCTACAGTGCAACTTATCTGTCTTCATGCTTTATCTGAATCCTATTATAGCCTGTCTGAATCCTAGGGTACTTGCAGGAAAGACAAAAATTTTAAGAAAAATCCCAATATTTCTGGGAAGGTGTGCCTTATATGACAACACAAATCCTTTAATTTTTCAAATGTATACAATGCTGAAGAGTCAGATAAGTATTTCAATTTAAATACTACAAAAATGCTGAAATTGAGGACCAGCTTTTTATTGATTGCTTTTGTATCCACACTCAATTCAGCAAGAAGCAGTCAGACAAGTAAGTTGTTTTTTATCTGTTTTGATTGTATGAAGTGTGAGAAGAGGTCAGGGGGAAATTATTTAGGTTCATTTTAAAGAATTTTCTTCTTTCATCTCATCATTGTGGTTATAAATTGAATTTGTATTTCCTGTTTATACACAACTTCTTTGGAAGGTCAGGGCAGGCACATTATAATAGGTAAAATTGTGCAAAAGATTGATTTTCTTTTGGTTTGGTGGCCAACAGTGAAGAAATACTTGTAACAGATCCAAGGAAACAAAACTTTTGATGGTATTGTTCTTTTTTAACATTTTAAATTAAATTGGAAAAGCTATACAAGTAAAATGCAGTTTTAAAATGAAGTCTTTCCCCCCATTGTAATATTATAACCCCTTAAGAAAGGATAGTTTTTATTTTAGTCTGACATTGAAATTTATTTTTTTTTTTGAATCCTTTACAAGTTTGATGGAAGTCTCTGTTTCTGTTCTGATGGAAATCTGTTTCATGTAGCAGTTACCTTTGTATAGTAACTGTACATATGAATGAACACACTTTACCTTTATAGTTGTACATCTGACATAATTCAGTACAATTTTATTTAGATATGTTTTAATCCAAAACTCATCCAATAAAATATTTCTGTCTTTTTCAACACATAGTGTATCAGTACCCAGTTTTGCATAATTTCTTTTACATACAGCAAGTTCTGAGCTTCCAGGCTCAGCCTTTCTTTAAAAATATGTCATGACAAAGATGCAGTCCTCTCAGAAAGTGAAATAAAAGTAACGTTTTGAAATCACATATGCCTCAAACAGTTGCCTTAATGCATATCAAATATTTCCATAATTCTTTCGCTCTTATCAGAGACCAATTATGCAGAATTGCAGGGAAGAGGAAGATTTATTTTTGGAATTCAGAGGATGAGTCACATGCAAAATTTGTTACAAACTTAACAGAGGAGCAGCTCCAAACTGCACAGATTGCAGTAGATAAAATAGTCCCCCTAAAAGGCCTTGTGTATAAAAGTTGAAAGTATGAAAAAGACAGCTTTTTTGATTCTTGATTTTTCAGTTGTATTGCCTTTAAAAATCCTTTTGGCTTAGGAAGCATATTTCTAACTGACTGAAAAGTGTCAACATGATGCTATTCTTGCTGGTTTATATTTCAGAAGGTAATAAAATTCTGTCTAAAATTTCAGCAAACAATCTGTATTTTGCCAATGTTGTTGCTGAGCTTCATTTTTATAATAGTGGACAGGAATAAAAGCATAATTTTGTAAATAAGTTTATCACTAAACTTTTGTACACAGTAATTGGTTACAGTATAGGAAATTTTTTATTTCTTAATATTCCATTGACAAGAAAGTATAAATAATCAGTTTTATAAGCAGCAATACACTTTCAAGCCAGCATTAAGCAAGGCAACTCATTTGGCACTAAAATGCCCTGAATTTCAATATTTCTAAAAGTCAGGGCTGATCTCAAACTAAAAATCTGCATTTAAGAGGTTTGTTATGAAAACCAAAGAATATTTGAAATTTCTATTGAAATGAAGTAAATTATAAATATATTCATGAAAGTTAGTTTAGAGGTGAAGTGTATATAAAAAGGGGCTTAACAGATTAGAGGAAAAAAAGCTGAATACATATATCCAAATATATTTTGACTCCCTGTGTAATTGGAATTATCATTTTTATTGTTTGTTATATTATTTTGAATTTTTTGTGAAAACCAAAAATGGTCATATTAGTTTTACATGGCAAGAGTTTGGTAGTGAGGGAGGGCTGCAGAAGTGATATTTGTGAGAAGACACCAAGGCCTGCCCTGTGCTGGACACAGCCTGTTCCAGCCAGCTCCAAAACAATCCTACAGCAGGTCATTGCTGTGGCTGTCAGCAACACTGGCGGCACCCCTGTGGCAGGATATTTTAGGAAGGGTAAAATACAACAAGCAGCAGCTGTGAGAGAGAAATGGTAGAGAAATGACTATGCAGACATCAAGGTCAGTGAAAAAGGAGGGGGAGGATGTGCTCCAGGTGTTAGAGCAGAGAATCCCCTGCAGCCTGTGCAGAAGATTATGGAGAAGCAGGTTGTTCTCCTGTAGCCCATGAATGATACCAGTGGAGCAGATATCCACACTGCTGCCTGTGGAGAACCCCATGATGGTGAACAGGTGGATGTATCCTGAAGGAAGGTGCAGCCCATGGAGAGCCCACACTGGAGCAGTCTCCTGACAGGACTGGTGGCCTGCAGTGGACCCATGCGGGTGCAGTCTACTCCTGATGAGCTGTACTCTATGAAGAGGACGCACACTGGAGCAGTTCTTGAAGTACAACCCATGGGAAGGATGCTCAGCATAGCAGTTTGTGAAGGATTGTATCCCATGGAAGAGACTACATGCTGGAACAAGGGAAAACTGTGAGGAAGAAAGAGCAGTTAGAAAGGAAGTGTTATGAACTCACTGCAAACCATGACTCCTCATCCTCCCTGATCTACCTGGTAACGGAGAAGGTAGAAGAATTGGGAATGAAGGAGTGAAGTTGAACTTGAAAGATGGGAGAGGTTAGGGGAAGATGTTTCCAGTTTTGCCTTTGTTTTTCATCATTCTACGCTATTTTAATTGACAATAAATTAATGTTTCCCAAATTAAGTCTCTTTTGCCTCTGATGGTGACTGGCAAATAAACTCACAAGGTTTTTCCACCACTCCTGGAGGGGGTGGAGGGTGACTTGAGAGCAGATGGATGGGTATCCAGCAGCGAGCCAAGGTCAATACACCACAGTATTTTAAACCCCTAATCTTCCTTTAAGTCATATTTTACAGCAACATTAGCTGAATTAATTAAAAAAAAAAAGGCAAAAGGCAAAAAACAGCCAGCAAAACCAACCAACATAAAACTCCGTGTTGTAGGGAAGCTGACTGTGTATGAACGTTTGTAGGACTTACATTTTGTTAAAAATGTAACATTGCTTTAATTGTACAGGTGTCAGCAGACACGTGAGTGAGGCTGACACATCTTACAGAGTAGTGTTCACACATGGATAAGAAGTAAGTTCAGCATACCTATGTGTTCTTTCCCATATCCTAAATTTGGTCCTTTATTTGCACTTTGTAAATGTTAAACAGATAAGGATGTAAATCTGTGACAGAAGTGACTAAATGATCTACTTCTGAGGGGAAATAGCTATGTAAAGGGCAGCAGCCAGAATCTGGAGTTTGTGATCTTCATGTCATCAGTATTGTATTGTATACAAGAGATGGTTCTTCTGCATGAGTTACAGGTTCATCTGCAGAGTTGTGGAAATCCTTTGCTGAAAGGAAATCTTACTGCTTTTCTTATGGATGACTTAGAGCAACCTCAAAGAATATAAAACTTATGATCAACAGGAAAACCATTTGATGCAACAGAAAAGTACAATTGTGCATAAATTTTAGCACGAAGAAGCTCATCAACTTTTGGTATGACAAACTAAAAGACAAGAACTTCTACAGAAGCTACAGAAAGTAGATCAACAACAAACTGATCTGATCATGTGCCTTATTAAAAAGGATCCCTGGAATAATATCACCAGCTCTCCATATTGGTAGTAAACCACTTCTATCTGTCCTGAAGATTTGGTTCAAGGCCAAGCAGCTTCAACATGGATCATTGCACACAACTCAGTTGCTCAGGAAGTTCAGCCAGTTCAACCAAAGCACTATCAGAATAAACTGTGTCCTCTGCTGGAGACACTAGCACAGCAGGAACTTGAACAGCTAGCTGAGTGGTGTTTGTGTTCCTGTGACTTTGAATTGATTCTCTGGCTTTTAAAATTGCATCCTTAGAGAAAGCTTCCATATACTATTGCTACATTAAACCCTGAGCTTAATGATTAATCGACTCCTACCACTGCAAACTGTTTTCAACATGAATGCATGTGAAAACAAGCTGGTTGGCTGTATCACTGAAGATCATCAAAGTGATGCTAAATCTGTTTAGAAACTAGGTACTTTAATTATCTGTGAAAACATACATAAAATTAACACTAAAATGGCAAAAGTCATTACTAAACGTGAGCTTCAGACTGTCACCGAAAACTGATGACACTCTGTTACTGAGCATTTAAAAGTTAACTTTGCAAGATTTACTGTTAGAGTAGAGCAGGGTATTAGAATGAAAATACTGCTGCTAATGAGTCGAATAATGACTAATCTGTCTCTCTAGATCAAAACCTTCTTTTAACAACATAATCTAAACTCCTTGGTATCCTTGGAAATTAGGATAATAAAAAAATTACCTGAGTAAGGATTCTGCTAGTAATTTTTATGTTGTTACTTAGAAAAATAACATTAATGAAAAGGTCAGAGAAATCATAGAATCTCTCCTCCAAGCAGGCAAAAAATTGTGATGCTTAGGAATTAAATAGATCTTCTCATCTGTATTTATTCCACTCCATTATGCTTCAGAATCCATTATATAAGGTAAGTGGACTGATTCCACTGTGTTATGTAGCACTGGAAAGGTTCTATACATTTATACAACCATTGTCAATGTAGTAAAAAAAAAAAAACAACTCACCACAGAATCAGTACTACTTTTGATACATGTTTTTAGGTTAGGTTAATTTTAGTACTTCAGAAAGCCAAGGACCTTTCTGACTTTTTTTGCTCATTATCATAAGTTTAAACCCAAACTTTCTGTTTGATTGATATAGGAACTTGTTTTTCAACACTATTTTTTATAATATATATTACATGTTCAGTCCTGAGAAGGAAAACCCCACAAATCCTAAACTATTCTTCAAACATAAGTTAAAACTGAAAAATTAGTTAACATTTTGGGAAGGAACTGCTAAGGGTTTCCAGTATTTCTTAGATTACTTCAGTGAGCAAGTTGAACCCAATTCTTTGGGATATAATATGTGCTGATTCAAAATTTGACATGTATGTTGTGCATGTGGAAAGAATATGAATTCAGTCCTATCTAGAGACCATAAAACCTTCTGAAAGTGATCAGCCTTTGAAGAAGAGAAGAAAATTTGAAGTTTTCCCTTAATGAGAGCAATGTAGAAAGTCCTGGTCAGAGAAAACGCTAAGAAATGCTAAGATATCAACTGTCTCATCTTACTTCAGCATTGAAACAACTCTAAGAGAGAAGATGAGCTTTTGACTTCTAATCAATAGTAAAAACTGTCTAGGAAAGGGAAAAGTATGAACCAAGCTGTCTTTCAAGAAAGTGAAGGAAAACAGAAAGAGGGTATTTCTTTACCACATAAGTTGTTTACCTACTTGTGATAAACACAGTGTATCGAGTTAAAATGAGTTTTAAGCAAAAAAGTCAAGTTATTCATCTTCCTTCAGAAACACTGAATTAATCACTATATTTTTGTGAACTTCTGAGCTGTGTTTTAATTTATTTATGGACAAATTTGTTTATGGACATAACAAATCTGTAAGGGAGAACTGGCTTTTGTCTTGGCTTGTTATTTGTTGGATTATTTCCTGGCTATGGTTATTGCCTGTGGTTCATAATGCACCCTTAGCTTTTCTATAGTCATAACATTTTCTTTTCAGTCCTACATCAATCTCAGGATGTAGTGGAAAAAAAACACAACTGAAATTGGAAGAGATTTAAAAAATTTATGTGCAGAAATGTTGAGATAGTATTGGTGAGTGCTATGAAAATGAAGTACTAAGCTCCACTACCATTCAAACCCGTTCAAATCAGGGACTGTGTGCAGGTTAATGGCAGCAGATACCCACTGGTTTAGAGCAAGGTAATTTAGATCAGGAAACATGTTTATCCACATTTTACCTACTTCACTAAAATTCAAGAAAATCTGAACTATGCCTAACACACTGCTAGTGCAAATGTTGTGTATATGCCTTAATAATAGTTATAAACAAATATTTTTAAAAGGTTGGGCTGAAAGGGTATAACTGACATGTCCCACATTATGGCTTTAAAATACATCATAATTTCACAACATTCATTACATATGTGGCTCTCTGCCACCCAAAATTCATGGCTTTCCATCCTCTCTCAAATTCACCAGGTATTTTGAGTATGCCACTAGATTTCAATTCTTCTTCCTTTGTATCTTGATTATGAGGTCCACTGAAAAGACAGTGACCCAGAAGAGATCTAAAAGAAGAAGTTCACCACTCTTCAGTCATCAAATTGGCTAGTTACCCAGACTGCAGGCATACCTGTATGTTAAAACTGATGCTGATACTTCTAGGGGCAATTACTAGATTAAGCACCAGCCTGAAGAACTGGATGATATTAGGGGTAATGTAATTATCAGCTAATGTAAACAATCAAGGCATCAAAAAACCATTTTGCTATCTATTGCTTTGATTCTATTTAGCAAGTAGTTGAAAGAATAAGTACTACAGAAAAAGCAGTATATGTTATGCAAAGAGGGAATTTTCACTGCCTTTTGATGGTGGGGCATGAAATTACTTTTACTGAAATTAAACAGCTGTAAGTAGAAGTAGAGCAATACTTAGTTTCTTTATCCACCTAGCTGTGTAATTTTTAATTTGTCTACACAAATGAAAGGGCTATTTTTGTTTGTTTGTTTTAATATGCAAATTCATTCTTGAAGTTACAGAAGCTTTGGAATTTCTGTGTGTGTGTGTGGTCTTTTTACTCCAGATCATCCTGCTTCTATAATGGCTAGGTTGTTATTTTCATTTGGTGGAAGTACATGGCACTTGGTAAATAGCATGCTCAGTAGGAAGTGGAAAGGAACTGCATCATCACAGTAGAAGACTACAAGATGTCTTCTTCTTATAGGAAATAACTGGAGCATCTGAGTTCCAGAGGAAGAGGAGTAAAATTTTCTGTAGTGGAAAGAGACAGAGCCTTCAGACTCTTTGAAGCTTGAGTTCATCTTCTTTTCTTTGAACACTATTTATTTTTTTTCCTCTGGGTGCTTTACAAGTACCTTAACCTGAAAAAAAAGGAGTTCTTGATCCTCCCTGTTTAGTCTCTTCTTCTATCTCAGGTCACTGTGACTAATGACAGCCACATGACTGTCTACGTCAGTGAGGTCTTTAGGACTACATTCCGTTACTTTTCAATTTTCTAACTATCCAGTGGAGACATTGGACATTCTAGTTGTCTCTCAACTTATTAATTCTTCTTACTTCATCACCTTCTACATGTGCACAAGCCAGAAGCATTCTCAACAAAGGTTTCATCAGTTCTGGCTTGGAAAACATAATTTCCCTGTATCTACCATGGTCAAAGTCTCTTCCAGACACAGCTGGTCTTCTTTATTTCTTATTGTGTCACATGTCCTCATCCAAAGTCACTGACTTCTCCGTACTAAAAACGAGGTTGGATTCCTCCATATTTTTGCTGTGGTGTTTAGCCATCAAGTAAATCACTGCAAAGTAGAAAAGAACCCAAAATGTTGCATTTTCTTTCCTTCCATGAACTCCAGTTGAGGGTCTTATTCTAAATCATTCTTCCTGCTTTCACTTCTGTATATGAGGTTAAGTATTCCATAGGAGGGAATGCCTAACCTAGTGGTACTTGCACACTTGCACTCTGACAAGGATGCCTGTACAATAGCACAAGCAAAAAAAGAGGATGCAGAATTATTCTCTTTTCATCTCTTCAATGCAATCTTGTTCCAAGGAAAATGAGTCTCATACATGTTTACCTGTGGTTCACCTCTCATTTCCTTGTTGATTCAATAGAGAACTAAACACCAGACAAAAGAAGAAAGGAAAAAAAATCTGGACATTTTAGACACTCAGCATTTTTGATGAGACAGTGGAAAATACGTATTTAAAAAGGAGAAGGTGCTTAAGTACATCGTAATTTGAATGTATGCTATTATAATTTTGTTTTATTTTTTTTCTTCATGTTTTACCAAAGGACAGTAATCTTTTTCACAGTGATGAATGTATGGTTTTAACCATAAAATACTCCCTGAATGTTTAGTTTGAAATATTAAACTGTTTGGGGGATTTATAGCCTTCTTCAGAAATGTCATCATAAGTATTTATAAATGGGAAAAATAAAGATAAAACATAATTTAAATTGAGTCCCTCTACAAATTAAAAAATGTTTTTATTGCTGTAATATACAGCAAAATATTATCAGACATATGGTATTGTTATGTGAACCATATGCCTGCATCACTTGCAGAGCATATGGTAAGAGTTTAAAATAAGCAGCGTTATAAAAATATGATGGGCTTTAAGAATTTATCATTTGTACCAAAAAAACCCTTTCTTTTTTTTTTTTTCTTTTTGTGAAAGAGACAATATTTGCAAAACATGTCTGACAAAACTTTCACCACCCAGCTATTGCAGCTGTGCAACACTAAGAGTGTCTCTTGTCTTTTTGGCTGTTTCCATCTCCACTGGGAATGGTTGAAACTATTTCATGTCGTGACCGGAGTGTAAGGAAATATGTTTTGCTGAAAAAAATCCCAGTGTTCTAAATGACAATGGATAGGGTGCATAAATACAGTTATATCTGACTAAACAGGGTGGAAAGCATTTTGCTGTGAATCACGGACTCCTGTTTTGGAACATGATCGTAAAAAATAAAACGGACAAAACTTTAAAGTAATCTACTATTGCTTCACCTTTAAACTCTTCTTGAAAAGATTTGTTCCTTTAGAAGTGAGGAGATTATAAAGAAGCACAAAAAGGGACAAGTCCTATTCTTCCTGTCTTCTCTGCCAACAGGTCACTGCTGTGATGAAAAGCCTCATTCTGTTCAGGCTCATATAATGTTGCTATCACCATGATACCTTATGTTAGTATTACTGCTTAGTATATTTTCAATTACAGGTACTGACATCAAATCTCTTTTTGTGTGTGTTTATGTTAGTTCGTCTAAGATTTTAGTAACATTTAAAATCCAAATACAAAAAAATAAAAATCTTACTGTATTGCTTAATAAGCTACATGATATTTTTGACATTTCTCAAAAAGAAGAATTTTCAACCTCAGTGCAACAAGGCACCATTTGTTATTGCTATGTTCCATTTTATTATACAGTTTTCAGGATTTTCATGCTCTCTCAGTCTGTCCTTTTTTTATTTATTTACCTTTCTTCTTTTAGATTCTGCAGTATTACTACTGTAAAAAAAGAAAATATTGATTAATGAGTCTTGCCATTAAGGGGAAATAATTTGTAGCAGAGCGAGAAGTTATAACACTGCTTTGAATTATTAGAAGGCAGTGATTCTTTTGAAATAGAAATGTTTGCAGTTACATGAGAAAGTGCAAAATTATTTGGGTTTTGTCCCATCAATCTTTATCAATCAATGCTTTATCAATCTGCATTTCAGTATTCGGGAATAAGGTTTTACAACTAAAGTCTCTTCTGTTGGTCAAATAAAAAAGTGGAAAATAATGTTCTGAATTAACACTTTTTTTTTCATTTTTATTCTATTAACCATGTAAAACTTTTTTTCTGGTTTATCTAAATTGATAGATTTCTAAATGTAATACTCTTTTAAATTAAAAAAGATTTTTTTCTTCAGAATTTTACCTTTTCTAAATTCACAGCTCAGCAAATCAGCAGAAACTCAAAACATTTTCTCTACCACTAAATTTCTATTTATTTTTTATTTATTATGTTAAAACGAGATTATTCTAAACATTGCATTTTCCTATGTGTGAGAAATCATGAGCTATAATGTTATCCTTTCATTTCACTCCTGTCAGTTCTCAGTTTATTCAATCCAACCTTCTTATCTTTGACTCAAAGATTCCTTTAAGTTTAGTCCAGTTTCTTATACTCCAGAACTCTTTACCTGTCTATTTTTTTCTGGATTTTCTTTATTTCAGAAATTCTCTATTCAGTGAAACCCCTTAGCTGCTCTCCTTATAGCACTGCTTTGTTAGGTTCCACTGCAAAGTCTTTAAAAATAGAAACATTTAAGGGCTTTTAATAGGCCTTGATAAAGGTCCTAGTCATATAGTTTTGTGGGAAAGATGCAAATTATGCATGGATGGAGTGCTTAGATTTCATAAAAAAAGTCATGTAGGCTGCTTTCTCCATTCCCCACTTTTGTCTATTCTCTTCATTTACATCTACTAGAGAGTACATGTAAAGGCAAAGGCCTTTCTATGGAAAAGAGAGAAGAAATCTATGAGAATTTAAAGATAGGTTCTTAGGAAAATCTTACCAAATCTTAGACAATGGCTCAAAGTGAGTGGGTTATTTTTTTATATTTGTATCCCTGATCTATATAAATGGAAATGTAAAGTTGTCAGAAATCCAATAAAAAATATGGAATAAACTTCTTAATCCCCTTTCCAAGACGTCTTGTATTAATACATGTTTACAGAAAATGGTTTGACATGTTGGCATTTTTCCATTAACACTAATAGTATTAGGAGTAACAAAAGTGTCAGTTCAAAATTCTGGGTACAAGACAGAAGTGAGAATACACTCATTCCACATGCATATGTTAAACTGCAATGTGTATTTGCTGTTTGGTCCAGTGACAATCACAGCATTAAAACTGCACTTGCAATTGCAAGCACAACATGGTCAGGATAAATATTGATGAATCAGAATGAATTGTAATGGGAAGACAGCTTGGCTGTCATTCAGCAAGGATACCCATGTAAGGATGACTTTGTGGAAAGGTCATTTAAGGAAAAGGATTTGTAACTCGCTTTTCAGTGCAAGTTAGGGAAACAGAACATCACTTCCCCCTTGGTCATGTCGGTAAGTGAGTACCTACCACATCAGCAGGTTCTGCCAACAAGATGATAGAAAAAAATATAACCCTAAAACCTTCAGCAATTCAACAAGGCAAGAAACTGGTCTTCTCTTTCATTGCAGTTTTCCAGAAAAACAGCTTAGATTAAATTTTCAAGTGAAATGCATTGCCCTGTGCTGTGTTATGGCATATTGCATATGATCAATCACACCAGACTATGCATTGCATCAAGGTGCACGTGTTATCATTCTAGTCACCTCACATTAGAAAATGACATATCATGCTGGAAATTTGAATGAAAAGGAGAACCATTTCTAGCTATTACATTTCTGGGAAGTGAGCTGTCTGATCAGACTACTTTTTCTAGGTATGGTCTGACATCAGCATAGTGCCCTTAACCCTAAGAAGCTGCAGAATAACTTGCCTGTCAGGGGACTATCTTTATCAAATAAGGTTGGGTTTGGGTTGTGTTTTGTTTGTTTGTTTGTTTGTTGTTGTTTTGTTTTGGATTTTTTGTTTCGTTTGGGGGTTTTGTTTGTTTGTTTGTTTGTTTGTTTGTTTGTTTGTTTTTAATGTACTATTCTTTATATTCAGGGATTTAATGAAAATCTTTAAACCAGAAAATTATTTTCTCTGCAACTGTCACTAGCTTTTTGCATGCCCGCACTTCAGAAAACATTATTGAAAACCTTACTGCATCAGAAGTCTAGGTAATACTTTCAATACTTTTAAACACTTTCTTGCTTCTGCAAGAACAGGAACGTTGTCTTCAAGTAGCAAGTACCCTCCCCTTTCTGAATTTCTAATCTCAGTAGAACAGGATCAAACTGGACCTGGAAAAACTACAGACAAGTTCTTCTAAGGCTCTTTGGTGAGAAAGCAAATAATTAAGTTTAAATATTTGAGTTTGTAATGGAAATAGAACTCCCTAATTGCCATCTATTTTTAAAACTTCCCATTTTCTCTTTCAGATTGTCTATACTTCTTTTCTACTCAGAAAGAAGAAACTATGTTTAATACCCTATTTGAAGTGTCCATACATTAAGGAAAGAAATATTCTTGTTGTGTGAGGTTCTCACCTCTATGAATACATATGACAGCAGGAAATATCTGTGTATCAAATCTTTAACCCCCTACTTACCAAACATTACTTCCCTCTTTTCAATATTCTAGCATATTCAATGTATCTTAGCAATAATTGGTGTTACTGCTCTGTATGTCGTTGGACCTTACTACCAATCTGGCATTGCAGGAAATTGTAATATTTTACATAATTATGCAAGTTATGTGTCACAGACCCATTGGTTACAACTCTCTTGCTGAAGAGTGAGAGGATCCCTTTATGGTTTGGTTGACCTCCTTCACCCAGGTAACCACCTCATATACTTTTACTAATCCCTCTGTTGCTTTACAATTAAAGTTTTCTGTCATTTTCAGAGGACTAGAAAGACTTGCCTCTGACTGTATGGGTGACACTTGCCTTGCAGATTACAAGTAATTTATGAGATCACGTGGGAAGACACTGCATTCTGTGAAATCATCCCCAAAAGTGCTCTAAACTGAAATAACAGGAGAGGAAAGATAAACAATTGCTGATTTCTTGTGCTGCTGGGTGATGCTTTCTCCTGCACCTGAAGCTGCATCTCAGACCACAAAGAAGTATTTTCTGCATTGATAATGAAAGCAACTATTGCAAGCTGTTAGAAAGATAGTGAGTTTAAAAGCTGCAAACTCCATTCTTTCCAAGCAGAATATTCTAATACAGTTTAAATCCAATTGTTAGACATTCTGCAGTGGTTTGAAATTTGCCTGTTTCTTGACTGAAAAATACAGATGCTATAGGTAGAGTCAGACTCAAGAGAAAATGAAAATGAATAATTTAGATAAGGCAGTTGTCACTATTGGGTTAAAAAGCACTTGAAAAATAACAAAATATGTAAAATACAGGTGGATTCCTTTAACTATGA
Source organism: Oxyruncus cristatus (assembly GCA_013399855.1). Taxonomy (NCBI): domain Eukaryota; kingdom Metazoa; phylum Chordata; class Aves; order Passeriformes; family Cotingidae; genus Oxyruncus; species Oxyruncus cristatus. The sequence goes on from VXAY01007657.1 coordinate 321,493, forward strand.
TTTCCAGAAAATAGGATAGTTTTAATTTCCGAGTATGATGCATTACCCTTTGCAGTGTTTTGGCAGGCTGCATCTGATCAGTCACACTGGATTACATTGCACATCAAAATAAATGTTATCATTCCAGTCACATCAGATTAGAAGATGACATATCATGTTGGCAATTTGAACTCAAGTCTTCTGAAGGGTAATTTTCAAGTGTGGGATTAAAATATCCATTCCAGTCAAAGGTCAATAGGTACACTTCAGATACCAAATGTGCAGTATTTGGCACGTTTTCCTTCCTCTTTACACTGGGTTGATGAACCCAGATGCAATTGAGGTAAAACAGAGAGAAATAAGGCAAAAGGACACACTTTTAAAATATCAGTGTCTAAACTACAGCTGAAAAATATGGGCAGCAAATGGAGACAGAAAACTAAATATTCATAGCGTGAACTTATATGTTGAACATGTGTGACCACAGAGAAGCAAAAAAGAAGGGACTAATACGGTTGTGCAGTGATCATTAGGAATTGTGTTGCAAAGCCTGAACCATAATTGATATGCATATGCCCATCCACTATGCATTCCCATGTCAGAAGTAATTTTTCACTTTTGTGTTTTTTAAACACTTGTATTTGAGATAAATATTTGGGATATTGGTGGTTAGAGGCAGGACTTGAAGTCCAGAGATGGGGAAGCCAAAACAGCCTTAGTTGTCCTTTGCTGTCTTTAAATTCTGGGCTGCTCTGCCATCTCCAGTGTCATTTAGATATCCCAAAACCTGAACTAGAAAATGTTATCATCTCTGGACTGCTGTTTTGTCCAGAATGCCTGACAATCCTGAGTTTCTAACTGCTTGTCTTGCCTCCTGCAGTTCCTTTGGTCCTTTCCCCCCCCAAAAAAAAAAAAAAAAAAGTAAATATTTTACATTCTTGGTTTAAGTAGTTCTGAAAAAAATAATGCAAGGCTTGGAGTCATGCTAACATCATCATCAAACCCTCAGTCCTCCCTGTTTCTGTATGGGCAGCCCTGTAGTGAGGCTTCACCCACCAGGCAAAGGTCATAAGAACCCTCTTTGAAAGGTTGCCAAAGATCTGTCACTGTGGGTGTCACCATCTTCCTGTGAAGCTTTCTGGTGTCACATGTGTCAGCTCCATCTCCACAATGAAAGCCATTAAACAAGGCATTTCCTTTCTCCTCCAAATTCTGTTTTTTAGGTCTGTAAGGTATCTGAAAAACCAGTTACAGGGAAGGTGAAGAAGTAGCATATGTGTGTAGCAGGAGGCCAGGTGGGTGGCACATGCTCACCTCTGGTTTGTTAACTGATGCTCAGTGAGTGCTGTTTTGCACACTTCAATGGGATTGTACTGTCTCTTGACAGTTCTACTCCCAGGAATCAGAAAATTTTAAAAATGGTCTGACTGTAGATAGGTGGAGTCTGACCCTAAACCAAAAGGATTTTACATGAATATGGGTATCTAAGTTGAAAACAATGCCTAGTTGAGATTGTATTATGAATGAAAATCTTCAGCGTGACAAGAAGTAAAATCCCATGGAAAGCTGCCTTTCGAAGATGGTGCTGACTCCCACTCCTCTTAGACTGAAGGAAGCAATAAGCTTTTTTACTACCTTTTTTCTTCTAAAACTCTTATCTCATATCTACTTATATAATGTAAGAAACTTTAATAAATTCGGGGGCTGCAATTTGACACAGAATCATAGAACTGCTGGCAGAAAGGGACCATCCGAAATCATCAAGCTTAGTCTCCTACTTAATTCACAACTATCACCAACAGTAGATCAGAGCAGCATGAGTTGTTCTTAAAAAACCTTAGTCTTAAAATAGTTTCAAAAACCTTGAAGTCTGTTGTTTCTACAAGCCCCCAGGCAGTGCATTACAGCCCTACACACCACAGCTTCCTAAACTTTAGGTTGCTAAGACCATTTTCCACAGACATAGATCAGTTCTGGTTTCCTTTTTCGTTCCAGGTCCTGGTAAATGCAAGTGTGATGTTAGCATTTACTTTGTGAACAAGGATGGCAAGCTAGACAGTGAGTGTTTCTGCTGAAGGGATTAGAATTTACTTCTCCCTTATTTCCTGCAATGTCTTCTAGAAAATTATAATTTCTTCAATTATTTTTTCCTTTCCAGTTCAGAGGAAGAAGCATAAATATCTTGAATGTGGAACCTTTTAACTGATTTTTTTTACCACTAGTGTGGTTCAGTTCGGTCCACTGGTAATATATGCTGTGTTTTATTAATTGGTTCTTGCAATTAGCCTGATGATTCCTATTATAATGCCTTATTTATCTAATAAATGTTTTGATAAAGCTAACTTTATTTTAATAAGATCTCTTATAACAGGACTTCAACTTTAGTATGTTTCAAAGAGAGATTTTGAGTACTTTTTCATCTTTTGTTATAGCTTTAGAAGTTCAGAGTAAATGGGAACACGAAGAGATGTTGAGTATGACTTGTCAGATTCACTGGAATTTACCTACTCTTAAACATGTAGAGGTTGACATGATGAGATAGTATCTTGTATTTGCCAAAATATTACAGACACAAAAATCAGAAGGGCTGATTGGTGCACACACTCTTCACTAGTATGAAAAAACCCTTTGTAATTCCTCTTCTAATTCTGTTTTTTCTCCACAAGGTCCAACTATTCCCATTTCATTTTTTATTGATTATTTTAAGGGCTTGGAATGTTTGTGTTTCCAAGCACATTTAAATGTTGTTGTAATAATTTTGATGCTGTTCCACCTAAAATGTTCTGTGAGATTTTCCTCTCACTGTCAACTATTCAACATTTTCATCAGGACAGAGAGCTATCTATGAGAACGAAGATGCAATTTGGTTTAATCACAGCATTTCTCACAATGAATGTATGCAGACCTTTTTGTACTTCAGGTTTAAAAGTTTGGGGTTTTTTGGTGTTTGGTTTTAGTTTACCACTACTCATTCTCTGACCTGTGGCTAAGTTATTCCTAGAAAGAGTTTGTCAGAAAGACTGCTTGGTGTCAAGCAAATATTCATTGGTTCCTATATTTAATATTCTAAGCCCAGAGGAAAGACAACAGGTAATATTTAAGCTGCCAGTTTTTTGATTCCTTCAGTTTCATGTTTAAGTGAAGTGGGGAAGATTTAAGAAGAGGAACACAAGTGTACTGTCTCAAAATTTTTATTGGTATTTATTCCCCTTGTATCCATCCAAGATCACCCTAATGCAAGAAGTCTACTTTTTTTAATCTGAAATTGAGAATTTTATTTTAAAGTAATTTTAATACTCTTGTAAGGATGTTTTACATCTATAGCATTTAATAAAATAAGATATGGACAGCTGGGTGAATAGTGGTCCTACTGAATCCACGTTCTCTGCAAAATGCAAAACACAGGAATGACTATCAGTAGATATTTAAGAAACCACCTTTTTATTTTATTATATACATATGTTATAAGTCTGTAGCTAATTCTCTTCATACGTGGTTGTATAATTTTTAGTTTTTAAATTTAGACAGCATTGTTGGAGAACATATTCTAAGGTGTATTGAGACAAGTGCTAAGTTCCTAACTGAGTCAAAAAAATGCAGGGAGAAGTGCAGTCAAGCTCTTTTGGGATGAAGCTAGGTCCCTGGATATTCCTTCAAAACTTCAAAAGCCTATGCTTTGGGGATACTGAGGTTATCACTTTTTTTTTTTTTTTTTTCCCCTGAAACAGCAATAAAATACACTTCACAGCAAACTGTGCTCCAGCCTTGATTGTCATGCAAAAACTTCAATTAGAAGTTCCTTTAGACTGTAAGAAGTCATGAAAAAATACACCAAGAAGTGGATATTCTCTATTTTTCCTTTGCTTTCCCAAGTAGTGTATGAGAATGCAGTACAATATATGTAGCAAGATTTTTTTTTTTTTTTTTACTTTAAATTGGCTACCTTCTAGGTTTTTAGGTGCTAAGACAGAAGGAATAAAACACAGTCAATGTAATTTGCTGCATGACACTTACAAATATAAATGCAGAACAAGGTAGCTGTAGAAACTGTATATCTGTATATTTTATATATTCATAAACCAACGATTTTTAAAAATCTTTAAATGAACATCATAAAGTGGGAAAGAAACAGAAAAGTTTGCAGTCTTGTTGGAAGGTTGCCACAACTGTACTCTGGTGAATAGTGAGGGTAAGAGTAGTAGTGAATCTCTTTTATGGTGCTGTTATCAGGACATAATGCGCTGGGTTTATGGCATACCACCACAGCCAGTACCCAAACTGCCAATGGAAATATAATTTAGGATCTGATGTGAGATCTTGCAGTGCATCAGTAATTTAATTGGCTCTTTCATCATTCCCATATCCAACTGTCATCACCTGAATAATTGCTTATTCAAAAAGAACTAGAGGATTTTGTACATATCTGACAGAGCTCAATGTGTACTCAGCATTTAAACATAACACAGGCTACTACCGATTGCTAAGTTGGGGGAAAAGAAAACTCTTTAGCCTCTTCATCCCCAAGGTGGAGTGTGTTCCTAATCTTTACAAATGTTCCTGTAAAGTCACCTTGGTTTTTGTTGGGTTTTGTGGAGCTTTTCTTTTTTTTTTTTTTTTTTAACAGCTAAGGGTATAGGTGCAGTGTTCTAATAAACCATGTCCCTCACTAAGATGATCCGAAGAGAGGCATATATCAATTAGACAAGTTCCAGCAGACCTTCCCTTGAATCTTGCAAGAAATGTTACTGTGATGAGTATAAGAAGAGAATCTGTATGGAAACAAATGAGGACATTTTAACTCTAAACATTTTATGTGTCTCTTTTCTTTCACAGTAGGTGGTTTGAGAGTTCTCCTAACCACTGCTGTTACGTACTGTGCAGAAGGTCAGAGCAGATGATCATAATGGTCCCTTGTAGCTTTGCAATCTATGAATCTATACTCCTGGGGAACCGTAAGTGCTAAGAAATCTGGTTAAAAACATCAGTTACAGAGAGAGCAATCAAAAATGATTGAGAGAAGGCAACCCCCCATCACTTCTAATAAGGGTTCAGAGTACATAGATGGGGGAACTTTGTGATATAAATTATAGATGGATTTTTTTTCAATTAAGAAAGAAAGAAATAAGCTGGGCAATTTCAAAACAATTCATACACAAAGTTACTGACAAAGGGAGCAGTAAGGGAAGCTTTGAAAATATTGTAACAGGCAATTTGATTGTAGCAAATATGCATTTTGAGGAATGAAAATAGAAGAAAAGAGTGTCTGATTGTTAATTATTTTGCTGTCAGATTCAGAGAGAGCTAGAGAGTTCCTGAAATACTAGCAAAAAAGCAAACAAGCAGTAGAATTATGAATAATCCTGAATCTATCAGACCACAAGCTTAAATTTCAACTTGAATGGAAGGAATAAAAGTCAGGAGCAAAATGTCCACTGAACAGCAAGAAGATAATGAAACCATAAGGAATGAGCAGCATGAACTTGCCAGGAAAAAAAGAAATGGGTTTGTTGTTTATGATTGAATTTTAATACAAAAAAAAAAAAAGGAAAAGAGAGAAAATCTATTTTTGCATGAATTCTGTCTGAGACACTAAAAAAAAAAAATAATTCATATTATCTGTCAAAATCTCTCTTTCAAAATTAATTAAAAGTTGCTTGGACAGGGACACTGTCATATGGACTGAAAACTGACACAAGGCACATTAACAAGCGATAATGATACACAGCAATGTATCAAGTTGTGGGGGAGCTGTCTGGTTGCACTGAAGGGACTAGTGTTAGTTTCCAGAGGTTTTTTTGACATCCTCATTAGTGATTTGAAAGTGGGAGTAAACAGCAAGTTAATGAAATTCATATATCATACTAAATTGGGAGGTGTTACAAACACCACTGGTAGCACAAAAATAATAGGAAAGGACCAAGCAATATTAGAAACATGGACATAAGAGCAAAATGAGATTCAATATGGAAAAAGTCTATCTAATAACATATGAATAAAAGTAATCCAAAACATATACATGGAGTAAGAGAGAGAAACCTGGAAAGCAGCAATGTTTAAAGAGCCATGGAGGGGATAATAGGCAGAAAATTAAGCATGAATCTATAGAGTGATATGGTATTAAGGGAGGCCAATGAGCTCTTGGGTTTTATACAAAGAGGTGTCAAAGAGCGAGGAAATAATAATCATTCACAGCATAACACTCCTGCAACTAAGCCTGGAATATTGCATTCAATTCTGGGCACCAGTTTACTAGGAAAGTAAATGAGCAAATTAAATGCATTTCGAAGCGGAACAGCAAAAATTAACAAATGATGAGGGAGAATATTTTAGGGAGAGAAAGTGTAAAAGCAAAATGCCACTCTGTATACTTTGACTAAATGATGACAGAAAAGGATTTTGAGAGCATTGTGTTTGTATAAAGGTTGCAAACTCCGGTGACAAAAAGGGATTTGGAAAGAAACAAAATGATATCAATAAATTTAGCTGGGTGAAATTAGGAAATAAATTAAAAGAAAAAACTAGAAAACTAGACACGAGAAAACAGTTCTTGGATTTAGTGGAGTTTCTACTTCATTTAAAAGAATTATTTTATGGAAATGGACATTCAGAAAACAAAAATGTATTAAAACTGTATGAATTGTGCTGTTTGGAATTTCCTAGTAAAATATCCATTTCATGTATTTTCTTGATTGCTGACTACAACTGAATTGTTGTAAAGTGGGAGGTAAAGTGATGCACTTTGCATTGTCTGGAACATTTTATAAAGAGGTAAATAAATTAACTCTCCATGTTTTAACAATCTGTGCAAGTATTAGCTAAAATCAATAGCTGGACAGATATATGAAGGACAAAAATAACAGAGTGGATGAATAGAGCACTCAATAACCAGAAACATAGGTAGAGAAAGGCCACACTGGCTAGAGGGGTAGGAAAGGAGAAATGCTGTATTCACTCTTTCATTGAAGTGGGGAGAATAAGTGAAGGAAGCAGAAAACACTCATGTGAAAAGAGAATTTTAGTCCCACCTCAAAATGTGGAATTTCCAAGGAACAACTCCTCCATATACTGACATAGAACATTTGTTTTAGAAAAAAATATACTTTGTTTACTTCTTCCTTTCTGGAAAGGTATCCTATCAATGTACAATTTAGCAAAGGAAGAGCTCCTTTTTACTCTTTTTCAAACTACCAGGGAAGTTTCTATGCTGGAAATATACTTTGCTATGAAATCCTAACCTGATGGTCTAAGAAAAAAAAATTTGAAAGGAAATCATTAAAAAATGAAGGATTTCATTAAAATGAGATCTTTAAGGAGATGGATTAAGGACACCCTATCCAGAGAAATTAAAAAAAAAAATAAAGATTTTTCTAGGTCTACGTGTTTCTGTACTGAGCTACAGAAGTTTATGAAGAGACAGCAGGCAAATAAGAATGACCAAAAAAATCCCAGCTCCCTGTAAGGCAGAAAGAGAAACAAGATGAAATAAGACTATATGTGGAGGCAAATATGTAACATACTGATGTCAAATAGGGCATCGTTGCCTACATTTTGCTGTCTGGTATGACATCCCTTACAAGACTCTGCTTAGGAACACCTTTTACTGATGTCTGACACATGCCCTGGCTCTTTCTGGTATTATTATTTTGTTTGCTATGAAATACTGTAAGCTGTTTTGAACACTTCGACCTGTTTGTGTGTTTTGAACATCTCCTTTAATTCTCAGTTTCTGGAGATGCTCATTCCCTCTGTTCTCCATACTAATCAGCCCTGCAGTTATTTTGTTATTTGTATATATTATTTTAAGGTCAATCAAAGTGAAATCATCTGATTTTTGGCTTGCTAAACTAAATTTAATGTCATTTAAAACATAAAAAATTTGTACACAAGTATTGTACACGAAACCAAATGAAGCCTGGGATATTGACAGAAATAATTTTTGGCCTGAGTATGTGGTGATATTTCATACGTTTGATGCATCTTAATTCAAATGTAGAAATCAGTCTAGCTTTTCTTTTAAGTGAGCTAACATATTTTTGTAACAAACCTCTCCAGGATATATGGCATAATCCATGGTATAGTAATTTTCACATGTAAGAAAGGTTGCTATTCTGATAAAACCACACTGTGACATTTAACCTTGCACGGAAGGTTACAGTGACACTAGAAGATAGTGAAAAATGGCTGAGGAGAGGGACGATGACACTGTGGCATGGTATGATTTATTTTTTCCATAATATGCTTTTCAGCTCTTCCTCTCCTATTTCTCATGAGACTATCACATTCACCTGAAGTAAATTAGTTAAGATGCAGTTTCACTTATTCAAAAAAATAAAGGTCTAATTGTAAGGGCTGTATAGCCAGTTTAAATATCATTAATAATATCTCAGATTGTCTAAACCTTAAATATATTGTGAGAAAAATACTTTTTTAAGCAACAGAAGAAGATACACAGGTACTTACAGGCACATATCAATGAGAGTTGGAAGTATTTTTTGAATAAATTTTTTGAAAAAATTTTGAAAAACTGATGTTTTCTGCATCTGTTCACAACCATTCGAAATGGAAATTTTGTTTGTTCGTTGGTGATGAGACCAACACAACACAGCCAGGGGCAGTGCAGACTGCACATACCTGACAATGGTCAGCTGTAAAGTTGTGTCTATGATTCGCCCAGAAAGCAGTAGTTCTTTTCTGCCTCTTCTCTGCAGTAGGGTTTACACAGGAAGCCCATACTTGGACACAGAATCTCTGTAGGCTGCACAGTGCTTCAACCACACAAGAGTCCCCTCTCCGTCCTTCTTTCCCTAAAGGGCATACCTAATATTCTGCCAGAAAGGCCCAGCATATGGACAATGAACTACTCAGAGTATTTACTGCTTATTGCTCTCCTCCAGATCTCTATGAAGACACAACAGCTAACTGTAGCCTCTGGGTTTGATTGAACATATACCATTTCTTAAATCAATAAAACTCCTACATAGAAGCTGGATTTTCAGAAATGTAATACCTCACAGAGATATAAGGAAATGTAATGGGAACTACTTCATGCCTGAACAAACATAAATCAAAGGTAATAGCTGTGTAATGAAGTGCATAGACATTAAAAAAAAAAAAAAAATGTGGCTACTAGTCTACAGGCTAGTCTAGCCAGTAGCCTGCAGCCTCACAGAAAAATGTACTGCTTTTTAAATTATAGGATCATTAAACATTGTTAAATCTTAATTTTTATAAACAATAGATAGCTATGTTTAAGACAAAAGCAAATAAGGATAATACAGAGTAATGACATTGAAAATGCACAAGCTGATAACCAATATTTAACCATCAAAAGTTCCATGCACAACACCATAAATCTAACTCTACTCTTACTCACTTTCTCTCTCATGATCTGAGGAACATTTTTACTTTTTCTTGCTTTTAATTTTTTTTAATTATTCATATTGCAAAAAAAAGTCACTGTAAAAAAGGAAAAACTGTTTAGTTCTTATAATCTTGAATTATTATGACTACAGAGAACAAAGGCTTTTATCAGGATTATGTCCTCATACTGCTGCAAAATAATGCAGATTTACTCCTTTATTGAAATGCTTATAATAAGTAGATCTGCAGAGGCACAAATTGATTTCCCATTTTATTCCTATATGTATTTGAAATGTTCTTCCTGAAAAACACTCTTGTAATTATAGAAGTGTCAAAACTGTAGTAGTTTACATAGCACTGTAATGGAGAACACAGACTGTAGGTAAGAAAAGCCTGGGGAACTCTGGGTCTATAGGCACAAAGGCATGTAGAAGGATCCCACTTCAATTATTGCACCTTCCTGGCAGACTTTGGCAGGAATCATTGACATAGTATTTTTTCTTATAACTAATATAACTGGTCTCCAATCCAGATGGCAGAAAGGCATAAAAAACATTTTTTTATCTTTTTTTAAAAATCTATTTTATCTTTTTATCTATTTATTTGCAATTAAAAAAGAAAACCAGAAGATCAGAGAGTCCCACTTTTTACTGACTCACACAATTCCTTTGTACCTTCTATGGCTTGTAAGGAGGGATTTTAAGGAAGAGACATTAGTGAGCTGATAATAAACACTTGAGGGAGAGTATATTAGGAGTTTTGTGATCCAAGCTTAAATATGAAAAGTAGATGGATGTGATAAGATGGTAGAATTACAAAGGTGTAAGACAGCACAGGAGAACAGGAGGAAGAACGTTAGGGAAAGACAGAGTTAGGAAGGGTAAAAATACTGCACTGAAGGCTGTACCCATTACCAATAAATTGCATTTAGATTGGAAATTAGATTCCTTGAGTTCTCATTTGTTTCTTACAATCAGAACCTTATAACAAATGAGAGAACTGCACCATATATGCAAAACCAATAGTCTACTGTTACTCCGATTAAAGTCATACTAGTCTAATGGAAGAATTATTATGACTTTGAATTATACAGTTAAAATTATCTATATACAAACTTTCTATTACCTACCTCTTTCTCGGTGGTATCTTCAGCCTTCCGCTGCCCTGCTGGGTCCTACACTCAACACCATAAATACAAGGAGAGAGCTGTGGAGCAAGTCTTCTGCATCCCAAGTTGTTAACTGGGACAAGTAAGTTTGTAGTAAGTTCAGGAGATCTAAAGTTTTTGGTTTGCAAGACAAACTTGAGTTATCTTGTGAATTTTCTAGTTTCCTTGAGTTTTCAAGTGAAATTGGACATAGTGCATGAGGTTTCTTTCCAATTTTATATCTTAAGAAAATTGAACATCATTAAAGTTTAATAGATTAAAGCTGATAAAATATAACCTATTTTGACCAAAGTGGTCCAACACAACATGAAAAAAATGGGAGCATTGTTTTTTCTCTGAAAAGTAAATAATTTTTCACTTGATTGGAAGAGAAAAAAAAATTAACAAATAACTGACAGTGGAGAAAATTTAGAAAGCCATTCTAAGAGGAGATAGAATATTTTTGGTTACTATTTTTTTGTGATAGTCAGGTTTTTTCCAAGTTCCTTGCTGTATGCAGAAAAAAATATATATATATTGTCACCAACTCGAGTGAATGTATGCCTTTCAAATATATGCCAAAGTTAAATAATTCATACTCTAAAGATACTGATCAAATAATTAAAATGAAAAACAACTTTGAACAATGTATCTACTTCAAACACTCCCTCACTGCTGATACGTACCTGCATGATCACCTTCATTTTTTCAATTCAACTTTTCACTCAGAAAAGTAGAAAAATATCTATTTCCTTTGAAGCACAGTGAAGACTCAAATAATTGGGGGGGGGGGGGGA
>VXAY01007657.1:332789-383298 GCA_013399855.1 Oxyruncus cristatus
GGGGGGGGGGAAGCCTGTCATCCTAAAAGAACTGTAGATAAGCAGTGGGGTGTTAGTATGGGTCAGTATTTAGAGCCATCCCCAACTTTTTTTTTTTTCTTTCTTTTTTAATAATGAGGCAAAGTACATGCCTGGTACTGCTGATGACCAAATTTCTGCAAATGGGATATAATTTACATTCTTGTGATGGGTAGATCATCTCCAAAGGCAGTACTCTGATTTACTATCTTCTTCCTGCTGAGACAAAATGCAGTGGCATACTCTAAAGCAAACACAGAGCTACGACTTCATGCAAAATATTTATCAATCTTAGATGAAATGTACTAAATAAATATTATGACTATTATTACTCTCTGTGGAGACCATCACTGCAAGACCTTTGTGGAAGGCTGACTTCATGGAAAATCTTCATCATTTCCATAAACTGTATTATGTTAGAAATTCGTATAGCTTTTATAACTTTATGGGGCTATAAAATCTGATAGTTCCAACATTAAACTGTAGTGAAAAGGAATATAAACAATATAAAAAGTATACAGGAAAAAAATCTACCTATTAATGAACCAAAAAGTATTTGCAGAAGAAATCTATGTTAAAGATTGGAGAGTCCAACAAGAGACTAAGCACTTTACAAACATTGCTTTTAAATCTTTCCAAAGTTAAAAGCAATTTACAATTGTTTATTTGTGATGGATTTGTCACTTATTTTAGTTTAAGCATAGCTGTTTGCATGTCATAACTGCACTAAATATGCATTCCAGCAAGATAAGAGATTTTAAGGGTGTATTGAAAAATGTCAGGAAGGAGAATGATCAGGATACAGAGATGAGTTAAGAAAAGAATTAGCAGGTGGTTGACCAAGTATTTACAGCCTCTTCCTCTTCTCAAACCTCATCCCACTCACCCCATACTATTGCTCTCTTCTGTTCATAAAAAGCCCCAGATTCCATGGTTTTCACCGAACTAGGGATAGGGGTTGAAAATGAAAGGCTAAATAATCTTTAAGCCTTACTAGTATCTTCTCATTTTTAAAGACAGACACTCTGTAAGAGTTAAACAGATTGTTCCTATCCAGCATATTCTATAGACATCTATCGATTATCATTATCACTAAACTCCTTTCTTTACAGAACACGAATTAGAAAGAAAAAAACCTTGCATCTAAAATCCAATCTGTATCCTCTGTTTCTCTGTAATAATTAAAAAAAAATAGAAGCTTTTTGATCAGCCAGAAGAGCAGTTTATAATGCTATGCTCAATTTCCTATCACCAGTATTTCATTTCCACCTTGCACCACTGAGGTATATTATAGTCTTATTTCCTTAACGGAAATGAAAAATAGGATTAGAAACATTTCAAGTGATTTAGTCATGAACCACAAACAACAAGAAGAAGTTCTTCTTCAAAGTAGTTTTCCTACAACTTCTTTATTTTTGGTTGTAAATCTTTAAAATAAAATTTGTTTGGAATAAAAATATCTATTATTGTAGGATGCAGTCCAATTTGTGCTGTAAACTAGTCGAGAAAGACTAAAACACATCTTACTGATAAGTAACAAAGTATCTGTTGAAGTAGCCTCCCTTACTTACAGGTCCAAGTTCTGTGCAGCAAGCCTCCCCAAAATACTTCAAATTAGTTAACTAAAAAAGTTGTTGGAAGACTACAGTTAACAACAGTACTTAATTATAACAATATATGTATAAAACTTGTCAAATGGATCTCTTTAATTCTTGACTGATCTGATTGCTGAAGTCTTGAAAAAACTGAGAAATTTTCAATCATGCAAGTAAGAAAACTTCAGCAGAACAGTGTGGCTTTCCAGATGTATAAAATGGCTTTGTTGATATCTGAACTTGTAAGTGAATTTGTTGCTAACAATTCAAATATTAATTTGAAATGAAACAGTCCCATGAATTTCATTCCATTACATTCAAATGCTGAATGTAACAATCTCATTTTATCTACTGCAAATACAAAAGTGTCTTTGTGCAATTCGCCTGATCTTTACTCTAAACAAGAAAGCAGACCCAATAAAATAGTCAGGTTTTTTATAGATAGTAGTAAACATTCTTTGGACCAGAGTTTGCCATGAATTCTGGCTTTAAAACCTGTATGTAAAACCTGGCTACATGCCAGTAGTCCTGGTTTTAAATCACGTGATTCTGAGATTAGTAAAATTTAAGTATTGCTATTCCTAAATGTTGCACTTACACACAAGACAAGGGGAACCATTTTCACATGTAATTTTTATATATGACATTTATTAGGATTGCCACTTTTAACTTTCAAACCATAAATTCAACAAAATAAGTATACTGTTCATTAGCAAATGTTATTTTTTAACATTTTTTTTATTTGAGGTATCATATTATTATGTAGATTTAGTGGCCAATTTTACATTGTTCCAAAAAATGATACAATCATTCCTGTAATTCAGACATTCTTTTAATGTTGTTTTGGTCTTGATATATATTGGGGAACAAAAGTACTGGGGTATGAAAATGTCACATCAATCTTCAGATATTGATTTGCATTTCAAAAGATGAATAAAAGTAGGACAATTTTTAGACAAATTTTTATATTGAACATTTTAAAATGTCTGGTGTGTTCAGTTGTTGTGATGTGATGGTATCATAAATAAGCAAAACTTGCTTCAGAAATTATTTTTCCACTGACACTATAATATCTAATATTGTGGTACATGTTGTGATAACTGATACAGAAACTAGAGAAGAGTGTTTAGAAGTTTATAAGGATTTAGGCTGGTGTTATTTGCTCATCTGAGCGGAACCTGAACACTGTTACCAGTTTCCATGCATGCTTAATTTATCTCTTTGAGATGGAAAGGTAGAACAGCTCTGCAGCATTGACTCTCATGATCTTTTCTGGGGAGCTGTTTTATTTACTTCTTCTACAGGAAGGAGAAAGGATAAATAAAAATGTCCTATGGGATTTCCTTTGGTGCCGAATCAAGGTATTTTGCAGAGGTTTCAAACTTACTTTACAGAAGATGAGGGTAGAGGATAATAAACAGGGAAATACTGAGAAAGGAAGGACTTTTTCATCAGGCTTGCTTTATCTGAGCTTCTTTTGACCTGCCCCAACTTCATTTTACTTGCCTTAGTTATAGCAGCAGTTCCCTGAATTGACCAGGTGTCAGTTTCCAATTTCTTTTACTTTTGTTTAGCTCTGTATGTAACAGCCACAGTTATATATATATAGCTGTAACAAAGGGATGTTATGGGTAAAATGAGAAGTTTACCACACAGAGTGATGTCATGGAGAGATGTATTTTATTGGGAACCTCAAGAAGACTGAGGGTATGGCGTGTTCCAGAAAAGGCATGGGTTGATAAAAGATGGGACATAGGCTTGATACTGGAGACCACTGGACTCACCAGGAGTCAGTGGGAAAACAAACAAACAAAAAAACCCCAAAACAAAACAAACAATAAAACTAAACAGATCTGCGCATAACTGGTTCTGGGATTGAGAAAGAAAACAAAAGAAATAATGAGTAGTTGCTTCTTTGCACAGTTTGCTATAGTGGACATAAGTCTTTCAGTGATTTTAACAATGTTTAAGCCATTAACAATTTCAGCCTTTCACACCCACGAAATAAAAGGAATTTAGAAAAGGAGGAAGGTGGGTGGCTCTAGAAGCTATACTTACATAAGCTTAGTTCAAGACAAGAAAGATTAATAATTGGAAATCCAAATAATAGCTCTAAAATGTAAAGAGTGGTCTGATAAATGTAGATAACTTCTATTAAACCCATTACATATTACAATTAAACTATCTAAGGTTTCAGAAAACTTTTATTTCAATCTCAGTTCCTCAGTTGTGTCATACTTTTGGAGGGAAATGGTACACACATCTTATTTTCAGAAAAAGTCCAATGTAAATATTAAAATGTGATAATATCAAATTGTTTGATTCTGTCATAAACAATTAATAGAGAGAAGCTTTGATAGTCTTTTACTTTGTTTACTGATTAATTAGTTAATAATCTTTCTGTCTACTATATTGCAGATGTGCAGACATCTAGGCAGAACATACACCATTCTTGCACAATTTAAATTTCATTTCCATAGTCAGTTTTGTCCCAAGGGTTTTCATGACCATAAGCCATTATCTCCAATGAAAATCGGAGATTGCAGACTGTTTCACCACTATACCTCATGACTCTAAGACCTTCAAAATGAACCCCCTAATGTTCTTAATACACATGCATAGATGGAAATGAAAAAATATCTCTAATTTCAGAGGGTACATCTTTCTGTATTTTGCATAATGATCGCGAACATCGTACATCACATAAATGAAAGGAAATAGCTTTTAGTGCAGTGTTCTGTCATAGGAAAATAATAAATCAACAACCTATGAACTCTAGGTCCATTTGAAGCATATTTAGAGCCCTCATTAACCTGCAGAGGCCAGTTTGAATAGAAGCCATTTAATGAAGACACAGAGGGGATTTTCAATAATTTATTGTGGCGGAAGAAATGGAAACAAGCTAGAAATTGGAGAGATTACCCAAATGATAATGAAATCCAAAAGTGGCAACGTAATCATCTCAAACATGCAAGAAAGGCACAGATACTAAATGGTTGCTTCAGGTTATATCAACCCAACAGCAGAAATTAATGATTTCCTATGCTGAGGCAGGATCCACTGGTTTTCATTTTCTGTTTGCTTTTTGACAATTTTAATTTACTGGAAAACCTCCTCAGTAGAAAGCATAGGATGGAAATGCATCACTTCTATAGCAGAACTAGCAGAACAGGCTAAGTGCCATACATTATATTTAAATTGACTGAAATACCTGTAAGATTAAGACAATATGATTTTGGGTCTCCCCACACCAAGGTTACACAAGAAGGTGGAGTGTTTCTCCCTAGTATATTTTAGTGTGCAAAAACATCAATACATTGAATGAGCAGTGAAGGAGCTCTTGTAAAGCTCCATATGGTTTACATTATCCTATTACATTAAAATGCAGTTTAAATGTCTTTGCAGATAGCAGTACTCTTTCCATCCCAGAGACACCCCAGACCTCTATTCATGCTCATGCAGAATGGAGCTGAATCTATTCTGACAGGCATGGAAGGTGTAGTGCCTAGCTCAGACCATCCCTTCACTCAGTCAGGAGTGATGTGTCCCTGTGTTTAATTTCCCCCAAGACAGTAACAGCAGTTTCATACTGGATAAGCAGCCACAAAGTTCACTGATAGGACTGGGCTCCTTTCAGAAGTGTCTGGCACCACTTGTAGTCATGTTTTACTACAAAAAAAAGAAAAGTAATTTCAGAAGCTAAATATCTTCTGCCCCATCCAAGTGCCCTGAGCAGTAAGTGGCATTTCTCCTTACTCATGATTATTTTAGTGAAGACAGAGTTCTTTGTTTTGCTCTGTGGTGATAAAATTTTCACAAAAGTGATTTTGAGTGACTTTTATTTCTGCATCCAGAACACCCCATAGTAACTTCTGTATCACAGTCCTCTGGAAGTTGAAGATTTGAAGTTTGTATCCTCTGTACCCAATGAGGCAAGCGAGTATGACTTGTCTTCTTCCTAAGTGGTATAATCACTTTGTAGCAAGACACCACTATGACCTACTATATATTGAAAGGAGAGAATGAACTCTGCTTCATTTTTGAAAGCAAAGACAAAGATGCCTCACCTTCAGAGAGGCTTTAGATCAAGGATTGGAGCTGCTTTCTATTGAGTTTTCAGTAAGGTCAATGAAAGAAGGGGTTTAAGACACAGCTTTGCCTTCATCCTTTTCTCATTACTACCTATCAGTTGCACACTACAGGCACGTATTTTATGTGACTGTACGATCAGTATGCATTTTTCACTGTTGCTCTCTATACACATGTAAAGATCACAGGCACCCAGAGTGGGATCCCCAGTTTTGTTTCAAAGGATGGAGGCTCATCTTGCAGCATCACAGTACTCAGTTTTACTAGCAGAAAAATGAACTCACTAATAAAGTTTTCTGATGCATGCTTCTCTGTAGAGAATGATTAAACCTGAGTAACAATGTAATTGATGTAACTTGTACAGTTACCTTAGTTTTCTAATCAGCTTTCTTGCAGTCGTAGAATTTGATCTTGGCCTAATAAAAAGGCAAGATAGATACTTATGGTATCAGTTATATTAATAACTTGTCTTGGATTCTAAAAGAAAATCAAAGACCCCTATCTTTTTATAGAAGTATAAAAAGGGAAAAATGGTACCCCCTGCCTATAAGCCAAAAAACTTTTTCAGACAACAGGAATGCTTGCTGCTGCTCACCTGTCTTATGCACACAGAATTATTTGATATATTTCAAGTATCCACGAACAACCAGCAACGTTTATGCCCACTATGGTCCCTAATCTTGAAGGATCCCAAATCATGGAACAAATTGCATACTGCTGTCATGAGGTAAACCATTTCCATAACCTGCACCAGTCCAGATCACAAGTTGCCTCGCAGTGGTCAAAGTCCGTGACAACAGCTCTGTCACTACTGCTCCATGTAATCCTTGGTGTGAGTCAGCTCCGTGTTGCCATGACTACCACCAGTGAATAAGACAACCCCTCTGCTACTGTTGGTCTAGTAGGATGTTACTGCAATATCAGCTTCAGTACAACATTTGCTGACAATGTTGGGGATTCAATAAAAAAAGCTTTTATATTACACTTCAAGCAGTTCAGAAAATCTACTTTTGTTTGTTTGCCCTGAGTATGCAGGGAAAATGACCTCTCATCCTGCCATGTTCAAACCTGTTCTACTCTCTTAGGAACACTAATATATAGTGTTATCAAAGGAAAGACAGCAGTATAATACTGTGACCTTGGATTTACAGTGCTTACTTGGTAGGAGTTCTTCATTCCTGTGCCTATACCAGCATTGGAATGCAATAAAACAGAAGTAAAATACAATTACTTTAAATGAGAAATTGAAAGTATCCCAGAACATGTTAAGTTTTCAGAGTTTGGTACTTATTCTGGGATTTTTCTAATGTTGCAATTTTATTTTATTTTTTTTTTAATTATTGTCAATTTAGTGGGTGAACACAAATTTTTTAAGCTTTGCAAGTCTAACTGTTTCATTTGCTGCCATTGTAAATTGCCTCAAAAAGTGTTTAGTTTCATGCCAGCAGCAATGAGGATTACATCTGATTCATACCAGTTTAGTTTTTGTTTTTGATGAAACATGCCTAGCCATGACTTACTTTTGGAGTCATCAATTAACCAGGCAGAGACAATGAAGTCCTGGGTTTAGAGTCTTTATGCCATACTCAAATTGATTTGTATTTGTCTTATGGGTTGAAATCACTGAAACTGACATATTACAACATTATTTTTGCTAATTGGCTGAATAAAATAAACCAAAGAAGCTAGAAAAGAACACTGAAAAACTTATAGTTCAGATGTAAATTGAATTCCTTGGTAATATGCAGCATGAAAAAGTTTTAGTGCATTCAACCATATTTATGTGAAACATTCAGCACTACAGGGACCGGGCAGGTGTGAGAAAATGCTCTCTCTCTCTCACGTGGTTGAATATTTATTAGAAGGTTGGTGACACCAATCTCAATCCTAAATGGTAGCATCTCTTTAAATAGTTCAGTATTATAAGCTGTAGCCAATAAGCTTGGCTATTGACTTGAGCATTCAAATATAAAAGATTTAAAAATTAGAGAATTTAAACATCCACTGAAATAGGTGCTTGAATATATACTGCGTGTTGCTAATCAATATAATTCATTTGGTTGTGCAAATATGTATGAAATGATGTAGTCATCAGTGCAAAACATTTCTCATGGGAAAAAAACGCTGAAGTAGACATTTATCAAGTCGCTATGATTAAATCCTGACTCTAGGAAATAGTGCCATATGAGCTGGGGTTTAGTCAATCAGACTGAGATGAAATCCATATTACAACTTTCCAAACAGTCATCTGGATGATAATGCAAAGTATTGCCTGAAGGAAGAAGTAAAAGAACAGAAAAATTTGATGACATGTGGTATTTCCATGGATATTCATGCTCTAATGAGAAGACTTAGTGCCTGAACTACTTTTTTTTTATTAATACTGCATTATGAATTGATGTGACACCATCATCACCACCAAAAAAAAAGGCAATAAAAAATATATGTCAGATGTTGAAAATTTTTGGAATATCAGGCCTCTCTTTTGGATACCTCTATGTGTAAAAATTTATCCTGTAATAGAGGTTTTGGCTGGCCTTTGTCTTGGCACATAACCAGGACTGGTCTGTAAATTTAAAATGACCTCATGTTTTTGTTTCTTTCTTTGTATAGAAAAGTGAAACCATCCTATAAGATGGTAGACTAAATAGATTACCTCTGCCTTTAAGTGCTTAGAAGTGTCTAGGGTTCCGGTTTTCATATTTGAAGAAATATTTGAAGTGAAACTGCAAGGAAAAAGTTTACTAGCTAATAAATTTCCTCCTATTGAAAAATTCTGTGAATGTTGAAAGTCATGGGAACCTTTTTTAGAAAAACATTTTAGAAAACAATCACCTGTTCCTCTTTTGCCATAGATGATCAAAAGTAATTAGTGTGAATTCTAGAAAGTCTTGTAACCCATTAGAATATTCCTATTTTCTGTGTTCCTTTTGAGACTTTGTCATCTTCTAGAAGTAACTGGAAGTTACACTAATTTATTCAGAATAGCATTTTTAGAGATTGAAAAGCTGATTTGATTCTAGATTTTATTGAGCATTATTACAACGATATTCAGATGATATTGTCTTTCAGTCTGACTTTTACATATTTTCCTTAGAAAAGTCCCCACAACTATTTTCTTATTGCTGCCATCTGAAGATCATTAGTAAATTATCATCTCTTAATAGCAAAGTGGTTTAATGGACTGCAATGAAGGTCTACCAAACTAAACTAGCACATTCTGTACATTTATGTTCAACTCTTGGAAAAAAGTTAATGACTTTACTTTCAACAATCTGTCCTTTAAAGATAATTATTCCTTCTAAATATAAATGGAATATGCATCATCAACGTAATGATGAACCAAGCATTGATTTGTCAGTTCAGTATGTTAACATTTTAATTTATAGTTCTTCAGTGAAGAGATCAGTTATTTTTATCAATATTTTATACTACAGAGGCACAAAGAGGGGTTCCTAACTGGAATGCAGAAGAAAACAGTGTCGTATCTCAGCACCATGTGACCACTTATAACTTGCTTGTGATAATGTTTTAAGGAAGATTTCACTAAAGTAAAGTAGGTATCACAAAAAAAATTTACAAAGAGTGTAAGTCTAAGGCACTTAAATTATTAAATTTGAATTCTTACTGATTACTTTAAAAAAAAACCTAACAAAACAATACTTAGGAAGTCAATAGAATTTCGTATCATATTTTGCAATAAATTTTTCATTTACTCTTACAAAGAGATACATGTGTGGCAAAAAGAAATGTTTAATCAGCAAATATTTTTGTCAGCTTTGAGTAAAGATAATTAGATTTGTTTAATGGACATTTAATCTGTGGGTAACCCTCATAATTAAGTAATTGATAATCACTTTTGTATTGCTACTGAGAATTATCTTGAAAAAAACAAATCTGCAATGAATATTCCTTTTTGTCGCTTTCCTCTCAAGCAAAATGTTAGTGGTAATACTACTGGTCACTAGCCCACAAAATAAAAAAGCCAGCATACAGTTGAATTGAATACTTTCAGAGCATGAAGAAACACACTATATTCACTGTAGCCTTCGTGGTTTGTAACAAAACAGGTAGGTGAAGCTCAGGAGAGGGAAATGGGAAAAAACCAGATTTCTCAATACTGAATGATTCAAAAGTCTTTGTGGAGTGATCCAATTTCTCCAGCTGGTACAGTAGGAAATATGTACTGGGGGTAAGGTTGGAGTCAGTTCAATGCAAATGTGTTGCACAAAAATTCAAAGGGCTGTTAAAGTTGCTGTGCAGAAGTGGTCTCGGTAATAAAAAATTTTTCTAGTAAAACTAAATTTTAAACAGTTACAATACTTTTGGACATCCAAAGCTGGTTGACTTTTAATCAAAACCCAAAATATCTTCAGTCTGATATTTAAATTAAACCATTCTATTTAGTAGAGTATGTAAAAGACACTAAAATATCAGAACTGAAATGTTTTAAGCAATATCAGCTATGTTGCGGGAGAACAGAAGAACAAAAATAAATTTTTTCTTATAAAATTAATTTGGACAGCTTTTTCTTTTAGCTAATGTCCTAGCAGTAATTATATTTTTTCCTTCATGTGTTAATTTTGAATAAGCAACAGAGATGACTTCAGCGCTCTTTACACATAAGTGCATTCTAATCCATTGAGCATTTTAGATGTAGATAAAAACATGACCTGAGACAAAGAGCATTTGGAAACCACATTATAATGAAGAAAATACTTCAGAAATTACAAATGGGTGCATTTTCACACAGTCATTCTGTTTATTTCAAATGTTTTTATCTAGAATATTATGTAAAAGGTGTTTGGAAGGCACTTCGGTAAAGTGGACTAAAAAATCAATTTCTATACTGCACTGACCTTAATGAATAAATTAAGAACTATTTCGGGTAAGTGTGTTTAGTAAAAAAACATAAAGGTTTAGTGAAGAGAATGACACTGAGAATGCTTGCTGATTTTAATTGTAGGAATTGAATAATGCCACTTGAGAATTGTCAGTATTAGAAAGAAATATCCATCTTCTTACATAATTTATTTTTTTAAATGTTGGTATGATTCCTTTTGGTTTGTGTCTGTATATTCATATCTATAATAAGTCCTTCCTCTAATCTTCATTTGCGAAGCCTAGCCATGATGATGATGAATGAGTTGTCATAGATAGAAATACAAAGTGTGATCATCTTCCATGGGTTCTGAGGAATGTACAGTGCTGAACTTGATGCCCACTGACAACCCAAGGATTATTAATTGTATTACATGGTAGTGAAGATATAAAAGAGCTCTGAAGGAGAGATATGTGTAGAAATTACACTTGAAGCTACCACAGAGAAGACGCAGATGAACCGATACCTTCAATTTGTTCTCCTAACTTGCCTTGAAACTGCCAAACTTTGATACAAATTAGGTTAAGATAATTTGCCACTCATAATGTTTAGCATGCTTTAATACACTGAATTCACAGAAGTTTGAGGCAAAATTTTACTGTGGATCAAAAGAAAATGGCAAGGTAAGATGGAACAGAACACTCAGGACGGAAGTAAATTCCAAAACCAATTTGCAATCATAAAAACAGAAAGAAAACTTGAGATATTCTGGATTTTGCTACAGTATTTTTGGTTGTTAAATATATATTTTGATAGTCATACTCTTTTGACAGACAGTCATTGTACCTCCTGTTTCCTGGGATTATAGATGTTGTGAAGGACAAATCTTATAGTTGAGGTCTCATAAAGTGTCCTGTAATCTCTCTTTAGTAGGATTTATGTAATTAAATCTTGCTCATAATGATGACTATAATTAGTAGGGAAAGAAATGAAACATGACTATTTCTTTTGATAAAAGATTAAAACAAGGACAATTTCAAGCATTGGAAAACCTGTCCTGTTTGTGTCTCTGTATATCTCTCTCTCCAATCCCCCAGTCCCACCCAGGGTCTTTTACTGAAGTGCTGAGTGCTGTAAAAAGGGGCTTGGCCTTCCACGAGAGTTACAAGTTCAACTGTTTAGCTGGGTCAAGAAAGTTTTCTTAATTGGATCCTATCCTTCTCTTCTTGAAATATGGAAATGAAATTTTTGACTTTTTGATCTGTGTTCTTTTCCTTTAGTCTGAGCAAAATAAGATTATTTCCAGAAATTCTTCAGAACTTGTACTGCTGAAGTCTTTGACACAACTAAAGCCCAAAGTGCAATTGCAGTCTTATATTTGTAAGTATAACTATTAATGCATTCAGTAGTTGAGGTAACTTGCTCTGTTTTTTCAAGAAAATCTATGTTGGACTATAGGTGTTTGTAGAACAGTTCTGTATTTCCAAACAGGAAAATAATGCTTAAGTGAGTTATTAAAAAGTACTTTGTAAAAATTAACTAACAAATACAAGTGTTTACATTTTTTATTACAGTGGAATAAAGGTGAGACGCAGCAGTCTGGTATTTGTTTCAAATGTGGTCAGCAGAGCCCACCAGAATCTAATTGGTCATTTATTTTTATTCTGCAGAACTCAAGATTTACTTTTGTCTGCTTGACTTAAACTTGACACTCAGGAAATTAGATAAAGAAAAAAATATATTACTTTCATGCAATGATATAATTACTCTTTTTACACACACATATATGTAAACTATTAAGGAAATTGTTAATAACAGCATCCAATTTTTTTAAGAAATTGCATTTAATTGCATTAAAAGTAGTTTCCAACACAAATAAATTACTGTGACTAGCACAGTCAATCAAGCTATTCCAGATCTGTTGCTGAGACATTCAGTTCTACTTACTGATTATGTGTCTGTAGTAAATTAAGTTATTATTCAATACCCTCTGTATACCAAACCCTAGTTGGGATCACTCTCCTCATCATTTCTACAGAATATTTATGCAGATTCTTTAATTCTAAAGTTGTTAAAATATATTTTATTTATGAAAACTATATCTGATTTTTTTCACAATACTTATGGGACAGTACATTAATTTATAATAGGCAACATTTCTATATTCTAGTAATAATTTCATTAGCAAACAAATAAAAAAGATGTGACTCACAGAAAACAATACAAGAATATTTAAAAACAGAAGAATAAGTGCTGAACAGACTATAGCCAAATTACATTATATCAAATTGTTGTATTAGTTGCATTAAAATCTGTAGAAGCTGAAATAAAGAATGCTATTTCAGCTCTCAGTCCCAGAATTACCCACAGGTTTGATCATCTGCTTTATTCTGTTGTTTTTTCTCACGTTGGCTCCTCTGAAAGCAATGGCAAAATTTAAGAATTCAAAAGGAGACAGTATTGAATTCCTGAATAATAATTAGCCTGAGGAAAACTGAAGCTCTGGTAAGGAGAGGTTTTCTAGTCTGCATATTGCTAGAAGAGAATAGGAGAAGAATTAGGCCCCTGTATTCAGGATTCTTAGAAACAGCCTTTTGTGTCTTTGTTTATCACTAAAAGTTTAGTAAACTTCAAACTGAAATTTATCTGTGAAATCATTTTCAAATAATATTCCTAAGGTATAGTGGAAAAGCTGGTCAAAATATTGTGGAATTCTTCGGTTTTATCAAAGCCTATAAGAATGAAATGGTATATGATTTTCCAGTTTTTCTAAGATTCTTTTTCTTTAAGACTAGTCAACTCCTTGACATGGCTACTCCTTTAAGGCACTAAACTGACCAGGAATAAGAATCTTCCAGTTTACAATCCAATAAAGCAAAGCTAGGAATAAGTTTTTGTGATCAAGAACACTTAAAAAAAAAAAAATCTGAAGCAAAACTTTGGATTGAAAGTGGTAATTTACTCTGCCCTACAGCTGCTTTAAAAATGTCTTGAAGTGCGGGTGCTGGGATCCCCCAGTAATTGGATTGTAGTCCTTTATGCTGGAGGAGGGAATGCTGCCCCTGGTTCCCTTGCCACGTGGTCCCTAGAGCCCCGAGACAGAGCACAGAGACCACAGCAAGAGATGGGCAGGAAAGAGGTTTATTGTTGCCGGGTTCGGGTAGTTAAGGGTAGGCACATTAGCATACATCCAGTCAGGGAGCTGAGAACACCTTAGCCATCGCCCATAGGGGCTAGGTTTTCACAGTCAATGGGAAAGGTACAGGGGATTTCTGGGAAACAGAGTTTTTCAGGGAAAAGGGGTTTTTCAGTATCACAAAACAGTTTTTTAAAACAGATTTGCTAATTAGCTTCAGAAGTCCACCTTTGAGAGAACTTCTTCCACTGTACATCTTGAGGATTGATTGTTACATCGACGAGATTAAAAGATCCCTCTATGCCTTTTTAAAAAGAAAAAGGAAGAGCTTTTGTATGGTTACTTTGACCTCACACTGCTATTATTTTCCCAAATGTGAATTGGAGCATCTAGTTTTGGTTCTAGTTTTCCTCACTGTCTTAGCGGGCAAGAGGTGGTATAGACATACAGAGCAACAGAGACAGAGAGAGAAAAAGAGAGAAAGACAGAGACATGGAAACTACTAAAGACATTTTTATTTATACCATACAAAGCTATTTGGATTCCCATTTCTTTCATGACATTTGGGATTAAAATTAATAAAGGTGATGGAAATCTTTGGCAAGTCCTAAAAAATCACATTCTTCTTAACTCCACTGTACTATCTTTCATGCAGGCATTACTATCTGGGCTGTGTATTACCATACACTTAAATTTTGCAATCTGTTCTCACAAATCAATTTTACACAGCTTGAAAATATGGGCAAGTTGGTATTTGTGCTATAAAGATGTTTCAGAGGGGAAAAGAATGAAAACAGTGTTGTAGCTGCAAACGAATCAATCGGACTGTATTAAAACTAAACTCATGATGTCAAAGATGAATGTAGAGACAGAAACAGGGACAGAGATTACCATGGGGTCTAGACACATACAGTGATTAATCATCACACACATCTGGAAAAGAAAAACACAAGAAGAAACAGTTTTTTCTTCTTGGTCTAGACAGTTTAGAAAGAAGGAAAATTGTATCATGTTCTCCATGGACAAAGGAAAAGATGAAATGGATATTAACTGTCCTCCACTTGCACCAAACTGAAAATCTGTCTCTTTCAGTTTTATTTTTTATTATTTGAAAACAATACCACCATAACTCATTTTTAAATTAGAACATAACTATATCAACTTCTTTTTCAAGGATTAATTTCAAATTGAAAATGTTATTAAATAGTTATATTGAGTTTAATTTAGCAAAAAAACAATTTAATTAAATTCAGCAAATTTGAATACAGAAAAGAGATGTTATACAGGGCTTTTTTATTATTATTTTCTTTTCCGTAGGTTTTGCAATTACAGTCTAAAACTTATTCAGATGTAAGTATCACTATATGCAGTTCTAATTACTTGGAACAAGACTCTCTTTGGCTATGCAGGATAACACAAAATAAAACCAGTCTATTTAGATTTTTTTTCCCCACATGCACAGAATACCGAGGCAGCGCTACAGTGCTCAGAAACTAGCTGATGAATTTTCCAGCTTTGGAGACAAATTTCTCCTTCATATCGAGGCTGATAAAACAAATGTGTTCATAGAGTCCTATGACAAATAGAACCTATTAGTATGAAAAAATAATTCTGGAGAAATGGCTGAGAGGATTAGGTCATAGAAGCATCTGCATGTTAGCTGAGGTTTATTTAGGATTACTTGATAGTTATTAGGTTCATGAGGGGAGGCTGGCAGGGAAGATATACATC
Source organism: Oxyruncus cristatus (assembly GCA_013399855.1). NCBI lineage: Eukaryota > Metazoa > Chordata > Aves > Passeriformes > Cotingidae > Oxyruncus > Oxyruncus cristatus. Next base: position 348,181 of record VXAY01007657.1, read on the forward strand.
TAATATTTTATTTCCCTTTAAATTCAACCTCTGTATAAACTTTCAAAATACTAATTTTAGTCTGGTTTTGCCACAACAGGTGGAAACAGGCACCTCAGTCCTTTCTTGTGCATGGATAATTAAACATTCTCTGCTATGTTCAGTTCGTCCAACAGCAGGAAGTTTTTGCGCACCTATATCTATGTCAAAGATTTACTCCTGAAACTAGCTTTTGCCGCTTAGATACTCTCTGGAAGTAGTCATCACCTTCAGGACTTGCATCCGAGCGGACTGCTAAAAAAAACCTGCCTTCAAGCCTGCTTTATGTTTCTTTTTAACCTCAGAAAACTAAAGAAGCAGTCAATGCTTCGCTGTATTTCCTGAGAGAGGGGAGGAAAGAAGTACATGTGCAGAGAAGTATGTTCCACTTCCTTTCATACTTGTACGTATCCAGGAGAGGACTTCAGTGTTTTTCTTAGCTGAGATCAGGGCAGAATACGTGTAGGGGCTGGTATAGGGTTGTTGGTAATTTTTTTCTTATGAAAGCATAATAAAAACTTTGTTATTATTTACACCATTTTTTCTCTTTCTCCCACCTTGCTCATGTAGCTCAGGTTCTGTTAAAGGAAAACATGATTTAAGACCCATTTTAAAATATCTCTAGAAATTACACTGTAATTAGAAAAAAGAAAAAGCAGTGTAAGCCAGGTGGGAAAAAATAGTATGGAAGAATGAAATACCTCTGAGGACATTTTTACTGTACAACATTTGGCCTTAAATAAATGTATAGGTCTGCTTCTGAAAATATATTATATATGTCAAAGGAACAGTAATTAAACTGCTCCCTCTAAGCCTTTTTGATAGGCCATTTTCAGAATGAATGATCGAGGCTGAGAAAGGGCACTTGGCGTTTAAGAACCCTACCTTTAGGGTGTTATTTCCTTGCTTTCTCATGCTCACATAATTTTATATTTTTTCCTACCATCTTAGAGCAATGCTAATATCCATTATTTTTGTTAGGGAACACCTGTAAAATATGAATTAAGTGTCATGTAAATATAATTGGTGTTGTCATTAAAACAAAAGATCAGTTAGTCACATGGTAAAAATGGCAAATTTTGCATTTTGTCATTACTTAATACAAACTGACATAAGCCACAGTCACTTATACTAGATCACTCAAAATAATTATTATCTGCTTAAAATGGTGTCATGGTAAGTAAATAATAATTTAAAAAGACAGTGTCTGACCAAGATCCATAACACATTTCTTCAAATGAGATAAATAAAATAAGATGTGATGGAGAGAAGCTCTAAATCCTTGTTAAGAAAACTGGTATATTCAAGAAGATTTTTCAAAAAACTTTTTCAAAAACCATCATTCATGTTAAAAGAATTATTTTTGACCAATATTACTGTTTTACATGACCTGCATCTGGGACTCACATTTCTACACTATAGTAATGATTGCACTCACAATAACATATCTGTATAAAAAGACACAAAAAAAATAAAATAAATATAAAGAACTGTCTTTCATTTCCCTTAATGCAGGAATTTCAAGAAAATAAATTGCAACAGAATGAAATAGATAAAATTCTGTGTTATCTCTAGGAATTATTCAAGAACTAACAATCCCAGGTGACATAAAAGTCTTTACTTTCTATATGCTGTCTGTGGCCATATTTTACATTAATTCAGAAAATCACATTCTTATTGAAACAATTTTACACCGCTATGCCATTTCTTTTCTGATTTGTGTATACCATGTAGCAGTTCTTTTCCATGGACTGTAACTGTGTACTTCCAGACTGCCAAAAATGGATACTTATGTGTCATATGTTTAATGCATTAAGGTAATTTATTTTTTTATTAACTTTTTCCAGTTTTCGAAATCTGTGTTGCAAGATTGCACAGATGTGAGAATTTTTCCTCCTATGAAGGTGAAAAGAAAATCTGTATCTATTTATTAATTTCTGATTTTCAACATGAGATTCTCAGGGTAATTGTTTTTCTTCATGCTGTAGCAATGGGTGTTACATCTTCTGTCTTTTAACTGTGACAGTAGCACCAGCATTCCTGCACAGATAATAGTGTTTCTGGGGCTGTCTTAGAAACTTCTGAGTTTCTTTCATGTTTCTTTTGTTTTTGGATTATTTTTCTTAAAAACTTCGTGAAGTTTGGAAACTAAAATCTATAAACACTGTCAATATACAGTCCTTAAGGATACACTATAATAAAAATTATGGCCATCTTTATTTACCAGTCAGAAACAAAGGATAACTGAAGAAAATGTAGAATGGAATGACTTTGCAACTACAGGCCTGACGGAAATAACCAGACTGAAATATCTTGTAGAAGAGAACATTTACTGGAACTCAGAGAAAGACAATGGAATTAAAATACCAGAAATGCTAATAATCCATAGGTTTTTTTCTTCTGTAATAATACACATGTTCTTTCATCTGCAACAAAACCATACAGGTTTTTGATTTCCCTTTTGACAAATTGATTCACTCACAATGTTATAAATGTGATAACTGGAATTTGTGAGAATTTTTCTGTTAATCACAAAAAAAAAAAAAAGTAGTTATAAGGTGGAAAAAATATAAAAATTCCTAAGAAATAGGTTATTCTGGCCATGAAAAAAGAATATTTTACAAATGCACATGTGCATCATGTAAAAAATTAGCTATTGATGTTTATTGTTATCTCTTTATACAAGTTAATTAATAGGTTTCTTTCACTTCTTACTATGTAAAATATTTACTAATTAATACCAGCTCCTCTTAATAAATGAAAAAGTTGCATTTTTCTATTTAAAGCTCTCTATCTGTGGTTACGGATCTTTCCGTGTTCACTTGCAATCTAGTTAAATATGCTTAATTTGAGGCAAATGCTTTAATCTTTCATTCCATTCAAGTTAAGAGTAACATGTAATTTGACTTCATAGTGAAATTGTGACAGATAAACATCTATAATAACCGTCTGCTGAGAGTTTCCATCTTTGTAAGACCAAAAATAGGTGCAACTTTAAATGTCACAAACCAACGTTTATTTCCAAACTTTGATATGGAGAGAAAGAAAGCTGAACCACAATGCAGGCATCTACTGAAATGAAAACATCCTCAATGATATTTCCATGTGAGCTGGTAGACACTGTTATCTGTGAAGTATTATTAACAATTAAACTTGCTTTGCATTATATCAAGAAAAATTGCACTGGTTATTGAACATTGTTCTGGGGAAGGAGGAGGAAGCAAGTTCTGAATAGGACTATATCAAATCTGCAACTGTATAGGCAAAGAATTAATCCTGGCCTCAGACACATTTTTCACTGCTCCAAAGATTTTTCAGAAAAGATCTGGTTTTCGTCTTCACTCCTTAGTACTGCCATCAGCTGGAACATGAATATGAAAAATTTTTGAACAATAATTATCTTTTCCTCATTTTCAAAGGAAATACATTCCGTAGCATCCCATACCTTCTAAAGTTATGAAAATTTTGCTGTAGTAAAAAGTAGGAATTAAATGTCAATAAAATTTATTATCTTTTTAGTAAATATTGCTAGTGAATAGACAATTACATAATTACATAACCAACAACGACATTTAAGTTTTTAAGAATTTCAATGAAGCCTGAATACTTAGATGCACATTTTTTTCTTCTAAATGCTACTAATGTCACCGGTTATTAAAGGAAAATCTGCAAAATTTTGTTACATATCCTACCTGGAATGAGGTTGATTTTAAAATCTTTGTGGGAAAAAAATGAAGTCTCAAAAGGCTGACTTCTGGAGCTTCTTGTTTAGTTTCTATAAAACCATAGCAGAAACCAATATCAAATTATTCTTTGCCGTATATTTGCAACCTAAATTCAAAAAAGAGCACTGTGTCTTTTTCCCCAAGCTAGATTTTATATGTAAATATCATGCCAATTTTTGTAACATTTTAAAAAAATTTAAACAGTTCAGAACATTTCTGATAATAGTGACAGGCACTAAAAATATTTAGTCTTCCAGAACTGTGTGAGTCTATATTGCTGCTATTTCCTTTTCTTTATCACTATAGAAAAGGAGAATTGGCTCTAATATAAATCTTTGGACTATACAATCCTTGCAATAGCTTTGCTAGTGTTCCTGGTGTGATGATTTTGGCTGGGATAGAGTTAATTTTCTTCATAGTAGGTGGTATGTGGTTATGTTTTGTATTTGTGCTGAAAACAGTGTTTGTAATAGAGATGTTTCGTTACTGATGAGCAGCATTGCAGAGTGTCAAGCTCTCTTCTACTTTTTGAACTGCCCTACCCCACTGAGGTGGGGCACAAGCTGTTGGGAAGGGACACAGCAGGGACAGCTGACCCCCACTGACTGCAAGGATAGTCCATACCATATGAGATCTTGATCAGTATATGAAGTGGGAGGAAGAAGAGGGAAGCAGGGGAACATTTGGAGTGATGGCATTTGTCTTCCAAAGTCACTGTTGCACATGATGGAGCCCAGCCTTCCTGGGAATGGCTAAACACCTCCCTGCTCACAGGAGATGGTGAATGAATTCCTTGTTTTACTTTCCTTGCATAAGCGTCTTTTGCTTTTCCTATCAAACTGCCTTTATCTCAGCCCATGAGTTTTCTCACTTTTACCCTTCTAGTTCTCTCCCTGAGAGAACTCACTGGTGGGGGAGTGAGCAAGTGGCTGTGTGGTGCTCAGCTGTTGTCTGGGTGTAAATCGTGACACCTGGTTATAACAATCTGACAAATAAATATTTATGAAACTCAGAGAGAAGAAAGGCAATGAGGCACAGCAAAGGAAGTGAGAGATACTTTCCATCTTGTTACAACATCTTTAGGACCACAGCAGAATACAAATTCAAACAAACACAGAAACAAACAAGAAAACAACAGAAACCAAGTATTATAAAATGTCCTGGATGAAAAAATAGACTTGGTAATATATTTTTCTTTTTCACTGTTTTGGTTGATGAACTCTGGGACTCTGTAGACATGTGTAAGCATGGATATATACACAAAAAGGTAAGCAATTACTGTATAGCAAGAGTCTCAAATGTCTGTCCCATCTACAAGTCTTGTAAGGAGGTTATTTTGCTAGTCAATATTTAGTGCTCCTTGAGACTACAGCACAAAGCTGTGATTCTGGCAAAGTGTTTTTAGTAAACTTCACAACGGAGCAAAAATTCAGTAGATGGAAGTGTTCTCAAGTGTACTTGCTGTGTAAATACACTTTTCAACCTGTTTCTTTATCTCATAGCTTTTATATCATTGAATTATACTATCACAGATATGTCCCATAGTCCATCCTACCAGGTAGAATTACTTTACCTAGAGTCATCTACCACTGACTAAATGACAGAGCACGTAATAAATGAGGCAGAGCTATTTTTCTCTTTCCAAGGTAAAGGGATTGACAAGCACACAGAGAGAAGAGCTTGCTACCAACATAAGGCATGCATAGAAAATATGAATCATTGAGAAGATTTACTCTCTTGATCCATGCTTGTGATTAATTCTTATTAGTGTTAAACAAAAGCAAGTTAAAATATCTGCTCTTGTAAGTCTGATTACATATGCTGTGGGCAAAACTTTATCCTTTCTTTTGACATGCTACATACTCTGAATCACTGGAAGTTGCATGATGGCTCAAGGGCAGAATTTAGCGGCTGGGATCTAGGGTGGGCAGTCATTTTATTAAATGTGTGTTAGATCCTTAATTTAAAGTGCCAAAGCATATCTCAGGATTAAAGCAATTGTATTCCCATCAAAATCAATGGGGATTTCATGACTATACCCTCACATAGTGCTTCAAAAGCCTGACTTTAGCTTTCCAAAGCAGGAATGGGTATGTTTATTCAAATGATGTTAATTAATAAGAAGTCACATTACTAACTTACAATAAAATCAGTGCTAAGACTTTTGACTTTGAAGATTTGGTTGAAAGTATTTGAGGCCTAGAATATTAAAGACAAAGAGCAGAGTAATGTGAATCAGAAAGAGATGATAGAGGAACAGTAAATAATGAAGGAGAATGTAACTAGATAGAAAAAATAAAGAACATTTAAAAGACTAATAAATGACAAAGCCAGTTCAGTGCAGATAAATGTAGAACAGTGGTGACTTTGATGAGTCTTTATAACACAAGTGTGCATGCATTATAAAATAGGAAGAACAAAAAGTGTTGAAGAGTCAAAAGAAAACTGTGTGTCATTGATGTAGAAAAAGAAAGCTTGCAGACAAGTCTTAACACATGGATGAATGATGACTTTGAGAGAGTCTTTATGACAGAAGCCTGTTTTTCACAAAGTAGAAGTATGAAAGAGTAGGAGCTAAAAAAATAAGAAAGGAAAAAAAGATAAATTCTACGTGGAGTCTAAAGTATGAAAGAATCACATTAATGTTTTGTAGAGGGGAAAAAAAATGATGTAGACGAATTGCTACATTTCTAGCACTGATCTGACTGTGACCATTACACAAAAGTAGTATTTACAGGAAGAATTGCCGTCTGTTTGGCTACTGTGCAGTGATTATTTCTCAAGTGTTTATTTTTCAAGAGCAGTAAAAATGCAGTGACAACAATAATAATGCTCACACACAAAAGAGATGGAGAAAGAAAATAAATATATAAAAAAGTATGAAGGAAAGGACAAGGAGGAATCAGAAAGCTAATAGGATGAAGAGATATATAGATAGAAAAAAAGTTGAAGCAAGATTGGTATTACTTATTCATATAAATCCAGGTGTGAAAAAAGTTCAAAAATACATCTTGGGTTCAGATTTCCCTAGCCAGCTTTAAACAAAGAGATATTTTGAGTCTACTGCAGTGTATATGCTTTCTAGAACACACTCATACAGTATGGTTGAAATCAAGGATTGCTTATTTCAGTGTCTCTTAACTTATCATTGGGACCAGCCACTGTTCCTTGCTGTACTGTGGTTCCTTGTCCTCCCTCCCTTCTGGGATGTTGCTCCCTCTCTTCAGGACATATAGCACAAAAAGGAACAATAGCAGCCAAACTGCGTATGTAACCCATAAGACTCTTGGTACTCTTTCCCTCTCATCTAGTGAATCTCCAGCTTTATGCAGCACCATGCAAAAACTTCAGTCAGGAATTATCCCTTCAGTTCAGCCCTTCTCATCACTGTGAAGATAAGGTAAATGACTGAATACCTGAAGACCACAAAGATCATTGAACCCAAGCTCAGTTATTATTTTTTTCAGTAGTTAGGCTAATGTGTAAGCTGACACCCCGTCTGTGGGATTTTTGTGTCAGACTGGTGTCAGACCAGATAGAAAACTTCAAAATATAATTTTCAGATTAGCATCTTCAGACCTTTCATGTACATCAATCCCATGTTGTCCCTAGCAAAGTGAGAAACTGCTTGGCCTTCTAGAAGTGAAATTTTTTGAGGAATCTAAATAGACACTAAGTGTAATTTCTGTTGTAGGCATCTCAGTTCTAAGATGATGTTTGCTAGGTGCTAGGCTCTTGAATGATTCTAAGAAACTCACAATAAAAGGGGACATGTCTTAACTGAGAAATCTACTTCATCAGGTTTCCTACAGAATCACACAGCTATTAAAAAATTCTTTGCATTCCATTTTTTTTTCATAGTTTTGATTTTTCTCAGAGTTATGATAGGCAAAAATATCTGAAATTAAAATTAGAATTCTAACATCATTACATGACGCTGGGGCAAACCTGCCTTTCTCCTGCTGCAGTGTAGTTCTATTTAAGAGTCAAGGAAAATCACCTACTAAACTTATGTAAACCAGACTGCACTATAGTTTCATTTTGGCAGAGATGACTTCATGTTGAGTCTGGATCAGTGGTGTTAAAAAACCTGTGGACCTTGAGTCTGTACTAGCCTGAATACTAAAATATTTACTAGAGGTTCTGTGTGTTTAACTTGCCCTGGAGTATAGCTGGTGTGCTTTAGTTCCAATTTTTTAATGATACTACTCCTCCTGCCAGTAATTTTTATACCAACCGCACTGGACTAATTATGTACTTTTCTCAAAAGTCTATTTTTGAAATTATTATGGCCTTTGATCATATAATAGACCGCAAGATTTGGGTAGACAGGAGCAAAAAACTTTCCAGTTGAGCAGAAAGGATGAAAAAAGGCATATCCTTGTTACATTCTCATTTTGAGTGCGTAAACCTGTACACCATGTTAAAGTGCCTATTTCATAAAAAATTGTTCCTTTTTGTCCACATTGTTTTTGTTAAATTTCTAGATTTTTTTATTATTTTTATTTCTCAGTAGCTGCATTTTGCAAAGCTTCTTTGAGGAAAAGGAAATAAATATTAGCACTGCTAACTGTACAGTATAGGATCATTACTGGTGCATTATGGCCAGTTTCTCTCCTAATCTCCCTTACTAACTTGAAATTGCTGAAGAGCTAAGGCTTGTACCCATGCATACTGCAAGGTCACCCTAAACACAATGCAAGGCTGTCTGCAGTTTGAAGAATATTTGTGAACAGTCTGCTTAGTTGGTGACTTCTGTTATTTTATAGAAATTAATTCAAATATGGAAAACTATTATGTTTGTGAAGGTTTATTCTGGGGTATGTGCAGGGGTACATTTCAGAGCTTAGAGCCGGTCTAAGCCACATGATTCTTTTAAAGTTAATGAGAAAGTCACAGCTAGAATGGCATGTGATAATCTGAAAATTTGCCCCTTACTGCCACTTAAGATTTTCTGTGTCATATGTTATGGTAATAAATGGTTCTCAGCATGAGGTTGATTGAAAGGGGTATAGCTGCATGAAGCAAAGAACTTGTCTTTCCTTTATGATCTCTGGATAATGTTATTAGCATATGCAGAATCAGCTCTGAGCATAAGCAGCCTTTGTGACCAGGGAGCCTGGAATTACATCAGTGTGAGTGAACTTAAATGTACTTTCATAATTTGTCATCTGAAGTTATGTCCCTGAGAAGGAACAGAACAAATATATGATCTTTTTTTCTGCATAACTGTTGACCACCCTTAATGTGGCTCTGCTGCAGTAAGTTTCAAGGCCTGTGCTTTTCAGATTATTATAAAAAGGCCTCAGTCTTGAAAAAGTCTGAGGAATATATCAAATTGAATGCAACAGTAGCTAGAAGACTCTAGTCAGAAAGTTTCATTGTATGTAACTGTATATGATGCATATTATTAGTTTTAAAAAGGTATTTTCAATACTAATATTGATCATCACAGTAGGGAGGATTGATCCATATGTAGGGAAAAAAGGTACAATTGTGCAATTTTTGATTTTTCTTCCTACTTCAAAATGTTTAAGAAAAGCCAAGATGAGTAAAACCACCTTTTCTTGTTCTGCCAAAATAGTTTTAAATAGATAAGGGCACAGGTAAATTAAGGAAGTATCTAACAACTCTATGCACATGCAGAGAGGGTAATTGCAGTAGAAAACTTCTGGGTTTGGAACTAAACAGGCCTATTTAAAAGTCTCTAAGTTTAGCTGCAGAGATTTTCAAACCATTATTCTAGAAAATCTGATTACAGAGATACTACAGATAAGAAGCAATATCCACCACTCTAGTTCTCTGAGGTCTTTTTAACTTACTTTATTGGTGTTACTGCAACTGAATTATGTAAATAATACAAGACCTAATTGTGAGGAATGTTCTTAGCATCCTATTTAAAATATTTATTTGAACAGTGGGGGTTTGTTTCCCTGAAATCTGCAGCTGCCTAAACCTGAGGCTGGCCCAGAATTTACTGGTGGATTCTAACTGTATTTTGGCTTTGACATTAAAGTTGGTCTTGCACTGACTGTTCAGGCATTGGAATAGGTTGTCCAGGGAGTTGGTAGAGTCATCATCCCTAGAGGTGTTTAAGAGGTGCCTCGATCTGGCGCTGGGTGATAGGGCTCAGTGGATTAGGGGTTACAGTGGTAGAGCATGTTGATGGTTGGACTTCATGATCTTAATGGTCTCTTCAAACCTTGAAGATTCTATGATTCTATATTAATTTGTGTTTCCAAAACTTCAAAACATTCTTAAAAAAATCATTATGGCAAATAAAGAAGCAGGTAAAGAAGTTTTTTACATAGGTCTATGAATTGACTAATGCAATAAAAGCCACTTAGAAATCATATTCAGTTATGTATTATCTAACTATACAAACCAGAAATTTCCTATGGACTGCTATGATTAATAACATTTGCTTCTAAGAAAGTACTATGCCTAAAATGCTAAAACATGTGGGAACTATATTATTAGTAGAACTTTCATTTTTCTATCTAGTGCAATCCTTCATCCGTGAAAAGGAAATAAAAATAAAAATCAATAAAAAATTAATCATTTGAGAACGTTTTGTTAACAAGTTGATGGTGTCATACCTGTGATTTGCTCACCTGAGTTCCCTTCTACAACTTTCCCTCTTTACATATATGCTATAACTTTGAGAATATAAAAAGTCATATAGATTACACTTTCATTTCTCATTCAGATTCAGAGGACTGTTGATGTTCATCCTGAACAGTATTAACCAGTGAAATATTTTGGCTTTGGTAGCTTCATTATTTTCATAGTTTCATCTAGTTGTCGTAGTACGCTTGAATGAACACAGAGGAAACTCAGTTAAAGCTTTCTAAGCCCATTAAAATAACACAATCCTGCAATATATTCTTCTATGTTCAATCCACCTCACCAGAAATTTCAACAAAAGAAACTTTTTTTGTTGCACAGACCTGTTACTCCATTTCAGTTTCTTATGGTGACCCTCTAACTCACAGCACTCTAACAGTAATAAGTTAGGTATGTGTTCCTGTCTCTGCAGGTAATTTGTCATACACCAGGCAACAGGTTACAATGACACTGGTGTGTCCTACACCTTGAACAGTATGGGCTTTACCTTGGGTTTCCCTTCCCCTTGCAACTCACCTAAAGAAAACAGAAAAGTACTTTTAGGATCCCTGTATAATTTCAGTGACTTCATAAGACATTACTTTGTTACTTCAGAAGAAAAAGGATTAGTTTTTATTTAGAAAATGCTAAACCTAAAATGTAGGATATAGTCACAAATCCAGGCAGGCAATTACAAATACACACACTTTTTGGCATGAAAGCCATCTTGCCGAGTTAGCCCGGGTCTGGTTTTGGATTAGTAAGTGCACTGAAGGGAACATATAAATTACATTGAGGATGATCTGCTCGATTTTTATCTACAAACACCTCATATTGAAAATGAGCTAGAAGGCTGGAGATGTGCTCCCTAACCCTTTATAAGAGTTTACTAACCTAGAATCTACTTATTTCTGTGGCTTCCAGTTTGCATGGAAAAGAGGTAAACCAAGGTTTCATCTCCATAGGATATAAATGAAGTTAAAGCCTTTCTAAACAAACAAATCTATTGTTTTCACATATACCTATCTGCAGAAATGCATTTTAGTAAATTAATTCATTAGTCTAAAATTTTCTGAGAATTGGCTATTGTCAAGTGTATTATGGGTTCCAAAGAAAATTAGAAAAACTAGTTTTGAATGTTTCAATAGAACCCAATTGAATTCATTACAGTACACATTCAATTCCAAAGAAACATCATAGCCCAGTATAGCTGAATATGACAGTAATTTGGCAGGGCCTCATTTACCCTTCTCCTGAAGTTTATTGTGCTCAGATTTTGTCTTTAAGTTATAAACTTGACAATATACTTTATAAATCACTATTACTTACTTCTGATCAACCCTAATTTGATTTAATATTATTTTAATAACTAAGATTTACCATACGCTTTTTAGACAATGAAAAATTCATAACATTTTTCAGTTAATAGAATTTAGTGAGTTTTCTTGAATGCTAGATTAGAATGTCAAATTGCAGGAGATTAGAAGTTTCAAAAAAAAATGGTGCTTAACTAAAAAGTTCAGTCTTGTTAATACCAAAGGTACTAATCTAAAGTGCTTTATTAAAATACATTTTGGTCCAGAAAAGATAGCTAAAGTATTGCTGTCTGTCAAATTCACTATGCCATTTCAAAAGCACTGTATCTTGGAGGTTTCCGGAGACATACCTGTCTTCAACCTGGAAAATGTTGCATTTTTCTCTCACGCTCTCTTTTTTTTTTTTTTAATTTATCTATTTTTTCAACTAAAGACTTCTATTCCAAAAATTAATGCATTAGTACATTCATTTTGAAACACAAATTCATGATAATGCTCTTTAATTTATGCTAGAAATACCCTAACCCACAAAGGTCAGATTTGGCTCTTCCAATCGTCAAGATTTTTTTCTTTGAAACTGTCTGATCTAAGTTGTGTTATTGCATATAACGATGTTTTATATACAGTAATATAAAATAATCAATGCAATAAGAGGTAAGATGAAATATTGACTAGAAGATCCAAACCCCTTTATTTAATTTTTTTTTTTCTGTAATTAATTTGTTTGGCTTGAGACAGGTTAAATTTTACTTTTAAACATCAACTTGTTTCAGGGTGGAAATCAACTTGTGTTTACTCTTCCCGTCTTCTTATTGACTTCAACTGAATGTAAACATGTCAAAAGACATAGTCTTATTCCCTGTGAACAGATTTAATAATTACATGGCCAAATCTTTCTTTTCTGCTGGACTGTCTTCTGTCCTGTATTAGAAACCTGAGGAAAATCTGAATGAATGTTTTCTTTATATTTGTGTTAGTTTTATCACCTCCTGTCTGTCTTCTCATCTGTGAAATCACTAGAAAACAGATTGTAAGCTAATTATCCCTAATACATTGAACAACCTCTCTTACTCTGCAAAGTCTATGAAGCTCCCTTTCTTCATTTGCAAGTCCCAAGTCTTCTTGTATTTTTACTCACTCTCTGTTTTATTGGATTGAAAGACTTATGCCAAACTGCTTTGTGGTGAAATGTGATTTCCACAAGAATATTCCCTTTGGTCTTCAAGGCTTTAGTGGATACTGAAGAGCTACTATCACAACTTTAGTAAACTTGTCTTCAAAACTATTGAGTTATGTCATATGAACATTCCTTTGGGTCTTCAAGGTTTTAGTAGAAATAGAAGAGATACTGCCACATCTTTAATAAACCTGCTTTTTAAACTACTGAATTATCTCCTTTTTCCAGTATGTAATGGTGCTTTTATGTGGAAATAAATGCCTAAGTGGGTGGGTTGTCCTGAAGAATGGATTTCATTCATAATCTAGTCAGCATGTACTCCCTTGGGTTTAATGTTTGACAGTTTTCCTGGCTCTATGTTTGCTAGACCAATTTGTGTTCACTTGCTTTGCTTGAGGAACTGGGGACAGTAGTACTACACAAAGACCAGACAATCTTTAGTTTTCACACTTTGCTGGATCTGATTTAGATTTGATTTATCTCAATAAAACTTACTGAGGCAGAGAATTTATTTGTCCTTATATTTTAGCAATTCCACTGTTTCTTGCATTCAGATTAGTTCATAATTATTTTCAATTCAGTAAAATCTCTTCGATATCCAAATATCACCGTCATCTATTTTTCAACCATTTGTCTTTACTCATTAGATTTCTGTTCTAATGTTACATGAAATGAGAATAAGTAGATAATTTTTTTCTTAGTTCTTGAACAGTCTTTTTATTTGATATGGTCAACATATCCAAACACTCTGGTTTATAACTAGGAGCCATATTCCCAAATCATATGTTAAATGCAAGTTCATTTCATTTTCATATTGCATTTTTATGCTCAACACTGTATATCTTGATACACTAATTCTTTAATTATATACTTCATTTTAAATCAACTGGTTTCATACCTTACTGTTGTCTGGCATTATCAGAATATCCTGGAAGATTTTTGTTTAGAAAAAAGTATCAGAGTTTCAATATATTAAGACCTTCATATATTTGATCAACATAAATTTAGCTAGTCATTAACCATTTTATTCTCCTCTCAGAGTGCTTACTGCTATGAAATTATTTGATTTTCATAACACTTGTGGCTGTTTAGCATTTCCATAAACCCATCCTACCTGACCCTTTCTCTGCCTGCATAGACTTCCTGACTTCTTCCTCATACAGTGCTGGTAATCACCATACTGGCAATGATTGGTAAGGATTATTACATTTTTGAAAATGAAACTTCTTCAGGTTGGTGTGCCTTTTTTTTTTCTTTTCCCCCAAAATGAAAACTGCATTCATGACTAACAGATTTTGAAGTAGCATTTGAAAGAGTAAATGGGTAAGGTAGGAACACACACACAACATGAACTTGTTATTAATATTAATAATAAGAATTATTTGTGTTCTAAGTAGAATTACTTGTGTTCTTAGCTCGTATGAGTCTCACACAAAATGCTATTAATAACATGAAATCATTATTTTAAGACCATTACCTAGTTCTGTAGAGATGTGCAGATACCACGTGCAGATTCACTGTTGAATTATAACATTAGGTGGACACTAAAAATTCCCCAGGAATTTTTGTCTCCCTCAAGCATAAGTATACAAAGCCTCTTGATCAACAGAGTCAAACAAAATAATTGGAATATTACAAGAAACTTAGTCCTGTACTTTCAGCATTTCTCTTCTCTTTAAGCAAAATATTTATGCGATTCCAAAAATCTGAAAAATAAAAAGTAATATGCCAGAACAATAACACTCCATGCTCAAAAAAATCTGTGACTGCTGTCAATACAAACATACATAAACAGTTTCTATGCATTTTTGATGGTATATACTCTATCATTTATAAATCAGAGAACATTGTAGACGTAGCTGATTCAGTTTCAACTATCCATGAAGTTCCTGATTTAAAGTCCCAATCACAGCAAAATTCAAAAGACACACCCTACTCACATCATTACTGGTCAATTTATACCACAGTTAAAGGTCCGAGTGCAAGTTATAACAGTGCTTCAACTGAAATGACTATCTAGCCCATTTATAGCAGTGGGACCAGGTAGCAGCACAAGCAGCATCACTGTGGCAGCTCAAGCTTCAGTGAGAAGAAATATCCTCACTGTTTCTATAATTTCACAGATGACTTTGGAAGAGTTTTCAAACTAGCTAGTTTATTGCCAGTTCAGCTATTTCTAAATTAATTACAGTCACACATGGAGTAAATGAATATGAATCAGTACTGTACGGTCAGTTAGAGAAGTGTCCTATGAGGTATTTTGAAAGTATAATTAACAGATTATATAGTTACTGTAGTCTTTGAAATGACTGATAGCCCTAGAGAAAAGTGAATCTGAGAAAATCTAGAAACAAGTCAATAGGAGAAAAGTCTTTGATTCTTTATTCCAGAGCAGATGGGTAGGAAAGATGACAAGAAAATGAAAATTAAAGGGAAAACAAAAAAATGTAAAACAAAAATGAGCAAAAATTAATCAAAGACAATGAAGATAGAAGTAGAATTTTACAAAATCTGCAGCATCCTGGAAAATTAAAAAGTCCCAGTCAACACAGTTATCATATTTACTTTGTTGGAAAAACATTGAGGAAACCAGGTCAGAGAAGGTTGCAGGCTGCTTCAGAAGCCTATGGAACTCAAACAGACGTTTCCTTTGTTCTACATTTTGGATCTAGATCTAACAATAATGTTGAAGAATCACTTTAATCTAAAATTTGGACCAACATAAATTGCAGAGTGTATCCTCCCTTTCCATTGATGTCCAGTTGTCCCTGCACCTCCCCAAGCCTCTTTGATGTCTTTTATGAATTTTCTGTGGGAGTGCTGATGGATTAGTTCTGAGCTTGTTCAACATGCCTTTTGCTTTGAGATCTACAGACAGAAGTGGGAGGGAAGCAAGGCCACTGACTCTTTTGGAAGTCAATATTTGTTTATACTGCCCTAAAACAACTGTCAAACTATGGGGAATTCTCATGTTGAATTATTACATTGAGTTTACTATAAAAGTATAATTTTTAAAATTATAATCAAATAAATTAAAAGGTCAGGCATGCATACAAAACAGTTGTTAGAACAATATAACTGTATAAAAAAATTAAAGTGTTTGTACAAGCAACAAAAAAGGGACATTTCTATTTCCAACACGTTCTTCAGCTGAACAATAGTGCACCCACAAAGAAAAAACAGAGAGAGCTTCCAGTTAATCTTCCAGCTTGTAGTCCTAGATAAAAACCATCTCATTAATTCAATCCAAATGTCAACAGAAGTACAGTTTTTGTACTGGATCCTTTATATAAATGTGTGTATTTATATATATGTATATATAAAATGGGGTTGTACTTAGAATCTAAGGATGACAGAGAGAAAATGCAACTTCTAGGAGGAAAGAGGACGTGTAGGTGCACAATTTTCTCAGCTACATCAGTGGCCATTCAGGAACTGCCTAGCAGGTTACTTGCTTCTTGCAAGCAAATATATCTGGTGTACACCCTTTTTCCTAGCAGGGGCCACACCTTCATCTTTTCCCACCATCTTTCTCCTTCCCTGGACTCACCACTGTGCTCAGTACACATCCTCCCACTCACACCCTGTAACCTCAGCGCACATCTTCCCATAGGACCAAGGAAGGCTCTGTCTGATTACTTGCTAAAGACAAGAAGGAAGAAAATTTCCAAACAGGGTGAATAGTTAGGGTAGGGTTACTCCAATTGTACTGGAGAGCTGAGCCCATCCCAGGCACTTGAATTCCTAGAGTCTTGTGGCCAGGGTAAGGGCAGTAGAGAAAATGGTTGGTAGTGTCACAATACCTTCCTATGGTTCTGAATGCATGGAAAAAACCCTAACAACTTATTTGTGACATAGACTCTTGAAAGCAACTAGCAGACAAAGCAGAATAACTGTATTTTCCAAGGCAGTTTTCGTTTTAGTCAGACTTTTGAAACAGTTAATTAGCAAAAAACCAAACAGCACAGCTAAATGTTACTCCAACATAACACAAAATAAACAGAATTCTGCCTTAGCATGCGAGCTTCGGGTGAAATGATAAATAAGACAGAAAATTGCTGGGGGGGTTCCTGTTCTATTATTAAGCTAGTACTTTTAATTGCAATTTCTATAGAACTTGTTTCTTTTCTGTTTTATTAATTGTCTGACAAAGGAAGCTTGCTACCACAAAACAAAACACAAGGACAAATATTTTTAGTGACTTTGAAAAATAATGCTTGGGAATATATCACTGGTTTTATTCAAAATATAACTGATATAGAGAGACCTTTTCCTGTGTTTTCTTCAAAGTTTTAGACTTTCTTTTAATATATTTATTACTTAATGATTGGCATAAAGGCACTTAAATGCACAGCTGGGGTAATGCCTGTTCACAGGGAACCAGAGTGATATATTCTGCAATTGTAACTAATCTATTTTGTCTAAGTGTTTGTTCTCAGAGGCCAATGTCTGTCTGGAAAGTTCTTGTGTGTTAGAATGAACGTTATTTCTTTCAGTGGTTTCTATTTATCATTGTGCTGTGAGACACTGCTGGCAATTTAGAAAAGAATAATGCCCTCCAGGTTAGAGACCAACAGCAGGAGCTGCTCCCATAAAGACAAATGTAGTAAAGATTTATCTGTTTACCTATGTAATTTTTCCCTCTTTAAGATACCGAGGGATTTTTGTGCATCATTTGCTACTGATTTGTAAGAGGTTGTTGTCTAAAGTAAAGAAACATAGCACCTTAGCCTTTTCTTACCAAAAATTCCTCATCTTTTAGACAGTTTGAAGAGAACAAAAATTATTTTGTAGTGAAATATATTTGTCGAGGTTCTTAATGAACCTACTAAAACATATAATTACCTTAGTGATCCAGAGTACATTAATGGTTTGATTCTCAGTAGAACTGGAGAGGCAGGGAAGGGGAAGCAGCTGTCGTGTTTCCAGGAGCTATTCCCAAGTACTAAAGATAGGCTGTGCATTTAAAACTTCCACTTATAGAAGGCAATGATAAAATTCTAAGAATTAGTTCTGCATTGAATTAAGAAGTTAATTATACACTTAATTTGTTTTTGTGTACTGAGCTGGCATATGGAATCCTCATTAAATCTAATGACAGGTTGTTTTCAGCATATTTGCTAATAAAACCCACAATAATGAATAATTTTAAGAAACATTGAAATAAATTTTGAAATTTAAAAACATCAGCAATTGTAGATTTTAATTTGTGGACACTGGTAGAAATTTTGCACGTAAAGAAACTGTTAAAACTTGACCTTAGGTATAATATTTTACTTTGGCAAATTTATGGAGAGAGACTTGTATGTGTATGGGGAGTATATATGCAATCACAAGCTAAATGCAAATGGATGCTACAAGAATAATTGAAGTTGTGATAGATATCTGCTTAACTGGTGGCTTGAGTACTTTTTACGGGAGACATATTTCTGGGTGATGATTTTGAGCCGCAAACTATGATAAATGGCAAAAACGCCTGGTCAGTGCAGTCTGAGATACTGATGAAATGAAGAACTTCTGAAACAAACCTTAACATTTGACTTCTGGATCAGTCCTGAAGTAGCATGCTAAGGTAATCCTGAAAGAGATCGGGGTTGTTTAGAAGTTGTGTTAGAAGTTCACAGAATCACAGAATCACAAAATATGCTGAGTTGGAAGGGACTTGATGGCAAAAAGACACAAAAAAAGAGTTAACAACAGTTCAGCTGGTATACCTTGTCCTGTTTGTTCTACCTGTTCTGCTAGAAGAACATTTTAGAAGCACTGGTTAATATCATGTTCTGTTCTACTCACCGGACCAAAGTCCTTATTATAAAAGGACTTGCTACTCAAAAAAAAAAAAAAAAAGAAGTCTCAGCAGTCCACATTTGGAGGTTTTTCAGCATCAGACTCATAAGGATCATCAAGTCCAACCCTTAGCCCTGCACAGAACCATCCTCATGTCCAAAAGTTTCTTGAACTCTATCAGGCTTGGTGCTGTGACCACTTCCCTGGGGAGCCGGTTCCAACACCCAACCATCCTCTGGGTGAAGGACCTTTTTTTAATATCCAACCTAAACCTCCCATGACACAACTTCAGGACACTCCCTCAGGTCCTGTCACTGGTCACCACAGAGGAGAGATCAGTGTCTGCCCCTCCTCTTCCTCTCACAAGGAAGTTGTAACTGCAATGAGGTCTCCCCTCGGTCTCCTCTTCTCCAGGATGAACAGACCAAGTGATCTCAGCCTCTCCTCATAGGGCTTCCCCTCAAGGCCCTTCACCATCTTAGTTGTCCTCCGTTGGACACTCTCTAATAGCTTAATATCTTTCCTGTATTGTGGTTACCAAAACTGCACATAATATTCAAGGTGAGGCTGCCCCAGTGCAGAGCACAACGGGACAATCCCCTCCCTCGACCTACTGACGCTGCTTTGCCCGATGCCTCCCAGACATGTTTGGCCCTCCTGGCTGCCAGGGCACTGCTGACTCATATTCAACTTACTGTCAAACAGGACCCACAGGTCTCTTTCCATGGCACTGCTTTCCAGCATCTCATTCCCCACTCTGTACGTACATCTGGGGTTGCCCCATCCCACATACAGAATCCAGCACTTTCCTTGTTGAATTTCATATGGTTGGTGATTGCCCAGTCCTCTAATTTGTCGAGGTCTCTCTGCAGGCGCTCTCTGCCTTCAAGGCAGTCAACAGCCCCTCCCAGTTTTGTGTCATCTGCAAACTTGCTTAATATCCCTCCCAGTCCTGCATCCACATCATTTATGAAGATGTTGAAGAGCACAGGGCCCAAGGTGGAGCCCTGTGAAACCCCACTAGTGACAGGTCACCAGTCTGATGTTCCCCCTTCACTATTACACTCTGTGCTCGACCCATGAGCCAATTGCTCACACCATGCTCACTGAATGATGTGTTTATCCATTGTCCATTCTGGACATTTTGTCCAGAAGCATCCTGTGAGAGACAGCATTGAAAGCTTTACCGAAATCCAGAAAGATTACATCAGCTGGCTTCCCCTGATCATCCAGGCGGGTTACCTCATCATAAAAGGAAATTGGGTTTGATAAGCAGGACTTTCCCCTCATGAAGTCATTTTGGCTGTGACCCATATCAGTGTTGTCTTTCAGGTGTTTTTCAATACTTTCCAGAATATTATTCTCCGTAAGTTTACTCAGTGAATTGAGACTGACACACCTGCAGTTTACAGGGTCCTGCTTCTTGCCCTTCTTGAAAACTGGGACAATATTCACCAGCTTCCAGTCAGCTGGGACCTCTCTGGATTCCCAAGACATCTTAAAAATCATCGAGAGGTTTCATGATGACATCAGCCAGCTTTTGAAGACTATGGGATGAATGCCATCAGGCCCCATAGCTTTGTAGGGGTACAGCTGGAGCAACAGATCCTGCACAATTTCAGGATTGATCATTCTTGCAGCCATGATCCTCCAGCTCAGGGCACTGAGACCCCCTCGATCGGTTATCCATGTTGAAGACAAAGTGTTAAACACCCCTGCCTTGTCTCTGTCCCTATTTGTGAGGTGACCATCCCCATCCTGTAATGGGACATTGATATTTCTGTACTGCCTATTGCCATTAACATATTTGAAAAAAACTCTGTTTATTGTCCCCCACATTTCTGGCAGCTTCAACTCCAGTTGAGCTTTGGCTACACAAATTTTCTCCCTACAGCAGCAAGTAGCTCTTCTTATTCTCCTCATGTCATTTGACCTTGCTTCCATTGGGCATAAACCCTTTTGATTTTTGCCTTATTTTCAAGAGAAGATTCCTGTTCATCTAGGCTGTCCTTCTGCCTTGCTCATCAGTGTTTTTCTAGTGAGTAAAGAATATGGGTCTGTCCTCTTTCCAAAAGTCTGCTTGTAAAGGGAGGTTCACCTAGTTTCTCATATCTAAAATCTTGCTAAAAAGAAGGAAAAACTATTTGAAGTAACGTTTGGAAGAGTGAGTGAAAATGAATATGCTAGCTAACAGGAGACAGAGTAAATGGGAACCTTTGTCAAGACACAGTTGCCATCAGTGTGAATGTGAGTCAACCTACAGAAATTGCATAAAACCCACCTGTTTTTCAGGTCTTGCACAGCAACCAAATTTAGACTGATTCTAAAATGCCTCTGGAAATTAATTTCACGGATTGTCTCACGGTAGTTAAGTAAGGGGAAAATGAGAATTGGTGTCTTCCAAAGCCAAGTTTTGCTTTTCTTGTACCTTTTGCATCTATGCAATGTGATGAAAATTAGCACAGTTATACATCTGTTAATTAGTTCTGAATTTGGTCCTCAACTCATGTAACTATGATCATCAGTGGTTGCTTGGTTATTTGCCCCTAGTAGTTGATATTAGAAGTGTTTTTTTCTGATTCAAAATCAAAGACCTTAACCCAATCAAATCTTCTAAAACCTGTGTGAATAACTGTATCGAGCATCAAATAACAAATGTTTTATTAAAATTGATGTTCTCTTCCATAATGTTTCCTAATGTAGAGCACTTAATATTTTTTCCAGTGCAATGACTTAATTGATTTTATATCTCTGTATTCTGTTGAATGATTTATGTTTAATTTCTTGCTGTCCAATTAACAGAATAATAGATTGTAGTTCATCAGGGATACTACAGCTTGAGCAGTGTTATCTCGTCTGAAGGTGAAAGTCAGTCTTCATCAAGTCATCACTTTAAACTGATTCTATCCTCAACATTTGACATCCCAGTCGTAAGCCTTTAAATTCCCTTTACAATTTTTTATTTTAGTCCAAGTGGTCCAAATACTCTATCAATCTTTATTTCAATTATAGAATTCAAGAAAGTAAGAAACAGTAGATGTCAGAGGTAGGCACATCTATTGATGAAATTTAAAAATATATAAAATAAATATTCATCTGGTTTTGTAATTAAAATGAGAAAAGCATAATGTGATCAAAGGAGACACTTTGAATTGTATGACTTCCCAAAATACTTCCTACCACTATTAAAAAATAAAATAAAATTGGTGCGATGATAATGGACCAGGAGGCTAAACTGGTACTGCAGAGACCTGTAGAAGCTATAAGAGAAGAAAGGATGACATTTCATTTTAAATTAAAAGAATTTCACGTGACTGTTGGTGACCTAAGATTCTAGACACTGTCTTCAGAATTCTGTTGGTCTTCATACTGAAGTTGTATTTCAAACTTGAATATTTGGGAGAAATAAGAGAAGGATATTCACACTGTCTTTCAGGGACGTGATTTGAAACTGCAATTAAGGGAAAAATCTGGAAAATAAGAATATTTCAGACAAGAGAGAAAAAATAATTAAAGGAAGAGTAATAGAAAGACAATGAAGAAGAGGTTTTGGGAAATTTTTTGTGATGGTGTAGTGCAACTATCATTTGCTTTAAATAATAAATAGTTCTACAAACACTGGAACTAATAGAGTTGTGTTCCCAAATGATTTGTGTTTCATCAAATGGCTTTTTAAATGAAGTAAACTAAGCCTGCAGCATGTTTCCTGTCCTTATTAAACACTAGAGAACTCATATGAGAAAGGAAAAAGGGCAAGAAAATGAAAGTTAGATAGTGCCTAATAAAGTTCAAACTTTGACTGAAGCTTTTCTAAGAATTAAAACATTTATAACCTGTCTCTTCTATCTACACCGTTCAACACAAGAAATGTGTATATTCGGTAATAGTGCAGTTCATACCCGGGACTTTCCCTCAGTGTAGGTGTCATTAGAGCCTCTTTCTTGCCCCTAGCTAACAATTTTCACAGAACTTGTAAGAATGTAGCATGTGAAAACTCTATCTTTCTGTCAGATTTGATAGAAATGGGCTAGCCAGTTCAAAAGTGCTGGAGGAGCAGGGACAGCCATGTTCTCACAATGGCACTGATTCATGAACAGCCTGACAAGCATGAACTTTTTATTTGGGAAAGAAGGGGAGGAAAAAAAATAGAGTAAACAGAAATTGCCCTTTAGGGAAGTTTCACAAGTGTGTTCATTTCTTTTTCTTTGATTTTTTGTTGTGAAGACCAAAAGTTTTAGTTTTGTGTTGCTTGGTCCTGGTTTACAATGCTTCCTTCTGGGGAGCTGGACGCAGAGATTTCATTTTGAATCTACTTAGCAAAGCGTTAAGTTGTATCCCTGGACAGTCTGTTATCTGGTTCATGCTGCTCTTCCATTCTTTCCCACTGGGTTGCATTTCAAAAAGCAAAAATAATTTCTTGTACTGGACCCACCATGTGTCAAAGCATTACTTCTGACAAAAATGTCTGTACATCTCAGTGGTCAGAATTTTCTGAGTGCATCTTGTGAGTAGTATTCAGTCTAGAAAACCTGCTCCTTGGGGGAAGGGGAACTTCCCATGTTGAAGAAGGAGCTCTCATCACCTAATATACTCCAAGAAGAAAATAAAATTTAACATTCAAGATCAGTTCAATTTATTAAAAAGTGCAGATGCAGAGGTGCTTGGCAATGAAAAGTTTTACTTGGAAGAATTATGCACACTCAGGCAGTAAACAAAGGTAGACGTAAACCCTTCAGCTGAAGTGGGTGCAGGAGGACAGGGCACTGCAGCGGCATTCTGCCAGCCAGAGGATGACTGTGGAAGTGACCCCAGCAAATCTGCCCCCCTGCAAAAGGAAATGGCTGTGCACAAGGTCTCTAAGGGCATATCAGTCATCATGGACATAGACGTGTTTTTCCCTGACCTTGACACATAGCTTCGTTCTCTTCCCATTTACAAACTCCTACCTCCTTGCTTTCCTTCTGAAAACATTTTCTTTTCTGCCCTCCCACTCCCTCTCTTTCCTTTCTCGAATAGGAGATTCTTATTCTGTTGCCATAACAACAGACAGAAACCTGGCCCTGGCTGGGCACTCCTGCCCTTTTTCTTAAAAATTCAACCTCATGTAAAAGCATTTGTGTCTCATTCTCTCCGAGGAATCCTTTTCCCTCTGACTTTAATAGGAAAAAGACTCACTCTGCTCTGTGTGTGACCACTGTCCTCTCTTACACTGTCTCCAACCACTGTTTTCACACCTCAAAGAAACACGGATTTGATGTTTAATTATCCCCTACTGAGATTCCTATATAATGTACTCAGAAGGGCATGTCACTTTGCAAGCTTCATTGCAAGTACATTTATCTTTGCCATCCTGGTGCTATTCTGTGCAATCACTTCACTGCAGCCGCACCACATTGGCCAGATGTGGATTGATAGAGAAGCACAGCTCTGCCTAGACAGAAGGATAAGAAGATGTGGAAAGCTGTGCCACAAAGTTATCATATCAGATAGTAGCAACAAAAACCTCCTCTTCCCTCAACTAATCCATAAGACTAAAAGAGAGCTATTTGATTATGCTTTTCCGGACAATGACAGTGAACAAATTGCACAATTCTGCAAAGCATGTGTGCTGTCTCATTTTCAGTCTTGTTTTATGGGGAATAAATTTGTCACCTGGACACCAACATAGACATAAGTTTATGAACTGCATAAGAGTACTTAATTTTAGTTTATTCTAGTTTTTTAGGCTAATGTAAATGTGATTCTGTCACATAGGATTTAGATGTTAATAGGACTTTCAGCACAATTATTCTTTCTGAAACCAAATCATGTAAAAATGTAGTTGGGGAAAGTTATCTTCGACTTCACCCATTCTGTCCTCCTACAGTGTACCTGGCATTGTCCTGACAGACAAATTTCTGGAAGCCCTCAGAATTCTGGAAGCCTCCAGGCCTTAGAACACATATCACAGCTTAATGAGTATGAGCTAGCTGGAACAGCAGGTAGATAATTTCAGTATCACAGAACCTTCTTTTCCCTTACAATTTTTAGAAACTCCCTAATGTGCCAGGGCCCAGTTATTAGCATGGAGTTCAGTTCTTTACAGTATCTATCTTCTACCCCAGATACAGCATCTCTAGACCACAGAGAAGTGTGAATAGAGAAGGAGCAGTGGAGACATTATTCCTTTTGGCTGGAAATTTATGCCAATTTTATATTTACCCTGTTAGCCCCATGAATCTTTGGGGAAGACTTTCATGTAACACAGCATCTTCTGTTATACCTACATCTTGTAGAAAATGGCCTCTGCAGGTGAACTTCGTCTGGTGAGCAGCTGCACAGATGCCAGCCCTGCTACAGCTCTCCATTTAGCGAGACTCTGGTCCAAAGGGTGGAAGAGACATGTTCTGTGCTTTCTTTAAAAACTCATTAAAACTGAATGTCACAGAAGCATATCTCATCAGAACTGTTTTTCTAGTGGAAGATTAAGCTGTGGGTGGGCTCCACCTCCATCTGTACTTTTCAGATGAAGAAGATCACATCCATAATGGGTGTTACTGGCTGATGGGAGCTGACACAGAGGAATACTGTATTAAATAACAATTCACCCCATTACAATGCCATATTAATCACGAATCGCCATGAATTATTGAAGAACCAGTAGCCACAGGAGGCTTTAAAATTTCTGGTGCAAAAAGAGAAGAAAGGGATGATGCTCACAATGTGTGTCTAGGAACTGAGAAATGGCAGTTTGAGCTTCTTGTTACCCTAACTTGAAATAAGGATTGGATTTCCAAGGCAGACCTTCAGATCATCTATTTAAGGAAAAATCATGTAAGAGAAGGAAACATGTATGAGAGGTGTAGATATCTAGCTTACATAAAAATCATGCAGATAATTATAATCCCACATTCTCCTGGTGGCATACTCGGGATGTTTTCAGGGATTATAGTGTCACAGAAGACAGAAGAAAATAGTTTATTGCAGAGTCTTTTATGCAACTAAATAAGAACAATATTTTGTTTGTACCCATCCTTTCTGCTGAGCATTTCACATTAATAGCCCTCTTACTCATCGAGCTAACTACAGTTTTAGTAACATTAGAAACATTAATTTATACAGTTCTGAATTATCTGAATTATTCTGACATTATATGAAGTGGTGGATGAGCATCGGATATTGGTAGAAAGAAAAAAAAATCGCAGTGGTATTGTAGACTAGTAAAGGGAATGTTATGGGATCTTTAGATGGTTTAGTTTGGAAACCTCAGAGTGACTTCTGTACTACTCAGGGTTATATAAAAAAGAAAGAACCCTGAGACATTTCTGTCCCATAAAATGGGTCTGAGAGCCCTGCATCATTCAACATCTAAGTCCTTAGCACAGTTAACATGAACTTCTTTTGCTGATAATAACATTTAACAGGGCTTCTTTTAGAGCTTCTCCAAGTCTATCACATCTGGTTCTCTCTGAATCATCTATGACTACTATACTATCCCAAGGTCCCCAACTTGTTTTAGAAAAATGAAATGTGATTGTTGCACAGATTTCACTTCACAACAGGAAAGAGAAGGGGCATAAAAGAAGGCACAAAGACTTAGTTTAAGAAAGCAGACACAGGTAAAGTATAAATAAAACTGGGTGTTGATTGACTGCAGGAATGAAACTCCTGGAAGAAATTGCGTGGGTTGAACCAAAGCAGTTTTGGTTTTTTTTTTCTAAAGCTAGTAATAATAGAAACAGCAATAATAATCATAATCATCATAATAATAATGATAATGTGACCAGTGCAAAAGATACAACCTTTTTTCCAAACTGCAATATTCCATATTTGTGAAAAATAAAAATTTCAATTTAAAGAAAGGAGCTTTTGAAGCAGATTACAACTGCTTTCATCAAATGACAAAACAAAATTTTCTCACATCCTCTCATTCAAAAATAAACTGTGGTGATTTGTTAAACTGTGGCGATTTATTAATCACTTGTCACCAGCACTGAAAAAAAGAAAATTTGAAAACGTACATTTGGAAAAAATTATACAAAATATATTATTCTAATACTAAGTACAGCAAGAAAGAAGCTGTTTTGAACAGCTCCAGTCTTCTTTATTTGTCTGAGTTTGATTTGAATTTTCAGTCATGGATGACATAAATTTTCCACTTGCTGTTAATATATACCATGCCTCATACCACACTCATCAACAGTTCACTGAGTTGACTGGCCTCCAACGTACCTGTCAGCCATCACTATTAACTACAGTCACTGTCACAAACAATTTAGTAGGTACACATCTGTGCTCAGTCAGTCAGTCCCAGATGTGACGTGCATGTCTCATTTGATGAAACCAGCTCAATAACAGGGTTCTTGAAAAGGTGTTAAATAAAGTGGCTTGAACCAAATACAACAATGTTTAATCTGTTTACAAGTGGATTGAATTTACATGCCTTCTGCTCTCTTACAGGCTTCAGAGATACACTGCACTGACACTGTGAAATTCCCTTTCTTTGAAAGCTGTCCCTTGTCCGGAAGAAAAAAATTACAACAGCAAAGGATCTCCTAGAATGCAGTGAAATAAAGAATAGATCTGATTATTACCACTGGTGTCGTAGACTTGATGCATGGTTCCACAGGGAGAATGCTGAAATACACACATATGCACACACTTGACTGTCTACATTGTTGCTGTATTTATTGTTTGTGCTGAGATTAAGATCTTAAGAGCTTGATTCTAGCAGGGATTAATATTTTAAATAAAGTGTGTTGACCCACAAATTTCAGCTAACCAATCTACCAAATAACTAGAAATTCATGTTCATTCAGCAGCTGACATAAAATAGATTCTAAACTGCTGTCAATATCCCAATACCTGATTTAGGAAAGGTTTTTATATCTAAAAAAAGAGAAGGGCTTGAAATCTTGCATGATGTATTAGCAGATCAAGATTTTAAGGTCACACAGATTTTCAGAGCACAGAGGGAAATGTGTCAGACCTGGAAAATGTATATCTGCGTTTAAAAAGTATTTTCCTTAAAGTACCCCTAAAGAATTGTTCCTACCATAGACAATTCACTCAGAGGCTGTTCTTTTGTTTTATAAGCATGCTTGACATTTCAATGCCTTTTTTATGTTATGCTGTCATATATAGCTGTGCAAAAATTGCCAAATGAAAATGTCAGTATTTCATAATTCATTTATCCAAGTAAAAGCAATTACACAAGTCACAGGACAATGAGCAGTTAGACTATAAATGCCTGCCTGAAATGAAAAGCACAGTGTGATACTCAAAGAGATTATATTTACTCTTATTGAAATGTTCAAAACAGTTTTTTATAGGAGAGAAACAACTGTCATCAGACTCTATAGTTGTACTGGACAGTAAATCAAACACACTTGATCAGCCTGTTTTGAGATCAGACATTGCCTGCCTTACTTTAAATGATATCCAGTAAAATCTGATGCTTTCTTTTAGTTCCAAATATTTACTCTCTCCAGTTTCAAATACTGCACTTGTGTAAATAAAAGCTAGTGCCACATTTAAAGCTTTCACACTTTCATGAATAAAGTAAAGGAGAGTTGGGAGACAGCAGTGTGGGAGACAGTTGCTGTGTGCCATGGACTGGGATGGTGTTAGTTATAGTGAACTGTTTCACCTCTCCTAGTCAGTGGGAACTTTACCAATCTGCCACGACTTTTCCAATATGATGGATAGTAGCTTAGCCACCAGTTCTCTCAGGACCCATGGATGCATCCCATCAGATCCCATGGACTTGTGCACCTTCAGGTTTCTTAGATGGTCTTGAACCTGATCTTCTACTATGTGTTGTTCTTCTATCTCCCAGTGCCTGGGAGTGCCCCCTGCAACTCGGGTGGTTTGGCTGAAGCACTTACCAGTGAAAACTGAGTTAAAAAAGTCACTGAGTACCTCATCCTTCTCTATATCCCACGTAACCAGGTCTCCCATCTCCTTCCAGGGAACGCATACAAAACTAGTTCCCTAGCTTTCCTTTTATCACTGACATAGCTATAGAAGCTCTTCTTTTTGTGCTTCAAATCCCTGGCCAGATTTAATTCTGTCAGGGATCTAGCTTTTCTAACTGGATCTCTAGCTATTTAGACAATTTTTATGTATTCTTCCAAGCTGCCTGTCCTTGCTTCCATCCTCTGTAGGCTTACTTTTTGTGTTTGAGTTTGCCCAGGATCTCGTTCAGAACAAAGAGATATGCATCGATTTAGTAAAGATGTTGTCCTCAAGGGTGCAAGGAATTGAGGTGAGTGTTGATATCCTTCTCCTGATGAATACTTCTTTATTCAGACTAACCAGTGAAACAGGGACTTGTTTCTTGAGTTGAAGGATTCTAGAGTCTGAAATCAGTTAGTCTCCCCGGAACAAGCATACATATAACTAATGGTGCTACCCTGGGGCTACAGAAGTCAAGGAACAGTGATTTTTCTGTCTTGTCTAATAGATGGATGGATTCGTATCTTCCACTGAGTGGAAGGCAGTGTGTGTGCTGAGAAGGTGAGGTGTAGGTGTGGGTGACAAGTACACACAGGTGCTTCTCTTCTACTGTGCCTGAGTGCTCATCTGCTGTAGCCTGCCTCTGATGAAGCATACAATATTGCTCCCTCTGCCTGAACAGACAGAATACGTTTCCTTCCACTTCAAAGGGTGACTTAAAGTTAACAAGTGGAAAGTTCCAATACAAACAAATGTAGGGAAAAGATAAATAAAAGGCATCCTCACATCTTGTGAATCCAGTGAAGACTTCTGCAGAAGCTGTCTCTCTGCCTTACCTCTACTCACTTGTTAATGGAAAGAGTGATATAGAACCCTTAGTAAAGCTTTTACAGATCACTAAGAAGTTTACTTCCCGCTTTCTTTTTCTAGATCCTCAAAAGCATTGCACATTTCCTGAGAGATTCAGTATACAAATAATTTCTTGGTTCATGGATCTTCCCTCTTAGAGCATGCAACCAGAGAATAAAAAATTCATTACGTGAAATAAATGATTGCTCCTATTATTCAAATAGTATGTTACAAGAACAGCACTCCCTGTTAGCTGGGATTTCATAGCAGGCCAAAATTATTTTTTTTAAAACTAGTAGATAGCAATCTGATAGAAACACCTTAAAGTCTTTATGGGAAATTTTCAACAGAAAATCTGTTAACCATAACTCTTAGCAGATTGTCAAGATTAGATACTACATCAATGTTTTATATTAAAAACAGCAGTAGAAGAAAAGTATAACAAAAATAAGTCATGGGAATGCAACCCCTTTCATGTACCATACATGCTACCTACTGTGAATCAAATATAATTAATTGTAAAGCACCTTTTACTCATTTTTTATCTAGAGAGACTTTCCAAATGGTAAATTATGATTAAGTGGACCGACCGAGTTCCTAATGAATTGTTTAAGTACACTTGGCTATACACTAATTTGTTTATAACCTGACCTAAAGTCACTGCTTCAAAATTTATAAATCTATATGTTGGTCTTCTACACTATGAATATATAGAACATTACTAGGCAGTGCCACTGATAGACAATTTAAGATAAAACAGTTTTTACTTTTACCAAGTGTAAAATAGAATAAGATTTTTTGAACTCTAGCTAGTAAGCTCTGAGAGGATAGTTGCACATCTCAACTCTTTCTTCTGCTCTATTTTCCTTCCCCACCCCTCCCCATCCCCCATTTATCCCCTTCATTTGCTTTAGTTCTCTTCTGAACATGCTTTAAAAAAAAGTTAGTTTCTTCAAAATGGGATATTTGGCACTGCAGATTTACCTGCTTTTATTGATCTCTTTTAAAAGATGGTGCTTATGTTGGTACTATTTCAATGAAGCAGAAATCACTGTGGTGATTTGATTTTTAAATCTTCACAAACTCAACACTGCATAGAAGCCTCTGGCAAACCTAAGATTTTCAGTTTCTCTGTTTCTTTTCTAAATGAAGTCTATTTAAGTCTTTAGGGGTATCTTAAAGAAATTAAAATTAACTTAAAAGCACAGAGCTTTGCATTTTTTCCTATTTAAGTTATAACTATTACTTCAAAATTAGAATGGGTGAACAGAAGAGAATAAAGTTACAGTTAAATTTTCTTAATTGGTCACATTTAGTACAAACTGAGACATATAAAATGCAAAAGCCACCATAGATCAGATAAAGTTCTATGATCTGACATTCTATGTACTGTATTTATTTCTACTGTGTGCCTGTAAAGAATGTATATTGTTTTCACTCTTTCAGATTACTTCATTCTCTCAATGCAAATGCGTATTTTCCATTGGGAAAAAAAAAAAAATACAACAGTGTTACTGAGACCTTCTATTTAATCCCATAATCTCATTGTAAATTGGCACTGTTTAAAAGACCCAACATAAACTGGGGACAGAAGAAAGAAAAAAATCCTATTAGCTGACATCAAAATGTACATAACTCCTGAAGCATCCATAAGCACTAACCTTGAGTTGCGAGATATTGAATATCACAAAGGAATTCTGTTGGTCACAACTCGCCTGCCGGTAGTAAAGAGCTGTCACATCTAATACACTTCTTGTGCATTTTATTTATTAGTTGATGATATAAATAATTTATGTTTGAAGAAGTTTGATAAAATGAGAGACATCAAATTGCCCCATCTGTTCCAGAAAGGACAGGGAACATTCTGATAATTTTACAGCATAAGTACAGCCTATGAAAACAAATACTGTGTCACTGTCGTTGAGATGTATAATGGACATTCTGGGAATTACCAACTATATTTGAATTCTGAGGTTAAGGTCAAAGATCTTGGGACTTCAGTTACATGAGAGCTGCAATATAAACTAAAAATTTCACACAAAATAGAAATTAGATTATAAATTGGAGTAAGAGTTCATACCCATACATTTATTATTAGCATAAATCCATTTTACACCATATTATGCCTTTAACTCATTTTGCACAACATACTGACATTAGATGTGATGAAAAATAAGTATCTGAGAGGAAGTCTGTGCTGTGTAGCTGGAACAACTCTGTAAGGGTGGAAAGTTGTTGGAAAATTGCTAAGATCTATTTATTAATTAAAAGCAAAGACTGGAAAACTCTTCCCTGCAGGAATAATAGCACCTAGATAAAATTAGAATAATCACTATGAGATAGTTTGCAAAGTAATTTATTAAAATGGAACTGTCAATTAGCTCATAAAACCTATTTTCCTAAAACAGATCAATTCAGTGGAAATAATAAGGGTTCTAAACAGAAATGAGTTTTATTACAGCTTTTAAAGGAAAATAAAAAGTATGATATTTGAGTGAGGAGTAACCTGAAAATTTACTTGTGAGAATTAGTAGGTTACCTCCTAGCCCTTGTGAAATTTTGCTTTTATGTTCTCTCTGCTATAAATGCTCAGCATCAGAAGATTTACAAAATTAGTCAGAAAGATTAGTCTCAGGAACAGAACTTCCCTTTAAAAATTTTTAGAAATTTTACCTTAGGGAGACATTGACTGAGACAAGCAGGCAATTCTGACTCAATGCTTTCGTAAAAGGATGGGGCAGGAGAGGGGAAGAAATCCCTTCAAAGGCTTTTGCCAGGAGATAGAACTCATTCTCAAGGCAAATTGAAAAGAACAGCATAAATGTTCAGTTCTTGAGGCACCAGATTAGGGCTTATTTCCATTTCTGGACAGCTTTGCTTACTACTATTATATGAGAAACAGAAATCCAATAAATTTATGGTGTGACTATTTATACAATAGTTAGCTAATTAATTGCTAATGATATGCAGAAGCTTTCAGTGACCTCATTTTAGAGAGAAAAGAAATGAAAAAGTATTTTTAGTTTTGTATGTGAGTTCTGGAGCCATTAAGAAAGAATATATCTACTTTTTGCTGCACCACTTTTAGTTTGTGCCTTTTTTTTCGCTGTACAATATTGTTTTTATGATACATTTGGGGCAGGTGTTGTATGGATGGGAGATGGAAAGCTAGGTTGTCACTGATACACGGCTGAAAGATATTCTTATATGGTCTTCAGTAAGGTGGGATTTTTGGTGTTTCATTTGGGGTGGGGGATGTTAAGATTATTTTTGTGGTATTTTTCATATCAGAACATTGCACTGTGAAAAATATCTGCATGTTTTGGGGGGCTGAACATATATCTCTACACTAACAGGTCCACCTCTGCTTTTCTTGAGCAAAGTCTTCAGGGGATGTCTACTGCAGAATGAATGAAACAATTTATTCTGTTTGTGATTTTCAATCGTTCAGGAAATTTGTATTGAAAATGAGTAGGGAATACTTTTTTCTTCGTTCAGTGACACCCTAAGGAATATACTTTTGTTACAATAGCTCCTGATTTCAGTTCTGTTTCTCAGATGGTTTATCCAGTGTTTCAGACAATATCAGATGCTAATGCTTTCAAAATAAAGCTATTGTTCTTTATAATTCCTTGATGCATTAAAGAACGCACAGATTCAAAGGTAGATGACAGAAGTTTAACAGAACTGTATTATAGGCTAAACTGTTGGAAATAAATGTGCAAACTGTACAATTATCAAACAATTAACTTTTTGGACTGGATTGTGATCTGCCCTTAGGGTAAAATAGACCAAAACACCTGTTAAATAGCATAAAATCTAATTTCACTTAATGGCCTTTATTTCCCTAATTTGCTTAGTTCTTGGGAAAAGATGCGATCAGGAAAAATATTTTATTCCCACTGTGGAATGAAGTGCTAATTCGTTCCTATTCCGTTCAGGGTGCATATTGTACTTATGCACAAAGTGAAATTCGTTTGCAGATGAACTGTATAGTTCCAGGAAGTTGTTACAGGAACTAGGATATAAAAAAAGTGCTTTAATCTGTGTGCATATATGCTTCTGGAAGGCATACTTTTACTTTTATTGGGGTGGATTCTAATGACTTAGGCCAATAAAAATACAATAGATTATATTAAAATCACAGAAATTGTTCTCAGAATGCACTTGAATCCTTATCCGTTCAGAAATGCTTAAAATGAAAAACAGAGCCTCCTGCACACAAAATGTAAAGTGTATGGAAGAGTATTTCAATTTTCTTTATAGATTAATTTAACTTGTAATATAGTAGAAATCAACTCTTCCAATATACTTGGCTCCTCTGCTATGTTTAGCATCCAGAAGTCTCTGCAACAACTTAATTGATCTTCCATAAGTAAATCTTAAATATCTCACCAAAACAAATACTGAGTTCTATTAAACCTGAAGTAGCCCAGGAAACACAAATGTTACCTCTCAAAAGTAAGGTGATATTAGGAAAGGCTATGAAAATCAGGACTTAAATTATTTTTTAGGACATTATTCTTTACTGCTCATTTCTAAATCCTAGAGAAAAGGTGAAAAAGAGACTTTTATTATTCAAAGAAAAATAAGTGGATTAAAAAATGAAGGGTTTATATTCATTAAATCGGTAGGTAAAAGAAATACACATAAAACACTTCTCATAAAAGCACTGCTTCAGGGTGGACCATCCAAAAGAGAAACAAAGAAAAAGTGGGTGAATATTAAATCTAACCTAGTTCTATATCTAGAACTTTCTAGTTACATGGGTATTTGGTAACTATCTATTTAATCACAATACAGAGGGTGTGGGCAACATGAAAATTAAGTCATAACACCTGGGCTCTAATGTATAAGGCAGGGTAAGACATAACTAACAGAAGAAAACAAATCACATACAAATGACTCCCAAATCATTCATCTGTAATAACAATTAAGTTCAATTCAGGGTTTATATTTCCCCACCCACCAACAAAGCTGATTTGAGATTATTTTTCTCCTTTTTTTCCCAAACAATTATAATCTATATTAGTTGAATTATATTACCACATAGAAATAAACACTTATACTCCCTAATGATGACAATCATTTTCTAAAGAACAAAAGGTTCAGTTGCTTTTGTTTTTTCTATATAAAATGTATCTTTGTCTATGATAATCAGCCATTATTTCTGGCAATATCCCTGTGGCTCCCCTGCCAGCTGGAAGGGAAAACAATTATATAGTTGGCATTGCTTTTAGGATAGCAGCTTCAGAGTCACTGTACAAGCAACTATTTTCATCAGTGTTATTTAGATGCTTAAGTATTATCTCTCCCAATTTGTTTCAAGAAATTATTTTCATCCTTTGTGATTCAACCCAGAGCTGAAAGATAGTTAGAAAGTGATGTTTCCATCTGAAAGAGACATACAAGTTTAGAAGAGGGTTTCAGGATGTTTTACAGGATTTATCAATGATTACTGGTTGAGCATGGAAGAGAGAGATGGGAGAGGTTGCAGGCCTGAGAAAAATTTATCTGGGTGAAGATGTGTTATACCTTCCATTGAAAGAAAACCTGAATTCCAGTCCCTTTTTCTGCTGTATATTTTAACTGATACCAGCTTTTGTTAAGTAGCCTTTTCTAGACATAAGGTATAAAATAACAAATATGAAGGAAAAAAACATTAGGAATACACAAACCACCTCAAAGGGTTGAGAAGTAAAAA
>VXAY01007657.1:383343-398625 GCA_013399855.1 Oxyruncus cristatus
TTAATTATTAGCTAGCTGATTTCTTTTTAACATTACAGTAGATCCTCAGGGAAGGAGCTGGTACACAACAAGGTTACAGTACAACATGAGGTTATAGGGGTATAGGAAGAATCCTGAGAAAAGTTTAAAAAGCATTATGGAGAAGAGAATGATGAGGAAAGATTCAAATGAGTAACTGATGGACAAAATTACAATATTTAATCAGGAACAGCACTTCTAAGGAAAGGAAGTAAATACAACAACCATATTTTATACTGAAAGGAAAAGATACTGTTTGTGGGTGAAACTAAAAAGTAACTCAAGAGCATACTGCATGTGGGTGAAGAGGGAAGAGAGAGGACTAACAATTATATACTTAAAATTTAATGTACTATTACCCCTGCAGACAGCATTGTATCCTGTATGAACAGCACTGACACAAGTATAACAGAATGCCATAGACTTTTAAGGTATCAAGTTGTAATATAAGAGATAGCAGTAGAGAAAGAGATTAAAAATATATATTAAAGACAACAGCGGAGGAGATGTAGCTAAATCACTCCAAGCAATCTGATCAGTGCATTGGGAGAAGCAGGTGACCTGAAGAATGAAACACCACAGTAGTATAGACAATTTTGGATTCTTATTTAGTGATTTTTCCCTTTCTGACTGCAGTTCCATTGACAGTTCACAGGGATTATTTTGTGTGTTTTCATGTCTTCAAGCTCTTCTTTCTATCCAAAGGCATGAAACTTTAAGTGTTTGAGTAACTTTGGAACTAAAAGAATGACAAGGTTGGGAAATAGGTATCTACATATCTTTACAAATCTGGCCCTTAAAACCAGAAATCCTACAGTAACTTAGTGGTATTTTTATTGTGCATGTAATTTTGGTTCCCCAAACACATATGGGTTTTTGAAAGTTTGGCCCATGGGCATATAACGTGATACATATCCAAAAGAGTAATCAAGCATGAACTGTGGTCATCTACCTATTCTTTAAGAAGACAGATTGTGAGTGAACTGTGGTCCACCATTATAAAACTGTAACAACACACCTTTCTGTACATATACATAGATCCTGTCAGGAAAAATAATCTCAGATATAACATTTTACACTGGTGGCTAAATGACCTTCATAATGGAGCTTAAAACCTAAGAGCAAGGTCTGCATCTACTTTGCAACAACTCAATTACATAAATATATAAATCTAGAATGGGGTATCTATTAAATTATTTTTCTAATGAAAACAGCTGAATATGAGTCAATAAAAACAATGGAGAAACTGCTCATACAAGTTAGCATCTTAATCATCCTTCTCACCTTGCATTATGTTCAGTGAAAAACTGTGCACCAATTAGTAGTTTTACACTGGTCAGATCCTCAAATTAAAGCCTGGCATGTTGGCAGGCAATACACAACTTTAAAACATATGTTCCAAGAATTATACTGCCAGTCTTGTATTTTTCCTCTCCTTGCTCCCCAGCCCCCCACTTTTCTCACTCAGTGTGTAATGCCTCAGTGGCTGATGATGTTCTGACAAGGGCAAAGCTTCTCCAGGTTTCTAGGGGAGTTATATGCATAAACTATAAAATTACAGAATCAAAGAATCATAGAATCAGCTGGGTTGGAAAGGACCTCTGAGATCATCAAGTCCAACCCTTGATCCAACACCACCGCGGTTACTAGACTATGGCACTAAGTGTCACATCCAGTCTCATCTTAAAAACCTCCAGGGACAGAGAATCCACCACTTCCCTGGGCAGCCCATTCCAATGGCTGATTACCCTCTCTGTAAAAAATTTCTTCCTAATATCCAACCTAACTGTCCCTCGACACAGCTTAAGGCCATGCCCTCTTGTCTTACTGATAGTCCCCTGGGAGAAGAGACCAACCCCCACCTGGCTGCAGCCTCCTTTNGTCCCTTCACCAGCCTGGTTGCTCTCCTCTGGACCTGCTCCAGCACCTCAATATCCTTCCTGAACTGAGGGGCCCAGAACTGGACACAGCACTCCAGGTGTGGCCTCACCAGCGCTGAGTACAGGGGCAGAATCACCTCCCTGTTCCTGCTGGCCACACTGTTCCTGATCCAGGCCAGGATGCCCTTGGCCTTCTTGGCCACCTGGGCACACTGCTGGCTCATGTTCAGCTTCCTGTCAATCCAAACTCCCAGGTCCCTTTCTGCCTGGCTGCTCTCCAGCCACTCTGTGCCCAGCCTGTAGCGCTGCAGGGGGTTGTTGTGGCCAAAGTGCAGGACCCGGCACTTGGCCTTGTTGAACCTCATCCTGTTGGAATCAGCCCAACTCTCCAGTCTGTCCAGATCCCTCTGCAGAGCCCTCCTGCCTTCCAGAGCTCAACACATAATCATTACATAAGTCCTTGTTACAATGTGGGAAAAAAGAGAACAAACAATTACTAGGTGCATCATGTTCTGTATCTGGTCCTGTCCTATACTTTGTATTGTAGATGAAGGTTGCTTTGAAACCAACATTCTGCCTTTTTCATTACATAGGCCTTTCATGGTAATGAAGTATATTACTAATAAAGCCAAAAAATACTATGCCAAACAAAATTAGTGGCAACAACTGGGCAATAATTTTATTTGCTTCCAAAAATCATTAAATGTCCAGATGTTTAGAAACAGTTAATTAATATAGTCATTTTGGTTTTGGAGAAATGGTCAAAACATTGTCTGGAGAAATCTGGGAAGCATTCCTTAAACTTCCAGTTCAAGACTTGGCTACAACTGAGATGCGTTTATTCATTTGTGACCAGCAGGTTGAGGGAGGTGATTCTGCCTCTTTACTCTGTCCTGGTGAGAC
Source organism: Oxyruncus cristatus (assembly GCA_013399855.1). Lineage (NCBI taxonomy): Eukaryota > Metazoa > Chordata > Aves > Passeriformes > Cotingidae > Oxyruncus > Oxyruncus cristatus. Next base: position 386,145 of record VXAY01007657.1, read on the forward strand.
TCCACCTGGAGTGCTGCACCCAGCTCTGGGGCCCCCAACAGAAGAAGGACATGGAGCAAGCCTGGAGGAGGGCCATGAAAACGATCAGAGAGGTGGAATACCTGTCACATGAAGACATACTGAGTGGTTTGGAGTTGTCCAGTCTGGGGAAGGCTCTGGAGAGACCTTATTGCAGCCTGTCAATATTTAAAAGGGGTTTACAAGAAAGGTGGGGACAAACTTTTCAATAGGGCCTTCTGGGATAGGACAAGGGTAATGATTTTAAACTAAAAGAGGGTAGATTGTGACTAGACATAAGGAAGAAAAAAAAATAAACTTTTGGTAATATACTTTGTGGATATGAGAAGCAATGTTCTAATTCTTCTTTAATAACTCAAGAGAGGATACATTTTTCCTCTAACAAAGTATTGGCTTTATACTGACAGGAATAAATTTGACACCTGGCAGGAAAAGCGCATCTGCTGAGATCTACTTAAGGTTTTATAAATCTGTCTTGTGGTACAACTTTGCTATAGCAGACTAGCATAATAAAACAAGAAACTAGACTTCTGGCGTTAAAACTAATTAATAAGCAGAGTGAGGTTTGGAGAAGACATCCAGATGAGGTCAGCCTCACGGTAAAAGTTTGTAAATATGTAAGGGATCTAAAAAGTAAGTAAGCAATGCCAACAGATCTTTCAAGTTTCATAAAAAAACCAAAAAAACCCCCCACACAAAAAAAAAAAAAAACAAAAACAAAAAAAACCAAAACAAACCAAAACAAACCAAAACAAACCAAAACAAACCAAAACAAACCAAAACAAACCAAAACAAACCAAAACAAACCAAAACAAACCAAAACAAACCAAAACAAACCAAAACAAACCAAAACAAACCAAAACAAACCAAAACAAACCAAAACAAACCAAAACAAACCAAAACAAACCAAAAAAAAACAAAAAAAACCAAAAAAAAACCACAAACCCCCCTTACAATCAAATAAGCTTTATATCTTTTGAAGGCAAGTAAAAGCTAGGAACTTTTCTCAAATTTGTATAAAATATAAGTCCCTGCTGAGACTGTAATAACCACAGTGACTACCTTAAGAATCTTCTAGCCTTTGGTCGCATCTCAATCTGGACAGCTATATAAAAACACTTTGATTCATCTAATGATTATTTTTCCCCAAAAGAACTTAAAGGAGCATCTTTCTTTAAAAGAATGGAAAGGGGGAAGATGCAGGAATGTAAGAAACATACTAGAATGCAAAAAGACTTGAATTATTAAAGAATAAAATCCATCTTCAGAAAGATGAAGGAAGAAAATACTGTATTGTTTTCACCTTCAAAATCTCCCCTGAACTGTGCATTCATGCTGCTATTCGGTTCTGAGGACAATCACTTGCTAGTACAGCCTTCCTGGCAGACCTGAGAAGGTAAAACTTTTGGTTTAAGTTCAGAAGTCTCAGAGGTTCTTGTATATTTTGTTATTAGCAATATTCACTGTGAAATATCATAGATTAATTTCTCATGCTGTTTCTGAAAAGGAAAGATGTACCATAGACTTATCTTATTTTTGTAAAAATGGTCCAAAGTTGTTCTTAGGAAAGGATTAAGCTGTGATTACAGTTTATGCTGATTGCTAAAATTAAAGTAATTTCAGGCCAGAGAACAGACTCAGCAATGTATGTAATTATTTAAATTTAAATCTGGTGGTCAAGGTCTCAGACTTGATACAATCTACTGGGGAATTTAATATTAGAATAAAAGCCTGATCCACAGTTGCATCTCTCATCTGCAATGATAAAACTTGAGTTGACAGCTGGAAGAGAAGCAGACTTAAAGTTCTGTGGGTCAGCCACAAGAGAGAAAGGCATGCTGACACACACAGAAAGTATTAGCACTTAGGGAAAAAGCTATTCATTGCATAAGTACTAATATATTAAGTTAGAGTAGAAACTCTCATACTGGTAAGCACAACCTCTCAGGAGTCAATTTATTGGAAACAGTATGAGCAAATATTCAAACCTGTAATAACAGCTCTGTCTATAGCAATGAGAAAGAAGAAACAGAATGACTAAACAATCATCTGTAAGAACACAGAAAAACTAAAGAAGGAACTGCATATCTTGGTCATTAATTTCCAAAATTACTGCTCCTCGGGGAGATATATTTTAGAAAGTTGTGTTCAGAAACAACACTGATATTTTTTCCTGTGCTGATCTATTGAGTTTTTATTTAAAACATGAAAAACAAGAAAGAAGATCAGATCAAAATCTAAAATGTTTCTTTTACATCAACTTCAATATCATGGTTCAACACGTTAAATCTCTTTTCACCATATATTTATTCTCAGTCTCTCTCTCTGAGCTCTACAGAAAGGCTAAAATTTCAGAATCTGGTAGGAACACTAATGCCTTTAGAAATAGAGTTGTAAAAAGCTTTAGCCAGAGAAAAAGAATTAGAAAAGTAAACAGTCCAAAATTATTTTATGCTGGGTGCAGGTAATATTAAATGGAAGATGAATGAGGGTCTTCTATTTACAACAGATTTTACTTTTTTTTTTTGAAATAGAGATGTGTATTTCTCTAGACACTGAGTTCTGGTCTCTGACTATTCTTTTGTTTGTTCTTTTGTTTATTTATTTTTCCAGATGGTATTTATTATTGATTAGAAAGATAACATTTTTAATGACAAACAAACCAATGCAATCCTAAAGTCAACATCTGACAGAAATGAACAAGTACAGCACAATGAATATATGAATAAGAATTGAAGCTCTGAGGTAGGGTTATATTCTCTTACCCTCTCAGGCTTAGGGAATGTGTGATTACATCTCCCTCAGAATGGCCTGGTAACCCCAGCAGCAGTTTCTAGAACTATTTCTAAGTAATAAGTTAGAGTGAAATAAGTACACATGTACGTTGGATGTTTTTATCTTTCTAGCTCTGCACTACTTGATTATCTCACAGTATGTATACATTTATTTATAATAGTGTAAGAGGAGGGAGACAGAAATATGTTTTTCCTATAATTTTTCAGACTGTTGTTTCCTATGTTGCTGACTCATTTAGAAACATTAATAGGACTACTGCTGAGTGTGTTACCGCTCAAAAATGAGAAATTATTGCTAACTTCGTCAGTATGTATCTGTCAGGATAGACTTTAAATTCCAAAATATGCAGAGATTTTTAGGCAAGTTACTAATTTTAACATTGCAGAAGAAAAACAGAGGAAGAAAAACAGTTGCTACAGCATTTTCAGTGTATCGAGATAGATTTCATTAAGTTATCTCAAAAAAAGCATCTGGAGTTACTCCAAATATTGCCAATAATTGCTGGTTTAGTACTGTCTCACAATATGTTGTGATTTGAATGTTGTGAAAAAAAAAGTCAAGGACATTGCAAGTATATATATATATATATACACACACGTATGTATATATGTGTACATATATATATGTATGTATGCATAAAATTAACTGTAATATTTATAGTGTGTTCTTTAGCCAAAATATTTTAGTTAGAGCATAACCCTAAAATTCATGGCAATGGAATTATATGCAAAACTGGCTTTCTTCAGCCAAAGTTCAAACTGATTTTAAGAAGAGCTTTTATTCACAAAGTATTTGTTTCACTTCTCCTATGAATTGCTAGGGCACTTAAAAACCTACTAACCAACCAATCAACCCCAAAGGGGTTTTCTGATTCCGGCTTTCCTGACCTTAATCTAACCAAAGATTTCACAAAGCAAATGAAAAACATTAAAATGGCACATATTCAAGGCATGTCTTGCACATCTAATTCTTGTGTCACTTTAAAAACTTCAGTCACACCTTGTGGTATTTTTGGCCAGACGTAGGTGCTTCCAAAATAAAACTGAGGGATATTTTTCCCTTCTGTTCAAAACCCTGTTTATCTTGCCAGACATCCAGTCAGGGAGGAAACAATATCTCACCCTAATTAGGCATCATAGTCCAACAAATTCAGCCTATGCTTTACAGATCTGTATCAGTGAGGCATCTTCATCACCAGTTTTACTTCATGTCTCCCCACACCTGCTGGAGTTCATACATTGTATCCCTCCTACACATTCATTAACTCAAACACCCCTGCACTGTTTCTCTAGCGGTATAGTTTTATGTATGCTCACTTGCTAAGAAATAAATTTTCTAGTCGTACCAACACCAGGCATCAAAAGGACACTCTTTGCCAGAATAAGTCTCACCCTGAGTGGGTTCACAAAATATAGGTCTCGATGGATCAATATGAAGTTCATCTCAAAATTTTTAAGCTCTTGAGCAGCGTGCAGATTTGGTCTTGAGCTTTTTCACCACATGCAGCGGCCAAATATTCACACCCTCTTTCTTTACAAAATCTGGATACTGCTTCTCAGATAATGGTATGTGTAAATCCAAAGAAATGGAAAAAACTAGGAAATAGGCTTATCAAATATATTGACAGTGTGGTTATTTCTATTTCCTAATAAACATTCTGAAAATGATTTTAGGTTGGTGTAAGCTGCCTCTTATATTCCAGTAAGTGCTTATGGCAGATCACTTACAGCTTTCAGGTGAAACTAACTTGAACAACATCGATCTTCCTACAAGCAAAACTAATCTACAAGCTTTTAAATCCCCATAAATAGTATTTGAAAATGGATGTTTACTATGATGAATTCCAATAGAACTCCACTTTCCTTTTTCTGTTTATTTTTTTAATCCATAATTTTGAAAATGGTGCACTATTGATTAGGGAGCAAAGAGCTTCTTTTGAATTGTAAACATTCTACACAACCAATTGGCAATGGTTTACCAAGAGATTTTAATGTACCGGCTTCTGATGATATGAAGAATATTTTGAGTTACAAAGAAATACATAGCTGAAATTAGTAAAGTGAATAAACTATTCAAAGACAGTGCATTCATGGAATAATTTTGAATGTGTTCCTACACAGATCAAGAACAATTCCCCATTTGTAATTCTTGCTATCAATTTAGTATTTGTGATATGTTAGTTTTCATTGGGACATGGGCCTTTTTGCACTCAAGTCAGATAAAAGCTTCAGAGATGTCTTTAACAGAAGTATACTCCCTTGATGTGGTGGAATGAGACAGGATTCTCTAAATCATTTATATAATGATTTAGTAATTTTCTTCATGTTTTAAAAAAAGAAAAAAATATGATATTTTAAAAACAAAAATTGAAAATATAGAATATATTATCCATTGGATCTACATTACTGTTATATGTGCAATACATAGGACTTTAAGTGGTTTGGGCCCATTTTTTTTTTAATGGAAAATTCAAGTCATTTTCATAAGATTCAGATGATACTCAAATTTTATTTTAAAAGACTTCTTTGGACCTACAATGGATTTTATCACTGGACATTGAGAACAATCCCATGGAACATTTTCAACAAAGGGCTACTGCATCCTCCTAGTTGCACTGGACTGTTGAGTAAATTGGTCCCCTACTCGAGCTATTACACGATTAGGAGAAATTGAAATGGTTCCAGTAGAAGAAAATATAAGCCAAACTTAAACTCAGCGTTGGGAAATCCTAAGTCAGGGACATTAGTAACATGGTTAGGCTTCCAGTTAGAAGGGTGGCAATGACAAAGTGAGAATAAAGCAATATTTTTGCCACAATAATGTTATAACCTGAAAGAGGTGAGAATACTATTTTTTGATCTTTCTCTATGATAAGGTGCTACGGTAACTATGATATGTATATAGTTATATATGCACAGATAATTTACTTCCTGCAATACTCTACAAATTGTTTCTGGCAATTGTAAACAAATACCTAACATACACTCTGACAATAAAACATGATTTGCCCCGAAAGTATTCTCCTTGCAAACTGTGCTCCAATAAGACTAAAATATAGCAGGAGTTTATTTCACTTTGTGAAGCTGTATTGTGCTTTCTTTCTGAAAGACAGTGTTAATCTTTCAGAGCTGAAAAATGTAATTCCCAAATATATTACCAAAAGAACTTATTGCAAAAATTCTTCTTAAAGATGTTAAAAATGTTACAGTTAGAGAAAAAAAAAAATATGTTTTAGAGTTATTCTTAATGAAAGTTAATTTATTTTCATTTTGGTAATTTTAAAAGCTTCTTTCATTCTCTGATTTCACCATAGAAGATCAATTTTATTTTCTTTTTTTTTGTCATCTCACAATAGCTTGTAATTTGTTGTCATCACGGAATAGTATTCTTTCCTCTTGAATCCTAAAAAAAAAAAGAAAAGCACTTTATAGAAGGTAAAGTAGCATTTTATACATCAGGTGGGAATCCTTGAAGGCTAGGCTTTCTGAGCTATGCTAATTCACTGTTGGGCAAAATTTAGTGTAATGGTTGGGGCAAAATTAAGACTCTACCGAAGTTTATCAATATTTGCTGTCAATAACTGTACAGGTCCAATACAGGAAAATGTGTGCTGTGGCTTACTCACCTCTGCTCACTGCCTATTATTCTCTGTGTTTGATGAATAAAGTAAAACAAAGCACAAGAATATAAAAAAGGACATCAGATGGTAGAGTACATTTCCATTCTTCTTTGGACAAGTGTTGATATGAATACTAATGAGCAAGCAGAGCACTCATGTTTCACAATAAACAAGGCTAAAAAAAGATTTGGACTAAGGCAGTACATAGACCCTTTTATTTTCAACTCAATGTTTTTCTGGTGTCATCTATGTGATTTTTGACTTATCTTCCATCTGAATTATGCAGGTTAGTCACCAGGTAAAATTGATATTATAATTTAATCTCATCTCTCTATTCATTTGTAAAGTGCCTATAAAAATGGCTCCCAAATGGAACACTGTTAAGAACAGTGATATAATAAGCAGAATAAACCATATTTCAATAAATCTCTTATTCTACAGAAAGCTGCTTTTGATTTCACTCTACACTGAAAATTAAAGTCTCATTTATGACTTCAGTACTTTTAAATCCTACTTCTTCAGGATTTGTTCAGGTTTTTTTCTTGTCTGTCACAGTGCAACAGCACCACATTATTAACCAAATAATGCTACTAAAGAAAGAAATTATAATAATAATATGAAGTCTATATTCAGTTATGCACACACACACACTCACACTCTCACACCCCAATATGCATACATAATTTGCCGAATACGTAATGTACAGACGAGGAGCTAAGTAACTTGTAATTACCTAAAAATGTTTATTTATTCATTTAGAGGAAGAATATAAAACAAAAGCAAGTCAGAATTTCACACCCAGCACTGATTTTAAAAGTAAAATATTTTTCTATGTATTACTCAATTTGAAGATTGCTGATCCCAGTAATCCATTTTGTAATGGATTACTGTAATCCCAGTAACGCATTTTGTTTCTTTCTTCTGCATACAAATTATGAACAAATATGCGTCCCTATTTGAATTTTAGTAATTATGCTGTTATCAACTAATTTAATGTGTTGATTGCATATTGAGTATTTACTACAAATACAATTTGAAATATTCTCAGTCAGCATTATGTTGGGTGGTCAGTTGAGATAGATGGTATTATTTCTGGACTTTTTCTGTATGACTTCCAGGCAGCAGAGGTTTCAGAACAACTGTGTGTACTTCCAAGGTTAACCGCTGTGCATGCATGTGTGTTTGTACAGGTGTGCATTCACAAGGTGGAAACGTTGCTTTTCCACAGTCATACTTGTCAAAATATGATTACCATCTTACCCTTGTAAAGAGAAATGTTATTAGAATAAGTTGTTACTGTTTAAGAAATTATGATGTTTCAGTATCTTCATAAAGTTACTTTTGTAATTTCCTCAAATTTGATAAATATTAAATACAGTTCCCTGTTTTCCTTCTCTACATACTCCGTTAATCCAAACCATGTTATGAGCAGAGCTCTCCACAAAATATATCATATCTTTTTCTGTTGTTGCTAAACTGTTAAAAAAAAAAAAGACCAAAACAAAACCAAACACAATAAAACAACGAGGATTATATTCTATTTTCACAAGCAGAAACAAGTTCTTTAAGTTGAAATTAAAAGTCAGATCTGTCCACAAATGGCTTTTTCACAAACCTGTGCCTTTTTCCCTGAGTTTGACAATGGTTTTGTTCTCCCAGGCATGAAGACAGCCACACTGTTTTCATTTAGCGTGAAATTCACACCTGCAGGAAAGCACAGACTGGGTAAAGCAGGATTTAAGTGAGTGATAATTAGTATAGCAGGATAGGGTTAATCTGTACGTAACAGGAAATTATTTTTTAATGGATACAAAGAGACAACTGTACCTATCTTGACAGTCATGGTGGATTTTTTGGTAACTTTTATCCCAAGCTGGAATTCTGTAAATGCATTCTCATGGTGACTGCCCTGTCTCTCAGGTTGGAGAGCATTTATCCACCCAGAAAAATACGTGCGTACAGCTCTTCAAGTTAAGAGGCCAGAACTACAGAGCAAAGCTCCCAAGAGCAACTGTGAATTAGTGACAGGCATTAGTGTGTAGAAGGACACAGTGAGGACAAGCACAGGACTGAGACACTGCTCTGAGGTGTCCCAAGAGCTGAAAATTATGAACTTAGGATATCTGCAGGATACCTACAGGATTCTGCAAGGTGCCTAGAACTGCTTTGGATGTATCTATAGAGTCTTTGAAAGGTGAATCTTGAGATAGGACTCAAGTTCACAAAGTCTAGTGACTTAATCTAATTGTGCTACCTGGTGTAACAAAACCTCACTATAAGCAAGTTACTGACATGTCATCAACCTGGCTTGGTAATAAGTACCTCACTCCTTAATAAGATAAATGGGAAGAACAACAGGTAGATATTTTAGAGAACTCTCAAGTATTATCTTTTTCCTGCAGCATCAAAGAGAAATTCCTTCAACACAGTCAGAACTCACATGAAACTGGAACCCAAATCTGGATCACAAAAGTCATAACAGGTTACAGTTCATGATGTTGCAGCTGCTATTCTATCTTATCTTCTTTTGTAGATTTAGCAAAATTCAGCTTTTTGTGAGTCATCTATTCAAGATGAGAAAATGATGATTGTCAGGCATTACTCTCTTCCTGAAATCCTCTTTAGAAATAAAGTTTTCATTCCCTGAACACATCAGAAATCAAACAGTAAAGCAAAGTACTTTTGCTCACTGCTCTGAGATCTTTTTAAGTAGTATGCACCTAAAACCTCTTTAGCTTCCTTTTTAGCTCAGGGTAAAGTTATCTTCTCTTTATTGTTATATTTGTATTTCTCAGAAAGACCCACTCAGTCTGTAATCTTCACATGCCTAATTTTCGGGTTGTTTTCTGTGTGCCCAGGGACAAATTTTGCAGCATATTTTAAGTAAAAATTATTTTTTATGAGTATTGTGATTTGATTTAGCAATGGCACATGGTGACACAAGCATGACTAAGGAGGGCAATGAGCCATGTCGTAAGGGCAGAAAATTATTAATCTGACTTTGCCATTTAACTAGAACTTCCTGATTTTATGGCCAAAAAAAAGCATCTTCATGCCTTAGGTAACCTCTTCTTTGGACAGAGCTGTACTCTTGGGGTGAAGTTACTAGTTTAACCATGTTCTTACTCATCCTGTCTTAGATGAAGGTAGTGATTACAGCTGCCAAGCTGATTGAGGTCTAACATAAACACAGTAAGGATGAAAAATGATTTGGCAGTAGATAGCTCATTAACACAACAACATTTTCTTTCTTACAAGCTGGAGCTGAATTTCTCTATCTATGCAGGTCAGTTTTCTTGCATGTCCAAAGTAAGATACCTGAGGATTGTTAGAGTATTGATACCCATTATTTAAATTTGAGATGTGAAATTTGCTTCAGTGTGACAGTTTTCACCTTTATTTTCTCTTTATAAATGTTTATAAATGCTATTTGTTTTCATTTCAACTGATTGAACTCCTGGAAAAGAGCTAACATCTTCTGTAACAATAGAATATAGTCTTCAAAAACTGTTTCTGTGACTGCCTGATACTTAAGCTTCACTTCAGTGTTTAGTCACTTACAAAAGCAATCTTCATTGAGTACTACATGTCCTTGAACATGTGTAGTTCAAATTATAATTTGCTTTGGAGGAAACCACTCATTCTCAATTCTGATAGCAGGTTTGACGCTGATAAAAGTTAAAAAATAAATTAAAAAAACCAAACCAGGCATAATTAACAACAGAAAAAAAAAATAGAAGTGCATTAAAAGCAGTAAAGTAAACCACAAGTTCACTATTCTCACTAAACAGACATCTTCTTTTTCAAATGATTATTAAAGAGCAGAAATGTCAGGTTTACTAGAATAATATAAATCAATGACCTAAACAAATTGAACCTTAACAGCTTGTTCATTCAGAGAGAAGTCTGTTTGAAACACAAATGCTTAAGGATCAACATATCCCCAATCTAAAGCAATGCCAATCACTATAACTGGTAAATTGTATTATTCAAATTCTTTAAAAGGCGTTGTGGGAATGCTGCATATTCATATAGTGTCACACTGCCCATAAAACATGCCATGGGCCTGCCTCAGAACCCTATTATTCCCCATGACTTCCCTCTTTCATGGATTTGTTGAAACTCACTTCCTTACTGCCACACCTCTAGGTGTTTATTGATCCTTATTTATATTCAAATTCCCTATCTCTACTCTTCCACTCTGTTTCTCCATATAACTCACTTCTATACAGACTTTTTTCTCTTTTTGAAAGGGTCTATCAAGTTTCCTCCTTATCCAAGGGCCTGTTTTCAGCACTACTTTTTCTTATCTTGTCATTGCAAGTTTTCCAGATTTTTTTGGTCTTATAAATTCTTTACACTATATCAAATATAACTGTACTTGCATTTTATCTTCTGTCTTGCCAGTAGCTGAAAATATCTTCAATTTCAGCACGTTTTATTGCTGAAACACAGTGTTTTCCCATTCTTGCTCATGCTCATAATGCTACATGCTTCGCCTTTCCCTCTACACTCCCCTTTTTACCTTTTGTCTCCCATGGGAGAGTTTTGTTCTCTTGCTAAGATCCCTGCTTTCTCTCCACTTTTTTCCGACATGTACTTTTCTGCTCTCTGTTATTATTTTCCTGTTAGGTCTGGGAAAGCTATTCATGGCGTTTACATTTTGACCTGTAATAGGAGGAGATGCTGTAAAAACACAAAGGAAAGTAAGGTAATGACCAATGCCATTATCAAAGCAGTAGAATATTCTGAGTTGTTGAATATTTGCATTCATCAGATTATTTGTACATATTATTTTCTTAGTACAAAATAAACCAATTATATCTTGCCATTCTATAGGCATTGAGCCAATGGGCAGATAGATGAATCGGTCTGTTGGAGTTGTGGATGTTCTATTTCTTACCCTAAACAGCAAAAAATAAGAAATTTTGTGTTGAGCTTTTAGTATGTGATTTTCTTCTATTTCAAACTCAGGCAATATAGCTTTCCTACATAGATCACAGCAATGGTTCCTAAAATGCCAGTGAAGCAAAAACATACAGATGCCATTAAAAGACAACCGATCTATGCAGAGCCAATAAAGTAGCAATTAGATAACTTACATCTGCATAAGTTAAAATAAGCAAGAGGAGTTAATTAGAAAATCTTACATCTGCCTGTTTTCTTAAGGAAATTACCTTACAAGATTCTTCTTCCCTACCCCCAGAATACCTCAAGGACCACATATCTGGAGGAGAAAAAAAGAGCTAAAATAGTTCCCAAACATTTTTAAATTCCTAGAAATTTATCCAGTGACCTAGCATCCTTAAACAAAAAAAATCAGGTCAGGCTAAATGGAGCTACTGCTCAAGGACTCCTAAATAAATGCTAAAAGAGCCATAAAATGTGTTGGGTCTGCATGAGCTATTCACTAATATACTTCACTTTTTGACTAGGAAGACAGACAAAGAAGAATTACACATCACTTTCCAGTGTCCCTGTTCTTTTTACAAAAGCCTAAATGCAACTTAGTCATAAAGTTTTTGAATGTTTTCTCCCTTTCCCTGATCAAAAATCAAAGGACTCTGAATTGGACTTTGAAAATTATATACTGTGAATTTATCAGTTATTTCAGGTGGAAGTTTACGAGAGCTCTTAGTAAAACCCTTTGTATATCTTTTATTTTAAAGTTAGTGGTCAAATGAGGATGAGCTCATGAGCTGAAGTCCACAGGATTAGGGGATTTCTTGGCCAGAGTTTGACTATCTGGCAAATTATGCCCTTTCTTTTCTCTTCCTCTTCCATTCTCCTGAACAATGACTTACTATGAATTACCTCTTGCATGGCAAAAATATACTTTCGCATATTACTTAGTTTTAGCCTTATATAGTACTTAGCTTTAGTTTCTCCTCACTAGAGATCGATTTTTTTTCCCTAAATTCTCCAAAGAAGAATTAAAACAAAGTCGCATTTGGATCATGTTAATAATATCTAAAAATGTCAGTTCTGGCTCTTTCCTTGTATGTCTTCTCCTGAGGAAATATTTCACATGTTTGTCTTGAAAAAAAA
>VXAY01007657.1:398754-419741 GCA_013399855.1 Oxyruncus cristatus
CACACAAGTACAAATAATGGTAAAGATACTTTCAAATAAATGAAAATAAAAAAAAAATCAGATTAAATGATATTTAAATATGGAAAGCATAATAAAAGAAGTCTAAACATATGACTTAGGAACAAAATAAGGTTTTCAAATAAAATTTTGTGTCTGGAAAACAAATGAGGAGTCAAAAACTGTTCAGGTGATTTTTTTCAGAATTTTTGTCTGTTCAAAGTATAGAATCAGTTAGGGGTTAACACAGCCTATGAAACTGAAGACTTTGTAATTCTGTCTCCACAACTTCATTTATTGATCAAGTTGATTTATGCCATTACCTCTGCAATTCCTGTAAGAGAGAGAAATGTGAAAAAATTAAGAACTCTGTTTCTTAGAAAGGCTTGTTAAATGTTTTTTAGTTTTCTGAACCAAAATAAATGACATTTAAGATAGAGTTCTAATAGTATTTGAATACCACTAGTTCACTAAAATGAAGGGAACATAATAATTAACCCTTTTGTTATATATGATTGTTCCCTTGGTTTTGGTAGAATTTCCTCATTTTATTTATTTGTTGGTTAATTTTCCTTAGTTATTATTTCTTTTTATTTTTTTCTTTCCTCTTCATATTTTTATTTGCTTTTGATTCCTTTCCATTCTCTTTTATCTCATAACTTTTTTCTTTCCTCTGTCGTTTGCCTGCTTATTTCTCAGAGTAATTGTGTTTTCTTTGTTACTGTTTCCCTCGTGAACTCCTGACAGTCAAGAAGCAATGAAAACATTATAGTAAAAAATATATTCAGTGATATTTTGCCTTATATATTTTATATTTCTAACTATGTTGCTAGGTTTTGTCTTCAATTCTGTCCACTCTTTCATGTCTTTTATTCAGGAGTCTGGATTAAAAAAAAAGGAAAGTAATAGTTTCTTCAGTCCACTGGTGTCCACTGACATGCTTAGTCTTTGACTTACAGCTTCTAATCATGCTGTTACGATGTGGTTGACAGTATTTTCTATAAAATGTGATTTGGGAGTGCATAATCCTACCTTTAGAAAGTTACTCAGAAGCCTAAAATACATAAAAGGTTTGAAATTAAACAATCAGTGTATAGGAATTTTTTTTTATTATTATTTAATTGTTATCTGTGGTAAAATTTCTTTTTAACAGGTATTGTTTTTAATCAACTTTTATAAAAAAATTATATTTAATTTTTGTCTGTGTTTTATGTGTACTGAAATTTACACCCTAGATGAGTCACAGGACGCTCAGCTGATAGACCTACAGCCCTCATGTCTCCCAGACCATGTTTTTGCTGAGGTGATGAGGCATATTTCAAACATCATTCTGTGACATAAAACTTCTGTGAACTAAAAACATTTAATTTAATTTTGTCCAGGCTGAATCAGCCTTATTTTTTTTCTATGTTAGCTGCTTCCAGACAACAGAAATTTACTTCTTCAAAAACAATCAGACTTGATTACGTGAAGAAAACAAAGCCCCTTCTTCCCTCTCCTTTGGTTCAAGCTGTGAGGATGAAACTCCATCTGTTTATCTTTTTTTCTAATGTATTCTTTTGTGTCAGGTAAAACTGCTTCAGTGAAGAGAGAGGACCATATACTCTTTAGATGGAGCCCCTAGCCTTTAAAACAAGTCAGATTCCGAGGTATTTCCACAGAAGCCCAGACCCTGTTCCCTGATGCTCCTTGCTGCCTTATTATTACTTGACAGCTCGTCTCCCTGAGGGGACTGTGAATATTTTGCCAACAGCCATCCCAACCATTGTCTCCAGACAAAAGAAAGTGGGGTCTTTGATGCATACACTATGAATTCAAATCTTTGGGATTTCTCAGGAGATAGGTACCAAAGGGGTTTGATGAAGCCTGGGTTTGGGGGAAAAAAAAAGTTACCTATAGCTTTTTGGTACAGATACTGAAGCCTTTGTTATGTATTTTAGCATTAAGAGGTTGAATATTTGGCAAGTGGGGAAGAAAAGACAGAAGGTCTGGGTTTGTCCTGGTGCAGGGGAACATAGGGTCTTGACTTTCAAAGATCAAACATCTGATAATGTACCCTTTCTCTTCTGAAACAAGGATCTTCAAGCTTACCTTGCAAGTATTACTTCCTACTATCTCCACCACATTTTTATGTGGTTTTGCAATAGCATTGTAGCTTAAATTACTTTAATATTCTTGCATTAATTGGCAATTTTCCGTGGTCAGAATAATATACTTAAACACTGTGTTATGTTTGTACTGAGACAAAATACAGGGAATTTTACAGTGGCAATGAAGCAAAATCAGCAGGTGTGATTATCATGATAACTGCACCCCTGGGTGCTTAGAAGCACATGGCTGCATCTGGTCCATAGCTGCCTCTCTGGGGATGAGATTATTTCATGATAACTACACCGCCCTAATGGCCCATTGCTTAAGTAGTATTCATGACCCTTATTCAGAATCTTGCCTGTATAGAACAGACTGAATCTCTCCCCCATCCCAGCTGTCTCTACTTTTATGTTTTTAAGGTAATTCTTTCTTAATTTCTATTTATTAAAGAGGAGCATTCAATATAAATGCCGAATGCATTTTCTTTAATACTAGAATTGCAGATGAACAGAATGTATGGTTAGGATAAAAACAACCATTTATCTGGATTTTAGGTAGAGCCAAATTGATTTTGTGTCACACATCTGGTGGAACCTGACTGGCATTATTTGCTATGAAAATATCAATTCCAGAATAAGGACTTTTCCAGTGCTCTGAACAAGGAATAATGATTTCTACTTTGTCACTGTACTGTTGCTGGAGAAGGTGTAAATAAAAAAATGAGAGCAGCAGTAAGATTTTCCTTTCTCACCTCGTAGTCATTGACAAACAATGTGATTAGCAGTTAGACTGAGGATACTCTAATATGTTGCAGAGGAAGAACTTCAGAATACAGAGAACCCTGGACTGGGAAATGCAGATATGAGTTTAATGCCACCCTTGCAATTCCTATCATCATCTGATTCCTGGTATATGTCTTCAGCTGTGGCAGGGCTCTCTTAATATATTTCTATGTCCTATGCCACCTAATTAAGTCTGGCTAATAGTTGCAACTGTAAACGATGCCTAAATACGATGTGCACAGAAAGAAAATAACTTACTATAGTTTGAATGAAATATTTTTATACTTCATATAATAGATTATATTGGCACTTCCCTTTAAAGGTTAATGTATTTTCCCAGCAGTTTAAGTTGAGCACAAAGGCTCAGAAAGAGAGAAAATGACAGGAAAGTGAGTGTTATCAAGTAAAAAAACAAAGGCTTTCTTCCTCTTAATGGGACTCAAAACACCACTAATCTCATCTGGTTTAGCTGATAAGGGTAGGCACTGAGATTGTGATATGGATTCAAAAGAAAAATCTTTATTAGGCACATTCAAGTTTTGGTTGGTTTTTTTTTGGTTTGTTTTTTTTTGTTTGTTTGTTTGTTTGTTTTTGGTGGGTTTTTCCTTTATAGAAATAAAAAGCTAAGATGATTACATTTCACAAGGTAGTAATCATTCAATGAGTTAAATCAATATTTTATTTTTTAAATTGAAGGGATGCCACAAGATATTTCTTAATTAATTTCATAATTCCTAAGAGCAATTAAAAGGATTATTGTGAGAATGACTGTTGTAATTTAAATCAATTTTAGTACATAAAGTCATTTTACCACTATATCCTCTCTCCCTAGCAACAGTGGATCAGATCATGACAGGGAAGTGAAATATACCCACTGCATCAAGACTGGGTAAGCAACGATTAGCGTATTTGATTGCCTGAGTCTCACACCTCCACTGACTCTAAAAAACACTTTCAGGCTTTTCTCTTCCAGGGTTTTCATGTTTTTAAAACTTTCTGTATTTTATAAATAGGATCCAAAGCAAAAATATTTTTAAGTAAAATATAGAGCCATAGAGTCATAGCGTATCCTGAGTTGAAAGAGACCTACAAGAATTATTGAGTTAAACTCCTGGCTCTGAATTGGACCCCCACAAGAATCCTATCCTTTTGTCTGAGAGCATTGTTCAATTGTTTCTCCACTTCTCCAGGCTGAATAAAACAAATGGCCTCAGCTGCTTTTCATGACTTCACCTCTAGACCCTTCACTATCCTCAGAACCCTCCTCTGGATGCTCTCTAACAGCTTTATATCTGTCTTATATTGTGGCACTCACCTTTTTATACTGTGGTGCCCAAAACTGCACACAATGTTCAAGGTGAGGCCACCCCAGTGCAGAGCAGAGCGGGACAATCCCCTCCCTCGACCAGCTGGTACTACTTTGCCTGATGCCCCCTGGGACATGACTGGCCCTCCTGGCTGCCAAGGCACTGCTGACTCATATTCAACTTGCCAGTGATAAAGACCTCTGGGTCCCTTTCCGTGGCACTGCTTTCCAGCCTCTCATTTGCCAGTCTTCACGTATATTCAGGTTTGTCCCATCCCAGGTGCGGAATCCAGCACTTGCATTTGTTAAACTTCAGTCAGTTGGTGATTACCCAGCCCTCTAATTTGTTAAGGTCTCTCTGCAGGGCCTCTCTGCCTCTGAGGGAGTCAACAGTTCCTCTCAATCATTGGCAAACTTAGTATATCCTCAAGTTCTACGTCCAAGTTTATGGAAACATTGAAGAGCACTGGCCCTAAAGTGGAGCCCTTTGGAACTAGGGACTGAAATATGAAATCTGTATTTTCTGTTCCTTTCCTTAGAAAACATTTTGTGCAAAATATATATGACTTAAAAAGCTGGGAGAAATGAAATATATCTATGATATAGATGAAAGCCACTGAACAGAAATATTCTGCTATATTATTTTTTAATATCAATTTAGCCAGAAATACAAAATTTGGAAACAGAGAAACAATAAGTTTTTAAGCAATTTACTTCTACATCTAAATTTTGGATACACAAGTCTATTCAAGAGGCAAGCAACAGCACAACACAGTACTTTGTGTTCTCTTGTCACTTTGGGAATCCCAGCTCAGCAGCCCCTAGAGAACTCAGTGAATAATTTAATTCTCCCTCTAAAAGGGAAAAGTGTCAAAATCCAAGGCTTTTCCTTTTATGACATCTAAACAAAATTGTCTTCCCATGCAAGTCATAATTTTGCTTCTCAGGCAGACACTCAAGCACCTGTCTAACATAGCTGTGTGTCACAAAGTATACAAATACAGCCTCAAGTCCAGATATTCCAGGTAAGTTTGTGAGCATTTTCTTTAATAACAGTTCTGTGGAAGAATGGGAAAACTGTGTTTCTCTCTTATAATTTTTTCTTCAGTTTTATTATTAAATGCCTCATTTCCCTAAAAGAGCTCGAATTAGTGAGACATAAGGGAACAAAAAGAGACATTTAAATAAAGGTCTATTTTTCTCTAGTTGAATACTTGAGCAATTCTTAGTGATCAACAGAGAATGAGGTACTTCTGAAGAAAAAATGGCCTCCCATTCATGACATGTAATGCAAAGTGTAGAATGAAATTTTTCACTCTTAATTTGTAGAATAAATTGAAAGGAATTTCTCCTGTGTGACATAATAGTCTACCTATTTTGCACATGCCATCTGCAGAGCATATGTTATGCTGCTTTTCTGAATTGTATTCTGTGCAGGAACACATGTAATCTTGTACAGAGTTTTCGTCATTTGAACTGTGCCATAGGAGCTGAAATTATGTGATTTTTAAAAGATTATTCAAATCCTTAAAGCTAAGCTTTTTTTTTTTAATTTTTATCTTGTACTGAGATCATGCTTCTTTCAACTGTAAAATATTTGACATCAGGACTTTTGTATGTCACTGAATTTATCTATGAAAACATTTCTATAACTGAAAGTAAGAATTTTACAGAGGAACCTAGAGTTCCTTTGTGCTCTCTTTTGTGATTGCCCAAGAAATGCTAACTAACCCAGAGCTACAATATGGAAATCAGCCGGTGTTGTCAGTGAGATACGTAGTCACAAATTTCATTAAAGTTCCTGGAGTCAGTTTCTTATTTCAAGATATCATTCATCCTTCGTTGTATGAATGTTAATGGAAATTTTCTTGCTTATTACTGAAGAAATAACCTTCTGTAGTTAATATTCTAACCTTAGAATAAATCTGATTATTTCATTCTCAGTCTCTTAAGTAAATCTCTTGTGTTGTTTCTTTTCAAACATGGAAAAAAACATTCTTGTTTGAATGTAAACAAATATTTTCTAAGAACAGAAAGCATCAAGAGTTGTACAGGTTTTTTACATCTCATTCGGTTGTGCTAAATTAAACACAGAGAAAATTATTACCTTTTCCTGTTAAGTACATAACTGTTTCAGATCATAGAAAGTATAGCGTTATTAAACAAGAAGAATAAGCCATGGGAAAATCAGGATGAAACCCACTTTTAAAGGGCCTGAAGAACTGAACTCTACTTATAAACATCACGTGGTAAAAGTTGGCAAGTAGATGAAAGGAAAGGAGCCTCAATATTAATTCATCATTATTCTGAATAGGACCATTAGGATTCTTGCTTTTAACATCAGGCCATTGCTGAACTTTAAATAATGCTCATTGTGATTTATATTCATTATTAAAATATATAGTAATTCATTCACACACATTCTGTTATCTCTTCTGTTTTACTAAATAAACTATTTCATTTAATGAGAGCTTTCAATAACTTTGTGCATTCTGTAAATTAAGCAAAAGGCTGTGTTATCAGTGGTAACAATATCATTGACAATAAAACACAGATATTATAATGTCTTGCTTTAACTTCCTCTTATCTAATTCTAGTTATTGAATAAAAATCCAAAACATTTATTTGTAAGGTTCATGTTTTTTCTGATAAATCCATGACACATTTTAAGTATATCATGCGTAGCAGATTTCAACATCATTAACCCCTTGGTTAAAAACTAAACAAACAGAAAGAATGTCTTCTTGAAAAGCAGATTTTCCTTCCACAGGACACATCTTAAACATATAAAAATTGCTGATTAAGAAAAAAAGTACTAAAAATTTACAAGATTAGAGTTGTGATTTTAGGTCTATTATTTTAGGTCAGAGATGGGAGAAGATGATTTTAGATCTCTTTGCCAAAAAAAGTGGTAACATTTTTACTAATTTAAGTAAAATATTTAAGAAGGAAATACTGGACTCTGTGTACTACTTTAAGTTTTGCCCTCTGTAGACACTGATTGTGGAGAAAAATAGCATCACTGCACTTTCAATGGTGAATTGCATTGGCACTAGCAATACTTACAAATAAAATCTCCTTCCAAATAGTGCAGATGTTTTTTGTTCTTCACATAACTGAGATGACAAACTTCATGAAATGATAGGTTATAATTTCCTGATACTCTTATGATGCAGTAATGAAACTATTTATGTATAATAAAACAAGACTATGTCAAAAAAGAAAAAAGCCTTATAAGCATAAACTCCCCCATATACTAACAGAGTAATTAATTTTCTGACAATGGTTAGGAAACTTCTTTTATATATATATTGAATAGTCAACAGCCTCTACCCCTTTGAATGCTGAGAAGAAGCAATGTAATCGTTCTCAACAAGACACAATGACCTTATAACTATTAAAGAGAAAGATACTTTTAACAATACACTTTTGGCAAAAAATTGAAGAGCTGAAAAGTTTTTATATGTAATGGGGTGTTTGGATTTATTGGAACAAACATTCTATCTCTTTTTATAACTGATGAAACTATCCACGTATGATATGAAAACTATCTACCTATCAGGTTGATAGAATATTACCCCACTGCATATAAAGTAAGAGATTGGTTATTCATGAACCAAAGCATGTAAGGAAAAATCTCATGAAAGAGTAGAACCAAACAGAAAATGATACCAGTTCATTATAAATGCAGAAAACAATGAATGAGAGTGTCCTCCCTCTTTCATTCATGTAGAGATAAGGGATATTTTAAAAGCCTCTGGAGCTGATCCAGGTCATTTCTCTGACCTTCTTCTCAACCCAATGTCACCATTTCCAGATCAGTCTCATCACTCTAAGAAAGCAGAAGCAAAGGAAAACTCTCTCCTTCCTCCCTGTGGCACCTGCTTGAATCTGCACAGCGAGTCACTATGACTCCACCATGTGAGTTCACAGACACAATCAAATGAAGTGAGATGGAATTGTAAAGGGTTACTTAATAATAGTTTTCACACAATGATTTTGAATGGACTATTCAGATGATTTTATATTCTTAAACACTAAAAGCTTCTTTACTTAAACACTTATTTAGACCACTTATTCTTGGGAAGGATGTATAAACCGAGCCAAAATAAAAATAGTGTAAACTGTGTATTCCACAGAACGATTGTTGTAATTGATCCAAATTGCAGAAACATCACTGTCTGTGATCATCAACTACTTATAACTTCTGACATCTTAGGTTAATTGATATATCTTTTCCTTAAGACAATTTTCTTATTTATAAGAATATCACACTTCAAATTAAGATAGGAATAAAACATTTTTGGCAACTTTCCATAATTTTTCAAGTACAGTCTTATTTCTTGTGAAAAAGTTATAGTATATTTACAAAAATTACATTAACAGTAAAAGCAACATTGTTTCAAGGTAATGTATGAAATTCTGTATACATGGTAACTGTCTTCCAGTGCATTTAACATAGCATTTCTGAATTAAACAAAAGAGCTGTCTGGAGAAAAGCATCCCAGAAAACAATTTTTTTAAAGGATTATTGCAAAATTAACATAATCCTACTGTGAATTTTAGACTGCTAAATCTATACTTGTAGCTTTGGCAGTAATTTGTGAGTTGTGCTCATCACTGGGACAAGTTACACACATTTCTCTTATAGTCTACTTCCTGTAGCTACCATTATCCTATAAAGTATTTACTTTATAGGATTCATCTCAATTGCTCTTATTTTCTAGCTCTGTGGTTGAGAAAGTCCTAGGTTAAAGCTGCTTTATTCTTGTTACTTTAATTTGCTTATATTTATCAAAACATCTTAAGTTTCAAAACAAACTGACTTGACTGCCTCACTCCATCTGCTGTGGGCAGTTTATGATCCAGATGGATTTTCACGCCTTTAAGTCCTTTTTTATGAAAGTGTAGAAGAGAGCTAACATTTAAACATCACAGAACACTGGGGGCAAAAATGAAGACTTAGTGTAAATTCGTCTCTAAAAATGAATGGGATGATGTAATTCTGCTTTAGTGTGGCCACTGGAAACTAGTGGCAATTTGTCTCCTTGGAGCTTTCCAAATCTGTTAGAAATATCAATAAAGGCTTGGTGTATTAAGAAATTTTCTCAGTGCCTTTGGTGTCATTTGTCAGATACAGGGGTTTTGGCACCTCTTCTGAAACTGTGATTATTTTGGCAATTTGTCATTGCCCACCTTGCTCCATCTGTTCTTGAGATAAATAAAATATGTTTGCTGTTAGAAAGGAATTTCTTTTACCTGATTACTTTGCATAATATTAAAAAAGTGATTTAGGCAAGTACAGATTACCAGAATCAGTCTAGAGTTCCAGTTTTGAGGGTACAGTCTTCAACATAATCAAATCTGGAAGTTTCAGAATTTTTTGATCCAGAAGATCAAACTGCTTATTCCCCACAGTTTTTGAAACAGTTGACTACTAGTAGTTACTGAACTATCTACTTGATATAGCTAGACAGACATATTGCAGTAGTTCTGTCTTCCAAAAAGATATAAAAAATAGAATAGAAAGGAAACCCTTTTTCCACAAAGTACTCCCTATCTGAAATTTCTGAATGTTCATAAAGATGTGTAATTCTTTATTCTTTACAAAGTAGACCACCATCAGTATACAACAATGCTTCTCAGTTTAAGTCTGATAGCTACTTCAGGGTCTTCATTTTTCAAGTCAGTTAAACTAGCTGAAGTGCTGCATTTTCTGAATTAAATAAGATTTTATCACTTACTTCCATCATGAATGCAGGAGCTGACAAAGTTTATTCACACTGTATGAGTACATTGAACTACTACGGCTTTGATGATAAACTAGCTATTACTGCATTTGGCTGAGATTTTAGCTATTTTGGATGTTTTTTTGTAACTGGACTTTTTTTGATGTAGTAATGAATGGCAGTTTAAACTCCACTGAGAACAGCATCAAGTCTTTAGAACATACAATTACATATCTGCTTTGTGACTATGACTATTTTTGTCATAATTTATATTGTGAAAGCTGAAAGATTGATCTTTGAGTGCTGTAGTGCCATTTCATTAACGGTGAGATTTCGGCATAACTGCAAACAGGACATGAAAAAAACTCTATCAAGGAAATGAACATTGAGCCATTGCAGAGAAACTGAAATTCTAAGAAAAAAATCAATTTCTGTTAGGGAAGAAAGAAGCAAGGCTGGACTTCCTGTGCAGAGTACTTTTATTTGGTAACCGAAATCTTTGAAGACTGCTTCAAAATTGATTCTAGACTTGGTTGGCAAGAAAAGTCTTTTTTTCCATGTGTATCTGCTCATGAGAAGAGGATCAAAAATTGCCAGCAATAACGGCTTTAAATGTTTGATTTTAATACAAATGGACTGCACTGGTATAGCTGTGCAAAGCTTGAAAACCATGAGAGCAACTAAAGCATGTTAGTTAATATTCTAATTCTCTTTTTCAAACCAGCAATCATCACCTCTTGCAAGTATCCAAAGAAACCACAATCCAATAACAAGGTTCACTTACAGTCACACACACCTGCCTACTTAGCAAAGAGTGACAACCATCTCTTTTAAAAATGTGTACAATATTGCAGCTGATTCAGATGAATTAGAAGTGCAAAAAACCATAGGGATGGAAATTGGTGCTCCATATTGAAGAGAGACAAAATGGTTCAAGAGAACTGAGTCACAGGAGGTGATGAAATATGTATGCTCAAGTTTAAAAAGAGCAAAAAGAAACATACAAGTATAACACATGCTTAATTTTACCCTGATTGTGTTGCTCCTTGTGTTCATTTCCACATTTCTCAGCTTTGACACTTGAAATTGTAAGGTCTTTGAGAAAAAAGAGTTTTCCTATGTGTTTAGAGAGCATCCAGCGCTTCCTAATACTACGAAACTCTATTCAATAAATATATTTCTTTAATGTATTTTTTGTTTCATTTGCAATATGCTTGCCAGAAGCAGAGGTCAGTATATTTATAGATAGTAATTGGGCAGGAGGTCAAAAACATCATCTAATATAACTTTTTTCATCTTTAATTCAATTTCATTTGCATGCACTGCAAGAATAGCTACAAAATTAAGTTAAATAGTTCTGTATTTTAATGTTTATTAGTAGAAGGTCATGATGACAACAGCCCCATTTTGCAAGATCAGCAATTTTAGTCCAGAAACCAGTTCATAGATTCTTTCTGTCAGTTTCAATTCTTATATGTCCAAATTTTTCTTTTTTATCAAAGCACTATAGTGGTTGTTGACAAGAAAATTAGCCAGCTGCCTCTTGCTCTTTCTTCATGAGATTATAGAATTCTTTACCATCATAAACAGATACAATGACACAATGTAGGTCAAGAATAAGAAAATTTAATTGTAACCCTTTATCACATTTCTTATTAGGCAAGCAGATGAAGAATTCAGACCTCAAGATTTTCTCCATTGTCTATCATTGTGACAAATGATTCCTGAATAAAGTCAAGACAGGAACAATGAAGGGCCAAATATAGCTTCAATACAGTAAACTGCAAACTTTCTTATGATTTCGGAGTAGAAAGTATGCCTTTACCAATATCTTATATCTTCTAAATCTAAGAAAGGATACATTTTGTATTCTAAGTCCCCCACATTGCAAGTGTTTTTGTTCTGTTTTTCCTCTTGTAGTCTGTCTAGAAGCAGTGAGTGTGCTCTTCCCTAGAAACAGAATTTATAGTACTAGTGGCAACAATGCTAGTACACTTGGATATTTTATATTTTTTAGTTGTTTCATAGAAAATAAGCATTAAAAGACACTTGAGAAGTTGTCTAATCCATTTGCTGCCTCAGGGTGGTGAAACAATTCCTATCAGATATTTGTTTAATTTGCTTTTGAAAATCCCCAGTTTTGGAGAGTCTACAATCTTCTTGCTTAAACTGGTGATTACCTACCCTACAGTCTTCTCACTTCAACTAGTACTGAACTATCCTTACTGTTGGCAAGTCATTTGTCTGATGTCTAATGCTATACCTTCCTTGATTTACCTGCTATTTCTTGCTCTTATCTTATGTCAGGGGATTTATGCCTATCTCATTTTCTGTAGTCTGCTCTTGGTACCCTCAGCATTCGCTTCCCCAGTCTAGTCAGCCCCAGATACTCCTGTCTTTGTATATCACCTATCATTATTATCGTTCTGCAATGATCTCTCACTGGTTATTCTATTTTATCTTTCCCTAGGGAACAATGACTACAGTGGGATAAAAAATTCTAGTATATGCTTTATCAGCACTAAGCAGCACGAAGGACACACTTCAGGTGTCTTTCATGCAGTTCTGATCAGCCTTTTTCTGCAACAGTGTTTTGTCTCTTTGCCACACCTCAATGTTTATTCTGATTTTTACATTCAGACTTATTTTCTTCTGGGTTCTCTGCCCAGACCTTTCTCCATATAACTCTGTAGCTGACTGAGGTAGGGACTTTTTCTGTTACATTCATATAATAGTTTGGGTTGAAAAGGACCTTAAAGTTCATCTAGTTCCAACTGCCCTGCCATGGGCAGGGTCACCTAGATCAGCTTCCTCAGACCCTCACTCAGCCTGGCCTTAAACCTTTCCAGGGATGGGGCATCTGCAACTTCTCTACCCGACAATATGCACTGGTCTTCATTAAGTCTTGCTGCTTCCATACTGCTGAGTATGTGTCCAACACTATGCCAGTCAGCCTTACTTACACAAAATCTAGTCTGATTAAGTTTCATGATAAGAAGTAGTCTAATAAAAAGCATGAGTCAGAAAACTGCTGACTGAAATAGATAATTGATCTAGAAAAGCCTACAGATGAGAAATTGAAAACATTCAAACGACTTGTAAGAGGTGCTAGACTAAAACCATGTCAAGCGTTACTGAGTGATATACTCCAGATTGTCAAAAAAGGGACTAGGCACAGATGGTGACTGTGAATCTGTTGCTCAGGCATGAAGAAATAACTTTGGAGTAAGAATGAAGATGTTGCAGATTGCTAGACATTTTCCACTAATGCTGCTTAAAAAAACCCCAATAGCTGCCCTCATGTAATGCTGACAACAGCCTGTACAAGCCACACTTGGTGCCTCCCAGAAGTCCTTACCACCAGTACTTGGATAGCATGATGCTGTGAATCTATAAAAGCTCAGCTAAGCACAGGGCATACCTGCAGAATTGTTTCCTGGCCTGTCATCCCCAACTAATTTTTCTGCAGCTGCTTACTTCTCATTATAGCACTTTGAACTTCTCCTTCTTGATGGGCATTTTATTTGTTTCAGTGATGCATCCTAATTCATCACATTCATTTTGCATTCTAGCCTTGCCCTTCAGAAGGGTATCCTTCCCAGCCTGCCAATATGTGCGGTCTTACCAAAGTGTACTGCAGATGCCATCACTCAAGTAATTAAAAATCAAGTACTGCCAAAACAGGAATTAGCTCTGCAATAAACCCTCCAATTTGATAAAATCCCATTTTGAGGGAACAATTTGTTAAATGTACCTTCAATATTGTGGTGTTTTGTGTGCATGTGCCTGATGGGAATGCATCTTCAGCCTTGCCACTAGTTGTACCCGGGGCATGGAGCTGCAGCAGCATAGGTTTTTTTGGACTGTAAGGTCTAGCCTGATATTTTAGCCTAGAAACAGGTATCTGAAGACTTTTGCAATGCAAAAACGTGTCCAGAAGAGGTTGAACACCCCTTGTGCTGTTAGAAACAATCAAAGATGAAATGAAAGTCCCCTGCAATCTAATAATGTGGATGACATTTCTTATAGATATATTAGATAGAACTATGCCCTCTCTATAATCCTCTTTCTCCTTTGTGTAAAGTAAATTAATATACCACAACATCTAATAATCAGGATTGTAAGGAAAGCCAGAGCTAAAGCGTATTGTGTTCAAGAACTAGTTACTGTTTACCTAACCCTTCACTCCCTGACTGTCAATTCACTTAGGATATGTATCTGAGAAAATATACAGCTTGATTTGTTACATCTAAATACTGGCAATATTATTTAATTACTTATTTTTTTCCATGATATAGTTATGTCTTTTCCAACCATATCTTAGATGTGTTTGCACAGCTCTCATTGTCTGTACTGTCTGAAGAAAGCTGACACTCATCTGCACTTCTACTGTTTTGTTCTTCATTTTAATTGGAATATTGTTACTGCTTTTCTCTTTCTTCTCTCCTTTTTCCTCACTATTGTTCTGGCTGGCATATTACTTGATTATTTTTTTTTTTAATCTGGCAGATGTCTTCATCATCACCATCCAATTAGAGTACAGTCGATGAGGATGTATGAAGACTACACACTAAGCATGAATTATGTTTGAACATAATTCTGCAGCACTCACAGAATATGTCTTTGGATCTATATTATTGCAAATACTAAAGCCTCATATACAGATAGAATAGAGTTCTAAAAGTTTTAGGTGTTTCTCTGAGATTCTAAAGCCACGGAGTTCATGCCTAATGTTTAAAAACAGGATTTGAATATACAGGACATTATATAACAACTTTCACCTAAAATCACTGTATTTTCTAATATCTCTAACATTTACTATCCTCTGCTACAATACTTCCAGCAATCTTTTAGGAATTTTTCTCTCTAAGAACAGTTGTCTAATACCATTTTTTCCCTCCACTGAATCAACCAGTCTCTTCACAGTTTTATTTCGGTTTTACACTTTGTAATTCTAATCCACAAAAAAACTTTTATGAAAAATTTTCCAACTTGTTCCTTGCAGTAAATAAAAATTGCAAAGGTGTTCAGCACTCTGCCAGAGAAAGAGGTGAAGCTAGCATCTTAAATCACACCAAGTTGAGGAAGATATGCACTCTTTGTGGGGTTTCCTTATTCTTCTTAGTTTATGCTGTGCATCACACTGCTCATTAGACAATGTGGTAAATGACATAAGAATCTTAAAGTTGTATTAAATAGGGGAAAATAATGTTTAAATCCACTATTTGGTCCAATAACTGTGGTTTTGTAGACACAAGCATGCTCTAGATGTATAGTATTACTTCTCACTGTAGAAAGTGTATTTGAAGACAATGTAATTGCTACATATATAAAGAATTGGAAAAGCATGAAAATGAAAGAACAATGTGCTTATCTCATGCCATGACAAGCTTACTGAGGCTTTAAATGAATATATATATTTATGAAATTGCCTTTGACAATTCACAAGATCTGATTATGTGGCAGGATGCTCTGACAAAGGATTTGATTATATGGTGCACTGAGCTGTGGCTAGTAAATAATAAGCTTCACTGTTCATGCTTCTACTCGTTATTGTTCAAAAAGTGGCACAATATTGAAAATTAGTAAGTACCATAAGCAAATCAATTACTGAAGTAGGACAGCACGTACTATTTAGAAAAGGTAAATAGGATAAGCCATTTTACTTCTGCTGCATGAAGGAATTTTATAAGTGGTTGCAAGTGAAATGTAGATCCTTATGCATGAGCCATAAATAAACCAAAAGGGAATAACTTGGGAAAAGATGTTGTGTATTTATTTTAAACCAAACAAACAACAACCAAACAAACAACAAAACAAAATCAAAAACAACAACAAAACCCCCCAACCAGAAAAATAATTAAAAAAAAAAAAAAAGAACCAGACAAAACCCTCTACCCAAACCTAAGAACCTTATAAGCACTATCCTAAGCAACAAACTTTTAATGATAACATCTACAAGAATGACATGGTCAGTGTCTTGGCCCTGGAGGTACTCTTCAGCCTTACTGTCCCTTTTCCCCTTTCTTCCTGGCCATAGCCCAAGAACACATTTTAACTCAGCCCGATGTCCTCAGTCCCTCACCATGGACCTATCTGGCAATGGGAGAGGGGTTGCCCAGGGAGTTGCAAAAATTGAACAGATGTTAAATATATTCATATCATCATATTGCAATCTCCTTCTTCAGCAGATATACAGGTACAGACCTCCAGAATGGTTGGGCATGGAATCTACAAAACGTGTTGACTTCAGTCAACCAAAATCCTGCAACAATAAAGAAAGTTCTACATAAATTGAAACCTTCTGCCATCATGTCACAGCATGCTTTGCTTCATACTTACCAGTACTTACTCACTGGAAACTCAACTAGTGTTCTCTTTATACTACCGAATATAGCAAAGACATCAATCTGGAGTTGCATACTACTACATACCATAAAGACATTTTTTTATTAAAAATATTTTTCCTTTTTTTCTGTCATCCAGAGAATTTTCCTTTTCTGTGAAAAAATACAACATATGAAATGTCGAGATTGGCAATTTTTTTATCAAAGCACCAAAATTGACTAAAATTCTGAAGGCAAAAAGTGTATTTAAAATGCATTTAAGGCTTTTTATTCTGGATAATTGAATTCTGCAGAAGAAACTGAAATTCTTTTTCCTCAAGCCCAGTTCGCATGTCCTGTCGTGTCTTATCAGTTATTTTGTTGAACAGAATTGTTAAAAAATATATTACCCTTGCAGAGTCATAGAAATACAGAACAGCCCAGAGTGAAAAAGACTTAAGAATATCATCTCATCCAGCCTCTTGAGGCAAAGGGAGCCTAGATTACATTATATAGCACCCTTTCCATTCACATCTTATATAGCTGAAATATTTAGAAATACAGTTTTTAGTGCTTAAAGGCCCAATTCTTTCCTTAGGTATCCAGGCATAGTATAGATGGATGATAGCCCCATATTGTTCTACTTTTGTTATTACTGATACTATGAGAAAATGTCAGAATATTCAGTTTCCTATTTCAAATTATCAAACTGTACCTTACTAGAGAAACAGAAGACACTTGGACCTATAAATACATTAATGTAAATTGAGTAGAAATTAACAGCCCGGATAAACTCATGTTAAATAAAAATTAAATATATTTCTTCTTAGACTGGTATGGAACACACCAGCACTTACTAGTCTATAAGGCATCATCCTAAAGAATATGGTTTATTTGCAATTTAATACCAGAAAACACTGTGAACACTCATAGAATAAAATAGGTAATGTAAATACTTTGATTTGAAACTAATAGTAATATTTCTCCAAATTATATTGTTCTCCAATATGTATTATTTCTGTCTAAGATAAGATTTATTAAAATGTAATTTCAAGTGAGGCTGAAAATAAAAATGGTAAAGTTTTTATTCTGCAAAACAAAAAGGTAATCTAAAATAGAGCTTTAATTGTAAATTATGTTCATTAATAAGTTAATAAACAAGAAAAATGGTGAAAATCCAACAACCAGCCAGTTCATCACCCAACTGTAAAGTACTGCAGTATTGATTTTTAAAATTGGAAAGGATTTCAAAATCTATTGAAGAACAAGAGTTGTTGAAATTTCTCAGTTAAAAATTTGTTTCAAAATATACAGGTTACCCTCATTTTAAAAAGAATCACCCAAGATTACATGAGTTGTAGGGGGTTTTTTAAACAGAGAATGAGATGGGAAAGTATTTTAGATAAAGTTAGGCAAATAAGGATGGCTTCATTTTCAATTTCTTAAAGTACACATTTTAAAAAGAGTGAAAGTATACATATTGACATGAAAATAAATATTTGAAATCAGAACTGTTTAAAAAAGTATTTTAAAGTATTGTATAGTTTTTGGGTTTATGATTAATAATTTTTCAGTATAAAACCATTGCATAATTCACAAAAAGACATTAAATATTTAGGCTGATGCGATTATATTCTGAAGAAAGTAAAAAGAGTTTAACTCCCTAGCCAGATTCACAGGAGTTTTTGAAATGTGTCTGCTGTCCCACCCCTGTCTAATTGACAAGTCTAAGACTCCAGGCTCATGTTACGAGCTCATTGAAGGGGTTTTCCATTGAAAACATACAAGGCTTCAAAAATCCACCTGCCAGATTTATAAAAAGGGCCTACTGTTCTTTTTATACCTTGAGAGAATGCAGAGGTAAAGACACTACACAAATTTCTGAGGGGGTCAAAATAACACACTTTTACTGGCAAACTTTAGAAAATAAGGGAACTTGACAAAGGTCTACAGGGCAACATTCAACCAAAATAAAGCATTTCACAAAGCATCAACTCAGAAAAATCCAACCCATCCAACTTTAAGTTACCCAAATATCAAGAAAGGAGATTAGGAGAAAAAGAAGTAAAGAAAGAGAGGGAAAAAGAGAGAATTATAGCCACTGCCTTGAGTCCTGTGCAATTCCAGCTTCCACATGTCCGGAAAGTAGAGCTGTGACAATGTGGAGGCCTCAGGTTGTTGGTTTTATTTGCTCTGGACTCTGGTGGCTGGTCACCCCTGCCAGCTGGGGATTCCAGTGTGCCAGCCATTCTGGGGCTGGGTTCGGGGCTCCAGGGGATGTGGTGTGAGGCAGTGTTCCTGGTGTGCCAATGACTGACATCTGCACTGAGACTGGCCAGGGAGGCTCCAAGGGGCTGGAATATGGAGCAGGGCACCATTCCACCTTTGTGAAACCCAACCTGTCCCTTCTCCCCCCCACACACACTTGAGTTGGTTCAAGCAAATCATTGATAGAATAATCCCATGTCCCAAAACAAGTTTGACTGCTTCTTCACGTTTCTGAGAGAATGCAGCTGCCTTTTGAAGCATTATCAAATTTTAGGGTTATATTTTCAAAGATATAACACCAAGAAAAAGACTGCATACAGTATTTATATTAAAACAAACAATATTTTATGAAGTGTTTCCATTTATAGACTGAACACAAGTTCACATCTCTGTAAGACAAGACACTAATACAGTTTGATTTATGACTATAAAAGATAAGATTATTTAACTGATTTATTGAATTTAAAATTAAGATTGCATGACCTACAACTCACTCTTAAACAAGACAAGAAAAAGGATGACACAGCTCGGTTTTACCCTGCTGTAGAAAGATCTGTGAATCACTCCGCAGTGAAAAGAAGATTACAAATGACCCAGGAAACACAAATAGGAATAATCCTTAAGGACACTGCAAAGATTTTAGTGAAAGATACAAACCATTAGAAATGGTACATGCATCAACATGTTCAGCAGAGTAGAGCCTTCCAAGACCTTCCAAGTTCACTACCATTTATGGGGCAGGTACAGCAAAAAAAGAAATTCTTGAATCTGTAAACTAGCTATTTGTACAATTGAAGAGCTTAGATTCTCTTAGAGTGAGACCAGTTACATATTAGACTTGAGGAAAGACATGCATTTTAAAGTGATTTTTTTTTCATAGTCTTGGCAATTTCTCCACTTACTCTAACTGATCTCTCTCTCTATATATTATCATACACTAAAAATTATTCAGAATACAGGTGTAGGAATATAGCAGAGAAGGTAGAGTAGAGGTTTTGTCAATGGTTTCATGGTAGTATTGGGAACTAATTTACATTAAAAAAATAGGTGAGAAATACACAGACTGTGTTGAAAAAGTGGGTTTTATTCTCTTCAAAACCAAATCCCTCAAATCAAGAAAGCATTTTGATATTCCTGCTTTGTCCCTAATTTCAAGGGGACTTTCAATATTATAAATCATATAGAAGCTTGGAGAATTTTAAAAATAGTGGTCAGAAGGATATGTCAGTGAAAAAAAAAAAGAAGAACACCGAAAAAAAGAGGAAAGTCTAAAAATTCACGAAAGAGTAGAATGTTATGGCCAAGAAAGAAAGACAATTGAGGAGACAAAGAATTTAAGTAAGATGAGAGGAAACAAAAAAAATTAAAACAAATCAAGCAAGAGAAACATTAAGTCAATTACCCACTTCTTGGTTACCTAGCCAAGAAGTTAGAAGTATAAATACAATAAATAATGAGTAAACTGCGAGAGCATGAAAGAAGCAGGGATTAACATACAAAAAAAGCAGCGATGTTTAATTATTATTATGTATGTGTTCCCAGCTCTGTGTGGCCATGAGAGACATATACATAACTTTTCATAGTGACTTGTGTCATCATTCAAGGAGGTTGGCAAGAATTTCTTTGGAGGTTTTAAAATCAATGTGAGTAAAATCCTCACTTCACTGATGTGTACTTTTGTTATAAAATCCACATTAAAAAAAAAAAAAAGGCAGAACCAATCCTTTATGTTTCATAATGCAATAATGTCTGTCTAATAAAACAGGCACTGAACTTTGGTTTTCTGATTTTTACATGTTCTTGCCTCTTGCACTCTCTAGATCATCTGAATGTTTCCTTGCAGAAGTGATATTGTGGCTGCATCCATGATAAAATTGTATCCATAAAGTTGTTTTACAAAACACTAGTGTGTCATGCACAAAAATTGTTCCAGAAAGTCTTGGCCTCTCAGATTTTGAGAACCAGATGCAAAATAATACTGTTACTATACTACAGATGCCTGTTACTACTTTATGAAACTTCCTTGTAAGTTTATTCCTGTTTCAATAAAGGCTGGTTCTAATTTGAAACTGTGAGCCTAGTTATCTATTGCATGCTTACACATCCTGGTAGCAGATGTTGGGGAAACACTTGAAAGGAAGAAAAAGCTTTCCATTTCTGACTAAGTGAACTTCAGAACAGACCAAGTGACACATGGACTTTTAATGATAATGTTTGCCTACAGTAAACAGTGCACTTGGTAAGTCCTGGTTTTGTTTGTGCTGCATATATGTAATTTCTAAAGTATATTTTACAAAATGAAGAAAATTCCAGTGAAGTATCCTTGTGAATGAGTAAACAGTGTAAAGGTTTTCNAGTAAAAAATGTAAAAGTTTTTTTTTTTTTTTTTTTTTTTTTTTTTTTTAACTTTGGAAAATAGGATTTGAGCACCAAAGCGCTCATAGAGGGATTATAAAGCACACATAAAGGGATTTTCAGTATAGTGATT
>VXAY01007657.1:419938-512518 GCA_013399855.1 Oxyruncus cristatus
CAGGAAATTCTCTGAAACAACTAGTTATATTATCTTGTCAGAGAATATTCCAAATAGATCAAGTAATGAGAATAAGAAAACATTCCACTTCAGAATAATCTGGTGTTCAAGTGATTGTCCTCTGATGTGAGACCCTGTCTCTAGTCTAAAATTATTTTAACTAGAACATATTGTAAAATGCAGTGACCAGATTACTTTGGAGTAGTTGTGTCATTCTAATAAGAGCTATCTTAACCAAAGAAATTTTTTCCCTTTTGTCTAAATCATAATTTTAGAAGGAAGAACCAAGAATACTCTTCTCAACAAAAGACCTCCATTTGAAGTCAGCTGTTATTGCACCATTTAGTTTTACTCCAATTCTCCATAATCTCATGCTTGAAATGAAATATAAGTGTAGGATTCATAGTTTTAATTTTTAAATCTTGGGCTAGGACTTTGACTCAATGATCTCTGTGGGTCCCTTCCAACTCAGCATATTCTGTGTGATTCTGTGTATGAAAATTATCTCTTTTCTTAAATGAAACAAACAAACAAACAAACAAACAAAACAACAAAACAAAACAAAAACCTCACCAAACTAGATGGTTTATATTCAAAGAAATAAAATGTTGTCCTCACTTTTCTGGATGCTTTCTGAGAAACTTTTGCCAAACTAACCAGATCTTGAGGGCAATTTAAAGTTTACTATCCACTGATGACCTTTCAAATTTGACCATGACATGCTGCTGTCTTTGTAAGTATGCCAGGATCAGAGGAGAGTTGCATTCATGCATGTCTTCTCTTGGTACTTCATAGAAATTCATTATGTCCTAGAGACTGCTATGATTTTTTTAACTATTAAAAACTACACCTCGATTACTATGTATACAGTCGGTAATCTTAAGATAATCAATATAATGTATTGTAGTAGGAGGGCCCAAAGTTCAGTGCAAACTGATCTCTGCTTAGACGAGTATCTTTCAGCAAATCTTTTCTCATAGCTTTGAGAAGTCCTTTAGTAAGTCTGATTATTTCCACTCTAACAAATCCAGATGTGAAGAAAAGAGCTTCTTACTTGTACTATTGTCAAAATATCAACTCAGAAGGCAAACATGTCATTTAGGAACTCTTTCCTTAGGAACTATAACCTTCTGAGTAAAAATTTATATATGTTGGTGCCTCATATTGAAATTGATAATATATTAACTATGCCTCATATTAATTGATGTAATTTGTTCACATCCTGCAGAAATGTCAAGAAATTATTTATGGTGTTTCTGTGGGAACTATCTCACACTTAAAGCAATTTATATTTCATCTTTTACGATATAATCAGAGCTCAGTTAGAGTTTCTATCTCTCTCTGAATAGGGTACAAATCTCTCTGCATAGGGTACATTGTCATCATTGATTGGTGACAGTGCATTTTTCTGGCAGCAGGGGTGCAATAAAGTGTTTGGAAGATAATGACCACAGACCATTATTGAAAACGCTTAGATAATCTTCTAAGTTTAAATTTATAATTTTTATCTGACCACAAGAAGACACCCTGCTAACATGCCATTCAGCAGGTGATGCAACTTAACATAGAGAAGTCACTCCAGAACTTAAAAGTCGCATCTAATGATAATTAGAGATAATCTAGTGATAAGCCCTGTGTATTGGTGATAAGACCTTCACGACTGAACTTTTTCTTTGGTTGCCTACTTTTGCTGAGACTATCAGGCTTGTTTGTAGTCTTTAGTTCACCAGTCCTTAACAACTTCAGTTAGTTGAGCTGCCCAAAGTGTGATCATTAAAAATTATTAGATTTGTGCCTACTTCCCTTCCTCCTTTTTTTTCCTAATTCAAATTTTTTACATATTGCTTGTGCTGTCTAATAAAATGTGGACCAAAACTGAGGAAAATCAAGGAAACCATTTTAATCAGGAAATCTTGACAAAGTCATTCTACAAGAATGGGTCTAACTTCCACTTTTTTGTCCAGATATAGTCAGCTTCGCAAGCAATTACTTGAAGGTTCTCATGAATACTCCCTTGATCTTAAGGTCCCTAGATTGAGTCCTTTTGTATGTGAAAATATGGAGCAGTTTGTTAGAAAAAAAACAAACCAACTTAGTATTTATGTTCATCTGAGTTTTTGAGGAAAAAAACAAGCTTTTTGACTGAGAAGAGACAATCTAAACTTTGTATTTTTGGAGCAGAACCAAACGTCAAGGAATATTTTAAGTTAAATAAAACAAGTTTAATTTTATAAATCAGTCTGAGGCTAAATTACTTTTAAGAGTTAACAATTTAGAACACTATACATTTATTCTCTTTTTTGAAATAGGGTGGGGTTTTACACTTAGTTTTTAAATATTAGGATATGATTCTCCTATCTGTGATGAGAACAAGTGTTCCTTCTATTGGTGGATGATATTAACATGTACAAAAGAGTTTGTCATGTTTGGAAAGGTCTGCAGATTTGATGTTAATGGAAAATAATAGAGTAGAACACATACCATTTTCCTCATCCAGATATATGGCAAAAAATTGTAATTTCTGCTTTCCTTGCTTTTTATTATTTTTTAAATTTTTTTTAGGTTTTGCTTTCAATAAAAGCATTTGTATATGGCATTATTCATCATAACATGTGAGTGTAAAATAGCTACTCAGAATTGCTATTCCATATAATACTTATTCCTATCTGTTTTTTATTACTTTTGGAACAGGTGGAGAACATAGTAAATTTCAGCCCTGATTTCATAAAAACAGCCCACATTACCAAATTTTTAGCAGATGTAGGCTGAAGTAATGACATGTCGATTTGTTGAACACCTGCCATCACGCTAGCCATTGCTAGGAATCTACACATTACTCCATATTGTAGTTGCATAGACATGTGCAGACTTTGGGAAAAATAAACTGCATGATCCAGAACAGCTTGAAACCCTTTCCAGTTAGAAATGGCAGGAATACGTATAACATAATTTTCTTCCAAAATTAATAAAAATGGCATTCCAACATGCATTGGCCATACAGTGGAGATTCAGTTTCCACTTTTAAAACTTTACCTTTTGTAAGATTAAATTTTGAAAAAGAACTACTTTGAACTTAAAAAATAAGACCCTAAATACTGGTAAAAGCATTTTATTAGTTTCAAATATTTTTCACATTTTAAAGTGAAAGTATTTCTGCATGACAGGCTGAAGTGCAAACATGAATTTACTTTCACTATGGCAGTATTTTTAATTTTGGGAGCAAAAGCAGAGACTGAATTTATAGTTTATTATTTGGCCACTTTTTGGGAAGGAATAGATCACATTTCTGCTCAAAAACAAAAGAGCAAAGTTTGAAACTTCATTGCTTTATCAAGAATAAGTTAACTACTGAGTTACCAATATACATAACCAGGATTCTCTTACTTATGAAGAAAAGGTTAAAGTGTGAGACTCATTTCTGTACATGAGTTGCCTAAAAGGTGGAGTGTTGATAATTAAAGAAGAAAAACTTGTTAGTACACAAGCAGTAGAACTAACCATGCTTGGTTACTCATAACAAGCACACTTGATTCCTTAATCCTCCCCAAGCATTTGCCAGTGTCTGTTTTGAGAACCTTGGCCAGTCAAAAACCAGCACATGATCTCACTGATGTGTTTGAGCTAATTGTTCAACTACACACATGAGTTGATCAGCTGCCTACGTACATGTGCTATATACACTGGCTACTGTTGGCCAACGTACACTGGATAATTCTACATGCCCTTTTTTTGAGATCTCGAGTTCATATTCTTAATATAACTGGGATAAAAGAGACTTCTAATCCCCTAATTTAGTTAAAATTCAGCAAGCTGTTCAACTGTTATTAGGCAGGGACAGAGAAACAGACCAATTAACCATAAATACAACCAATTTAGCCTTTTCTTCTTAACCTAATTACTAAAAAAAATCTAATCCAAAAGCTGTGCAAATTAGCCAAGGTTAAAAATCTAGAAACAGGCATGAATTTTTGACTATCCTCTTGAATCTTCTTTTCAGGTGTCCTAGGGTCAGTTCATGAACTGCCAGTATTATAGTTTATAAAGGAAGTTTCCTAAAGGATAATTTACCTTTGATTTCTTCCCAAGTATTATTTTGAATACTGTGAAGCAAATTGTTACTGAATTCATACCATCGTTAGGATGAAAAAGAAGTCCCACAGCTTATGAATCATGCTGTAAGCACATAAAAATCCATTTGAAATCATGGAGAAAGATGAGTGCTTAGCATATTAGAAAATCAGACATAGAAAGTGTAGCATCATATTTCAGTTTCTGAGAAAAAAACATATTTTGCTGTTCAAAGACAGCCTGTAATCAAGTTTCAGTTGTTTTCATTGGAATTGGAAACATGTAAGCATTTATTGAATCTGCAGTTGATCGGAACCAAACATTTAAGACATTGTACTAAATGCATTGGGCATTTGCAATACATTATTTTCATTTGAATATTTTTGTTATAAGTGAAAAACTGAAATGTCTTGACAGACCTGATGTGCTAGAGAGTAGAATAGGGACATTTGTATAAAGCAGCAGGGATTTGCCTGCCTTTTGTACTTTTATGTGAATGTTTCTTAAACTCCTACCTGTTCTTGCAAGCTGCCAGGAAAAATTCTACATACACAATGCTGAAAAAAGTCACAGTATATTCTCTTTAAACATCAACAATCTTTTTTTGATTGTAGGCTTTTAAATATTCTTTCTTTTTTACTTTTCAGGTCATGATGGTACTTCTGGTTAACATTTTACTTTTTGATATGGTTTTATACTGACATTTAACATAGCTTAAGAGTTATGCACTCTTGTCAAACAATATGTGTCAAAACAATAAAAAACTGCAGCATATATGATTTTTTAATAAATGTTTAAGTATTGTCAACATCAAAAGAAAAGGGAGTGACAATGAAATATAAACCAAAAGTACAATTTTTTTCCTTATGGGCCATCTTAATTTAATACAGTAATAAAAATAAAATGACAATATTTTACTTGAAATGGGGAAATATATGTCCTAATAGGTGATGGGCCAAAGCAGTAATAATTTTAATCATAAAAGACACTTACACAGCATGATCCCAGACAAATGTATCAGAATCTTTTACTGTGTTACTGGCGAAGCTTTTTAGGTAGATTATTGTAATGAGAGCAGATGGTCTCAGTTTATGCCTTTTGTTCTGCACAATTATTGATGTGGATGCTAATATGAGACAATAAGTGGGCTATTTTTTGTTTATAATTGACACTAAATGGGTAATATTGAGGAAGCATTATGACTAGCTGACAGATTCAAATCCATGTAGTCCTTACTAAAAATTGTGCAAGTTCAAAATGCTGTAGCCAAATTACCACCATAATTATCCACACACAAAAGAGAAACAGAACAAAGAATCAGTAGGGAGAAAAATCTTTAAAGAGTGTTTATGGTCTGCAAAGTACCATAGACAGGGCAATTTCAGAGAGAGATGACATTCAAGCATCCATCCCTTTTCATGTACTCCTAGTTGTGTATGCACCCTGCCATGGCCACATGCCCTTCCCACGCAGCTGTTTTGACTCTCCTATGGACAAATACCTGCTGGGATACACAGAGTCCATCTCTGTGAGCACCAGTTTCCACCCAGGAAGACCAATTTTTTGCCCTATTAAGGTTGCACCTTCTTTTTATCAAATAAATAGCAGAATGAAAGCAGTCCAGCCTTGTTAATAGTCAGCAGTGTTATTTACTCTCTTGTTTTAGAGTTGTTAATGGTGAGCAAATGGGAATCAGGAAGCTTAAAGGTCTTCTGTGCTTGTTAGTTTTTTCAGCACAGTGCATGTTTGCTTGTTTTTGTTGTTTTATTTTTGTTTGGTTTGTAAGG
Organism: Oxyruncus cristatus; assembly: GCA_013399855.1. Lineage (NCBI taxonomy): Eukaryota > Metazoa > Chordata > Aves > Passeriformes > Cotingidae > Oxyruncus > Oxyruncus cristatus. Next base: position 425,794 of record VXAY01007657.1, read on the forward strand.
CAGTGTTTAATCTGTACAACATTACAATTAGAAGTGACAATACATTCCTTACAGATGGAAGGAATATAGTTTTGGAAGGTTTTAGGGCCAGGTTCAACTAACATCTGTCAGAAATGTCATTGGGAGAGCTGATCCTGCCTGAGGCATGAGAGATGGACAAGATAATCTCTTGAGGTTCCTTCCAAGTGCATTTTCTGTGATAATGTAATGTAGTTGGTTTTGACCAAGAAAAAAAAAAAAGTGAATGTAACTTGGTATTTGAAGGTTTTAGTACGTAACTGAAATCTTTAATACTTTCTAGATCCATACAAGTTTGGGCTAGTTCAAAATTTTTGAGACACAGATATTAAGCATGCATATACATTTGTGACAGGCACCTCAATTTTGTCCTTAACATCAATTTTATATAGTTAAGCTATTAGACTAACTATATGATATTAGCTGCTTGAACTGGATCTACCCTGATCTTAGTAGTCTACAATGAATAAAAAAGGGGTCTTTTAAGCAAAACTGATGTAAAATCCTGATTGTGCTCATATCAGCAGAGGTTTGCTATTAGCATTTGCTATTTTTTTTCACAGATTAATTTTCGTACTGATGAAAGACATGCTACTATTCTGCATTTTATAGTGGAGGTGGGCAACAGAAGTTGTAAAAATTTTTAAAATATGCAGATAATCTTTGGGATATTTTTTTTTCTTCAGGAAATATCCTCTTTTCCCACTGTATTTCAAACTGAGAAAGTCAATGGACTGCCTGAGAAGAAAGTCAGAAGCTCGAGTTTTAGCACCAGGATGTTGCAAGATATTTAGATTCCACAAGCATGCATGAGTTCTAGATTTACAAAAGTCATTATAATAGCAATATTTTCACATGATCTCTCTGTGATTTTGGAAAATCACTGAACCTGTCTCAATATTCTGTATTTTTGTTAGGGTGGATTTGTAACCTTGTTTACCTTAGAGAGAAGTTTGAAAAATAAGAGTGTTTTTGGAAGAAGTTTTCATAAAAATGTGAGATACATTATTTAATAGCTATATAGAACCTTCTAATTTCAAAGTAACCTTTCCTATAACACATGCTTATGGTAGGTACTGTGTAACATGACAAAAACACTTCACAGGTTTCTGATATTTATCTTTCTGGCAGTTGGACACATTTAGCCTTCATATTCTTAAGACAAGTGTATATTTTACTAATTGTGCTATTCTTGTATGAAAATATTCCTTAATAATAGTGTGCATTTACGTTTAAAATCCCATCCTAGGCTATTAGATACTTCTGTTTTATCCTGTGGGGGTGTAAATAGGCAGAGCTCGGTTGAGTTCACTGGATGTTTGTCAATGTGCATCTGTTTGGTAGCTGGTTGCTTATTTTTGAAGCAATATGTAATTTAGGAAGATCAAGAATGGAGTTTGTAAATAAATACTATATTTGCCTTTTCCTCAGATGACAGCTAAAATATACACAAAACACGAGAATGTTTATTTGTTATGATGAGGCATTATGTACTATATTCTAGAGAGAATTCAACTAAAATTGAAATGACACTGTTTTGTTCTGCTGCATTCAGTTTCTGAACAGTCCATTTCTATGGTGAAAATTTTACATCAAGGGAATTGTTATTTGGCTTTGTAGTGAATGTGCTGTGATTTGCTTTGTCCATATCTCAGTCTATTATTCCATTGACCCGTACATGGTAGGGAAGAAGGTGGGAACAATTCATTGTCTGCTGTCACTGATTTAATAGGGTCTGTATGCTTGTACTTGTAACCAGATCTTTATATTTTATTCAATTAAAAATCCCAACTTTTTCATGTCTTAGTTGTTTTTTCTTATTTGGTTGGACTTTTGATTTTTAGGAGTTTGTGCATGCAAATGTTAAGATAAATTATATTTTTGTTAATGATAATGTTAAGATAAATATATTTGGTAAATATGATCAAATTTATTTGTAAATTGAAACTGAACTGTAGGTTAATGATACAAACGTGCTTGTATTTCTTGTGCATATTTGTGCAAACTTCATGTCATCCAAGGGCAGAATGACAGGAGGCTTACAGCTCCTCACTTTGAATGAAAATTCACATATGTAATTTTGGTACGTGAACTGAAAATTACACTCTTATCTAAGTTTTTTGAGACACGCTCCATTCTTTTAATTGATTTCATATCAATTAAGTCATATTTAAATCTGTCTGTTTCAAATATTTTTACTTTATCATGAGGAGATATCACTGTATAATTATTTGTATAGTGTGTTATGACGCCTTCTATCCCAGAAGAGTTTAAATAATGTAATACATTCACTTATAACCAAACAAAATAAAAAGGAAGCTCCTGCTCTGACTTGGTATGTCACAGGCAAGGAGAACAGATTTAAGACTGTAGCTTATAAAAGGAAGCCTTCTGATCCCTTTTGAACATAATTTACTTCACATCCCTATCACATTTGTCAGAACTGGCCAGTAAAATATTTACATAGATTATCCAAAAGAGAATAAGAACTATCCTGCATGCATATTTTAGAGCAGGAAAAACATCATTTTGAAGTGGACTGAGTAGATGAAATTATACTATTAGCCTAACAGTATTAACATAGCAGTCTTTGATTATTATTTTTCTGCAAAATCTCCAGTGGACAGCAGTTAGTAATGCTTTGTAAGGAAAGCAACCTCAAATCTACATCTGAGTTTTTTACTGTTCTAGTCTGCAAGTTGTTCTTACTTGATCGGCTTCTTTCATTTTTGATGGCTTTATAGAAGTGAGTCTTATCAAGCCTGTATTTCTAAGTGGTGTATATGGATCTTCGACTACATTTTTGCTTTTCCAAGAAGGAGCTTGGAGGTGGACAAGCTACAATGTGCCATTGTGGTAAATAGGCCAATAGCATCCTGGGCCACATTGGGATCAATGTTGTCAGTAAATCAAGGCAGGTGATCCTTTGTCTCTATTTAGCATGGCTGAAGCTGCATCTGGATTGCTTCATCCTGTTCTGGGCTCCCCAGTACAAGAAAGTTATGTACATACTGGAGCAAGTCCAGTGAAGGATCACTAAGGTACTGGGGCATCTTTTACAAGAGAAAAGGTTAAGAGAGCTGGGACTGATCAATCTGAAGAAGAAAAGGCTCAAGGCAGTCTAATCAATGTGTATAAATAGCTGATGGCAGGGAATGAAGACAAGTGAGTCACTATTTCCCAGTAGTGTCCACTAACAGGACAAGAGACAATGGGTATATGAAATTACATCTAAATATAAGAAATCCCTTTTTTACTGTAAGAGTCACCAAACAAGTTGCCCAGAGGGGTTGTGGATTCTGTATCTGTGGAGATATTGAAAACCCAACAGAATACAACCCTGGACAACCTCCCCTAGCTAGTCTTGCTTGAGCACGTGGCTTAAACTAGATGATCTCAGGGGAACCTTTCCAAACTCAGTCTTTCTCTGAGCTGATATTCTACACATTTGCTGTGTTTTTTTACATTGCCCTTCAGTCTATCACTACAAGACATTTCCTTGGCCCTAGGGCATCTTTACTGTTTTAGAGGCAAATTTAGCCCTTCATGGTTAGCAAGTGTTTCTGCATGAGACAATTCAAATAAACAGTTGCAGAAACACTTCACGGCACAAAAGGATTTCAAAAATAAAAAGTTTCTACCACAAGTAGAAGACAATGTGAAACTGTTCTTGGTTTAAAACAACAACAACAACAACAACAAGAAAAAAAACAAGAGAGAGAAGAAGCAGCTGTAAAATTAAAAAAGGAACTTTTTATTTTTTTTGCTTTTATTTATATTTTCATACAACTGTGTTTTACATTTGAGATTCAAATTTGACATACTCTTTATTCCGCAAACTATGTGGCACTAACCCTAAAAAAACAATTCATTTAGCTTATGCAAAGGAATTTCTGGTAGCTATGTGGTATTGTTTTAAAATGTCATTTTATTTCTCTAATGCTTCTTGGACCAGAGACAGTTTACAAAGGGGATTTTAACAACACCTGGTTTGGATGGGTCTATTTCAATCTGAGCAGTACATGCCTGTTATTTTGATGACAGTAACTCAGTTTGCAGACACATTAATTTTGTGTCTAAAACAAAAACAGACAAATCACTGCTAATACAAACCCCAGATAGATACTCTATTACTGCTTGTTGTCTTTTGTGTGTTGAGTCCTAACGTATTCCCTATTAGCCTTTAGCACAGACCTGAGCCTACTACACAATGAATGTTAAATTATAGAAATAGTCTGGTTAAAACAGACATCTAACCTGTAAGATATGTGTCTACCATGAGACCTGGAGTGCTTTTCATCATGCTCTGGCTTCATCCTGACAAGCAGTAGTAGAGAGCTCACAACATCCCTCTGAATTCCTGCAGAGGCAAATCTGGAGGTCTTTGTAGGAAGTAGTGTATCCTCTCAGCCAGATGACAAGGGATGAGGACTCCAGGGCTCACCAGCGTGTACCTGCCCCAGTCAAAATATACCTGAGGCAGCCTAATTCCCTTTCCTTTTATCTTTATTTGTTTACTACTCTGAGTATAAACCCAGTTATTTAACAAAACAAGTCAGTCACTACAGTTTGATTTTCAATGGCTGAAAAAGCTGCACCTTGCTTTGGAAAAATAAGATTTCTGAATTAGTCTCAGAATTGCATACCTCACACCTTGTTTTGCATTTTATTTGAGAAAAATTAAGAAAAACAAACCAAAAGTAGTTTTTCTATACTAATTTTGAAGACTTCACAAATTAAGTAATTTTTTCCTTACATGGCTCACATTTAGTGATTCTGCCACAGATCTACTGTGGTGCAGTTTATCTGAAATGAATTAACTCAAAACACAGTCTTAAAATATATTCGTTTGCTTTTGAGGGGAACTCTGTTGGATCAAAGTCCAAGACACACTAAAACATCGTCAAAGTGAGATATAGATACTATGAATTCCTAATATGTGCGTTTGTGACAAATCTTTGTATTTCACTATAAAATCTGGTCACTAAGAGGAATAAAAGAAAGCCATCAACCCCAGAGAAATAACACTTCAGGTTTATGAAGGCTTTCTAACCAAACATCAAGCAGCTCTAGATGTGGATCAAACTGTGTTAATAAAATCTATTGCCTTTGTGTCTGTTTTTTAACATCCAAACACCTTATTTAGGTAACACTCACTATGCTATCAAGACAAATATCTCTGTTTCACAGATCTCTTCATTTATTTTTCTAATACAGTTATGAAGTAATTAACATTTTGTATTACGTTGAAAACTACAAGAAATATGTGTGTGCTATGCATTATATCACATATACATTTGAAAATACATAAATGTTTTCTGTTGATTTGAAATCCCTATATAGTTAATGAAGGCCTCTGACCATTATCAGGCAACCTGTGTACTATTGGTTTTGGTTATTACCATTAACACCTAGAGAACTGCATGATGAGCCCAGTGATGCAGGCACGGAGATTCTCTGGAGAGTAAGCAATAGCCATCATTCTTTACAGACAGGACAGCTCTGCACATCTTTTAGAGCATTGCTCACACCTAGGTCTGCACAGAGGAGGAAGAGACCAGCTACAGCTTCCCCTTGCCTTTGTTTCTTCCCCTAGAGCTGCAATTTTTCTCTTGTTCCTGTCAGTCATCTTTTTCAATGCTGCACATGTTGCAGATGTGTACAGTCCCCTGGTATACCTAAGCAGGGATTACTAAGGCGGTGTGGTAGAGTGCAGACCCTTCAGATAACATTTCAAAAGGCATTTGGGTCTAGTGTTCCTGCTGGCCTTCCAGTAGGCATGTGATTAACCGCAATTAATTAAGTAGTTAAATTCCCTCTTATATACCAAAAGGAGAAACAGTTAGGGATCCAAGAAGGCAGTTCTTAATAGCCCAAAGGATGTAGGAGAAAGAGGGCCCAAAATTGTTTTTCCTCTTCTCTGTGCTTTACAGACTTGCCCAAAATGCTGTGTTACTTGGACCCATATATCAAACTTATTTCTTTCCTTAGAAACCTGTGGCAACAGTTTCCAGAGATGAGCAGGCCAGCCTAGCAGCCTACCACCACCAAGAGTCCTCTTTCCCACTGACTGACTCTCTCCACCACTACCACGAACCACATACTTCCCTGATCTATTTTACATCCCTCCAGTCCTCACCAAACCTGTTTCTGAGACTGGTCAACTTGGTAACTCAGGGGAAATAAAGAGGACAACTATGGATTAGATTAATTGCTTTGTGCGATGTCATAGAATCATAGAATGGATAGAGTTGGAAAGGACCTTAAAGATCACCAGTTTCCAAGCCCCTTGCCATGGGCAGGGACATCTTTCACTAGACCAGGTTACTAAGAGGCAAGTCCAGCCTGGTCTTGAACATTTCCAGGGATGGGAAGTCCACAACCTCTCTGAGTATCCTCTTCCAGTGCCTCACCTCCCCTATAGTAAAGGATTTCTCCTAATATCTAGTCTAAACCTACCCTCCAGGCCATTCAGTGGGCACTGGGAAGGGTCAGACTCCAACGTCCAGAAGGCATTGGGTTGGGTCAGCATGGAAACATGGGACCATAGAAAGCCAAATGAGACTGTGCCTTTCTAAGAACTGTGAGACTTCAGATGCTCTGAAAACCTTAGCCTAAGTTGCCTCTTCAAATAAGATAGAAGACAGCAAGTTCCAGACTTGCAGATAATTCCTGCAGTTTTTACAGCAAAAGGATCCACAATCTCACATCACTTACCTCCAACAGGTGAAGTCAAGTAATTAAACAATGAGTAAGTAGGTTTTATTACTAACTAATGTAAGAATTATTGTTTATTGTTATAATCGGACTCTGTCTTAAAATAGAACACATATAAAATTTACATGGGATTTACTTGAGTTAATATGTGATTAGACCAAACTTGTAGGCCTTGAAGCCTGAAAATCAAATTAGATACTTATAAGAATTTTTTGGCAGGTTTAGTTCCCCCCCACCCCAGTCTATCTATTTGACCTGCCTTGCAAAACCGTTTGCCACAAGCAGAGTGCTAACAACAAAGTCTATACATTGAAAAATATGCTTAATACAGCTCCAGTGTGAATAAGAGTCTGCAATCAGAGACAAATCCTAATGCAATACAATTCTGTCTTTATTCCCAGATCAAGTACAGGTCACTGGTGTAGCTCCCAGCAACAGGGGAACAGTATGGAAAATGATGCTATATCACCATTTCAGAACAGGATCTCTTGCATCCAGTATTTCACCAAGGTGTCATCACACCTAGACAAAGCCAGAAATGCTCATGACCTTCATTATTTATAGACTTAAGGTCAGCTTATACTTTGAATGGTGTAAATTGTGTTTCCAACTCTCCATCCCTGAGGAAAAATTTTCTATTTCGCTGGAAAGTTATTACATCAGACTGTTAAAAGTATTTCTTAGATAGTGGCAGTGAACTTTTTATTTAATTTGATTTTGTAGAAATTACTTGCCTTTTAGTGTTTTGCTTACATTACCAGCCAAACAAAAAGATTTTGTAAACATGTCAGCTTTGATGCAACATTTATGCCAGATGAATGGTGATTTTGGGCAACTGCTAATCAATTACTCTAACTTCTTTTGGATTCCTGGTGCCCCAGGGGTGTTCATATATTGCCATATAGAAGAAAAAATATTCATAAAACATAGTATTTGATGAAAATTTCAAAAATGTGGAGCTTCCAGATCTTGCATATTAGTGTTTTACTATGCCTTTTTTTTTCTTTCCTATTACTGGTCTGTCTTATTTTATTAGCATAAATTAAATAAAATTTTGAATGAACATATTTGCAGTAGTTCTCCAGAGCAAACAAAATGAAATCTGCCAGTTCATTTTGTAAATAGGCCTTCGTTACATTTTGCACTTACTCCATATTCATACGCATCTAAGAGGCTTTGCAGATGGCAAACTACATACAGATTGTTGAGAAAACTCTGGAATTATCATCTGAAAATATTCCCATAGTCACGCATTCTCATTGATACCTCTGCATATTCATAAGCTTTTGGGAATTTGCACTGAGCACTTAATGCATCTCATCTACTTCTCCTCCATTCCATCCCGACCTGTGCAGAGACTGGATTGTCATTCATTTCCGTTATTACAAGTACTCTTATGCCTGAAGAATATGCTTTATCTTCAGCAATCATATGTCGCCACACTAAATACATTGCACAAATATTTATGTAGAGAACACAAAACCTCCATGAGTATTTCCTTCTTGTCTAAAGATGAAAATTAAACCATTTGAGAAAACTGAATGTGTACGTAGTTGACACAGCTTGAATGTTTAAGTAAGGTAAATGGCCATGCTGGAGAGACAAAAACCTTCCCCCTGTAACTGTAATTATTAATATACTATTGAAAATCAATTGTTCAAATGGAAAGCAATAATCTGGGTAGTTGTAGAAAAATCTAGATGCTCAGAAACCTATTCTGCCCTAATATTTTTACAGATATCAGTGTCCTAGCTCTCTCTTCTTCCTGTGAGATGCCCATTACATGTAATGTTTATTATTTCTGGACACTGAACATCATCACCTTACTAGTTGCGCAAACAATGTCACACTTACAAAAGAAAGTCAGAGAACTACATTATACATTTTCAATCAATTTTTATCTTCTTATATTGGGGGGAAGCGTAAATAAATAAATGTGTATCTGCATGGCAAATGTTTCATCCCTGGATTACAGTAAAATTGAGTCCATGCTTGATGAACCCCTTTCTTTTTGAGATTTTTCTCTTAAAGAATCACACATAATTTTAGAGCACTGAGAAGGGGAAAGTGGCTTATTTTGCAAGAAATTCAGCAAATTAAAAATTCATCAACTATATTTTTTTTCCTGCCAATACATGGTTAATCTTGGTGTTTCTGGGGAGATTTCTATCCACTTCCAACTCACACTTTCTCAGTTTGCATCCCTCGCTATGGAATTCAGATCACAGACCTTGTTTGTAAATGAAGCCTGGAACTGTCATGCTCTTAGATGTATGTGAGATTTTTTTTTAGTGTCCATTTACAAGTGGATTGCTCAAATATGCAAGTCACCTTTGCACGTAAACAATTGCCAGGTGAGGGCCCAAAGAAAGTTTTGTGCACCAGCATCTTATTAATTTGTTTTATTCTGCTCCAACTTGGTGGATCACAGACTATGGTTGTGAACTCCCTGAGCAAGTATTTATTAAGGAAAACAACAATGCAGTTGAGCATGAATCTCCGAGAGTGACACATTAGCTTATTCAGCATCTTTACCCTCTTAATTGTTCATCTGAAATACAAGGTTTAAAAATGCCAGTCATGCTCATTTATTATAGACCACCAAAAGCCAGCTGCCTAAGAACTTTTTAGCAGTATTTTTTTCAATATCATATTGATTTTGCAATAATCATACAATTGATGGAACCAAAATAGGGATATTGGAAGATGCATGTCTAACAAATCATGCAATATATTTGCCAATAGGTAACACATCACCAGTCAGCTTTTAGAAAATCTGCAGTGGGATACAATTTCCTGTGAATAAAGGTTTATCTTATTTAGGACCAACAAGCAACAGTGCAGTACAAATTAATCTGCACTTCTATAATTTCGTCTGATGTCCACTATACAAATAACAGAGGTTAAACATTGTCTCTTTAGATATTATACAGATGCTCAGAGTAGAGAAAATGGAAGATAGCAAAGGTTGAAATAGGCAGTTTATCTTCACCATCCAACTTCAGCCATCAAATCATCTAAATTAGGAGCCTAGACTACTCAGTGATGACTCCAGAGAGTGATGTGAAATACAGAAACTCCACTTTCCTTTCCAGACTCTGGTGCTCTGGAATGCTCCAGGGGACTTTGATGGTAGAAAATGCCCCAGTTCCTCAGTTAGGCAACTCTGTTAGATGGGACTGTCACCTATGTCAACATCATCAGTTGTGATGCAGTAATTTTCTTTTTACTGCTTAGATGTGTTTTGTGTGCTATATGAGCTGCTGAAGAGGAAAAATAGAACTACAGCTCTGTTCACTTCAAATAATTTGTGTCTGCTAGAGCGCTACCCTGCAGCATTCTGCAACTCTGCATGTGTGACTCTGCAGGCTTGTTTTAATTCAGTGTCATGAGGAAGACACTTCTTTAAAAAAATAATTTTATTTAATTTTCTTTTATCTTTCTTTTTCTTGGGGATTTCTCTTTGCCCATTCTGATCAATTGTTCACTTCTAGTACTGCTAATTGGCACTTTTGCTGTGCTGTGCTGTTCCTCCTTGAAACAGCTGTACCTAACAAATTCAAAATTACTTCTTCATTTCATTTGACCATAGATTTAAAGTATTTTTCCTTTTCTCCCAGTGTAAATATACTGATATCTATCTGATGCGTTGATTTTTTTATCAGAGCCTCCTCTCCAAACACATCAGTATAAGTTTTTGTAAATTCATTCATAACATTCTTAACTGTTACTGGAAAGAGATAAGAATTCAGTTAAGAGTGAGATCATCAACTCTAGCTGAAGAAAACAGTTGCTAGTCACAAACCTTTCAGATATATTTCTTTAAACTCGTTCTCCAAGATAAATATATTTTGATATAATCAAAGAAAGGAATATCCTAACTTGGAATGGAAGTTTGGTAACAGAAGTGGAAGCCAAATGGGACATAGCTAAAGGACCCTGTACAAATGGAAATTGAGTTGCTCATATGGCAACATCAGACAACCTCAGGAAAGGATAAGACCTATTTTGTTGCAATTGCAGAGTGTGACAAGTTTTATATTCATATAATAATGCATATGTTTAAGAACATCACCCACAATTGCCTCCTTATTCCTGTTTTGTGTATATGTGTGTTTGTAACAGGTTCTGGAACAAGTATTCTTTGAAAAATATTTACATCTCTTCTCTACAAGTTCCTCTGGAGACACAAATGGAACTATTTAGCATTTTATAAAGTTTTTTTTTTTTTATAACACTGAGAGTCTCTGTCTTCAAATTAGGCTCTCTGGAAAACTGACAGTTCTAAGATAACTTTTAGGTGGTCATGGTAGCAGCTGCTTTAACAACGATAAATTATCTGCTGCACTTAGAGAAGTGATATTTGTTCTACTTTTCATATTTTAGGCTAATTATTAAAGGTTCTGTGCCAAAGCAGGGTAACAGAATAATTTGCAGTAGAATAGTTGATACTGAATTTTACCAGCCTTTGAGAAGGATGGCGAAAGAATTTGGAAGTAGAATGGGAAGAGCTAGTGATATTTTAGAAAGTGAAAATAAAAAGTAATGGACTGCTACTTAAATGGTTTTCTGGATTGAGTAGAAGGAAAGGATGGGAGACATCTGGACAGGGCTCTCTCTCTCTCTCTCTCTCTCTCTCTTTCTTTCTCAGTAGCTGCAAATGGTCCAATCTTGGAGTGAAATTTCATTCCTATCCTGCAATCACACTTTTCCTCTCGTTACATGAAAAAAACCAAAGAACAGAAGTACTGGCCCACTCCATTCAAGTTCCCATTATCCTATAGGGGTCTACCTGCACCATTTGGACTTAAACTGCTTGAGCAAAGATAAGGAGAGATACTAGCTAATGATGCATTTTAAAAAAAAGGACAAAATAAAACGAAACCCAACATGGATATTTTCTGCTGCTGTCTCCAAAGAAATGTGATTTTCAGAGTAAGGGACAATTCTTCCTGGAGGCTCTCTGCTCTGTGTCTTTTCTCATCACAAGAGCTGTGCTTTTCCTCACAAAAGCAACAAGATGAACTGTTGTTATTGCTCTATTGTCCAGGTAGGAAAAATAGATCTCCATACTACATATACTCCTCAGCTATGTCCTTTAGCAGAGATGTAGTCAATACCCCAGCTAGGGTACTCAGCAGCTTTGTCAACACTCGCCGGTCCTAGCGCTCTGATATCACACCAGAATTAGACTGCTTTTGTCCTACAGCCATACAAATGCCAGAGTGGAAAAAGGAATACTTCTAGAAACCTTGTAGGAAAAAATAATTTAAAATGCAGTATTACAGTCACGGGTTTCAGGAAAGGAGAGACGTTTTAAGACCAATAGTGCCAGGGAAGGGATTGTGCATAAACAACTTAGAAAAAAAACCCACTAAGTATTTCAGAGAACTATCACTTTTAAATGCATGTTTGTAATAATAGCAGCCCAGTAAAATATTTTAAATGGGCAAACATGACTGGTTTGGGAGGAGTACTAAGATAAACTACAAGTTATTAAAAATGAGGCATTGTTTTTTTTTTTTTTTGAGGGATAACACAGAAAGGAAGAAGATGCTGCCTACCTGTAACTTCTATCACTTTGCAACCTTAGCTACTCTTAATAACATTTATGTTCCTACCAATATAAAAATATCAAAGATCTGCTTTCAAACAGAAGTATGTGAATTTAACATTTTTAATGGGCTAAATTATAAGTGTGAAGCAGCTTTCTATCTCTATTGAAATCCATTATTGTGTTTTCCATTTGCAGCATGTGTTTATCACAGGCAATCTAGTGGACAAAACCAGAATTTTTCAGAACAAACCCTGTAGATTCAACACACTCTGTTCTTTATAATGAAAATAATCACTTTAATTTGTCAGCCTATACGCTTTTGACATTATTGTCAGTACATGGACTGTGAACTTCAGTTTCTGTGGGAAACTGAGCAAAGGTAGAGAGACGGAAAGTATTTTTATCACAGAGCAAGTTCAGATATACACCTTGGTGAAGTTTCAGATTACTAAGAATATTCATAACAAGAAGAATTGTATGGCTTTTTTTTTTCTTTCAGAAATAGATCAGTATCTATGTGAAGAGATTTTTTCTGGTAAAAGAAATAAAATGACACCTCCTTATTTATTTTCTTTCTTTCACTATATCTCACTGTAGGAAAAAATAAATAATGAGAATTTTGTTGTTGTTTTGTTGTTATGCCTGTGACCTACTACCTGCTCATACAAAGCCTTTTAGAAGTCTATACGATTGCATGTGTAAATCTTGTCCTCTGATGGAGTTCAAAAGCCCAAAGTTGTGGTATTAGCAGAGGTTTGTCTTCTTGTTTCATTACCCAAATATATACATATATTTGACAAGAATGTGATTACCAGGAAGATGCCAAAGCCCTGTTAGAGTGTAACTGGACTGATAAAATTGCGCTATGATTACAGAAACACTTCAGTATCTGTTTGAAATCAGTCACTGTTCTTCCCCCGATGATGTGCTTTGCTTGGCTCCCCTGATCCTTTCCTTTTGGATGAAACTGAGCAAGAACATGTTCCTCAGGAAGACACTGAATATTCTCCAGCTAGTAATGGTCACTTGGAAAACAGGGTCCAGCTGGAGCAGGTATGACATAAATGTGCAGGGAATGGATGCAAGCTCCTCCACATGATTTATTTCATTCTGTAGGTGTGTCCCTCTCTGGATTGTGCTCTCTGTTATTGCAACCTTGGTCTCTCTATATTGCAGTACATGGCCACAAGACTGAATCCTGATTGGATTTTTCGAGTCCACCATACTACAATCCCTCAATCCTTATGGGGGTTTTTTTGGCAACATGCCTGCCCTCTGAACATACAATACTGTAAACAAGAAGTGTGTGTTTGAATTGAGCTACTACGAATATTCAGGGTACATAGCTCTAAGGAAATAAGAATTCTTTTTTTGTTTACTCAAAGCTCTGAAAATCCTTCACTCTGAAGGAAATCTCTCATACATACACAGGCAATCTACAGATAATCATATTTCAACGAATATTTATCTGATACCAAGGCATTCTGCTTAAAATTTTGTGTGGACATTCACCTCATATAGGAAAATGAGTGAAACTACTACTACTTTTTGACTATTTCATATGGGAAACTTGACTGCATGATATACAGGTTATAATTCCCTGAAATAGCATAAAATAGCAAAAGAACTATTAAACTATTTTACTTAAGATTATATTGAAAATAAACACTCTTAAGCTCCACAGAGAATAGTCATTTCTCATATTTTTTTTTAGTAGGTTAAGTCCTGGTTTGTTTGTCTTTAATTATCTGTGCTATGACCTGAGATCATTAATTATTTCTCTGCAAAACAAGGTAGACCTCAGTGATTTTTCTCCTGACATAATAAATATACATAAGAATGTGAACTAATACTTAAAAATCTCCATATGAACATCAGCCAAAGCTAGCTATTCCCTATGGGTAAGGAAAGCTGGGAGGAGTGCTTCCATGCATGTGTGGTTCTTTGAAGTCTCCTTTAAAGTGTTTTTTAGTGGAATTTTTCATCTCCCTTTCAAAAATATAGAAACAGAACCACTTAAATAATTGCTCCTTAGGTACTCACCTGATCAGATAAGTTGGGAAAGGCAGTTTCTGATTCTCACTGAGCAAATGACAGTTAGGCTTTTTTTTTTTTCCTCCCTCTGTCTACATAAATATGTTATTCAGTTTCATGCGAAATATTTCAATCCACATACACAGAAAACAAAGAAGGTCCTAAAAATAATAAAAAGGAATTAACTCATTTAATGCAAAAGCTCAATGCACTCACCCAACAAATCAAAAGGCCAGTTAAAGATTCCTCCATTGCTCTAAAGGTTATTCAGATTTTCCTAGAAGAAAAGTCCAACCTGCTCTATTAAATATGCTGTGATAAGTTACTCTGGATATGTTACAGTGATGTTCTGTGTTTTATATGAATTATTAAAGTGTATTCTGAAACAAGAACCAGAAAACAAGTAAATGGCTTTGTCAAAGACTACAGGGTCACACACATTTTTATTTTGGCTCAATGAATATTTGAATATTTTATAAGCAGTTTAAAAGCTACACGTACAAAGTCTGCAGTTACAAAGTGGAACGTCTATATTCTAATAATAAAATTATTTATACCAAGTTGAGCAATAATCAACAAGAGATTGAAATCCTTTCCCTTCAGAATAAGTTAATATATTTCAATCAGATCCTTTCTTAAATGTGAGAAATACAGACTCAAATATAGTACTTTCACCAGGGCAAAGGGTCTAGCCATAATAATGGAAAGCAGTTGCTCTTGTTTCCTTGTGAACTAGAATCTATAAATTGATTTCAAACCAATACACTCCAGCAGACTTGAGAAAAAGTCACAATTAACTCTGAACAACTTAAAGAATAACTAAATAGAAAACAGGAAACTAAGAAGAGAATGGAAATTATGCTAGTCACTTCAATGGGGAAAAAATAAACCATCAACTTATACTACAATAATAAAAAATTTAAAATTGCTTTCATAACTTTATTCTGTTTTGACTATTATGATTCATCTTTAAATACTTTCCTTTGAAGTCTAACATACTTTGAAGCCCAAAATTCAGGCACTAAGACCACAGAGTGGTTCCTAGATACCCATCTCATTAGAAATAAATTTTCATAAAATGTGCTCTCAGACCACTGAGTCTGCAGTAAACCATAATCTTACTTCCATACTGTCTTAGACCGTGTCGTACATCAATTTTCTTTCTTCTAGTGAAATCTTTCTGATTATATTGAATTACAACAAATTTTTATAAGGGTTTTTTTTTAGTGTAAGATTTCTTTCTGATAAAACAGCAGGCTTACTGACAAGGACTTCTTAGTGGTTAGTTCTTTTAGTAATATATTTTCTAAGTAAGAACTTCTGTCTCACAGTCACTCTCTACTTGCAGGGTGAACTGATTTAGTTTAATTTCTAAATGCCAAATTCTCCCAAGAATTCTCATATGTTTCTGTACAAGTGTTGAACTGATTTTCCTAATCTCTTGGGGAAGGCCATGGTAATTCCACCTTTCCCAGTGTCATTGAAGACTGCCCAGTCCAAAATAGCATTATCAGTGTCCTCAGTCTATGTTACCACTTCCAGAAATACAAGCTACATGGGTTAAGATCCACTGTTCACTACAAAAATATCTATAATATCTACCTATGACTTGATGAAAATATCCTTACTACCTGATATTAATGTTGTTATCTTCACTGCAGTTAAAATATGTGTGAACCTAGAACAGCAAATTAAATATGTTAATACATGGAAACACATTTTAAAAGCCAATGTTAAGCAAAAGTTATTGCTAACACCCTGCTTAAATTTAAAGAAATATATTTAATTTGAAAATTTTCAAAAATACAAGAAATTTGTGTACGGAAGTTTTTCATGGACTTTAGGGTGCTGATAATATTTTCCAAAATGATCATTTGGGTTTGCCTCCAAGAGCAAGGGCAAACTTCTTGGAAGAACACCCTGCTTGTACACTTCAAAATGCCAGTCCAACTTCTGTCTACGTTTCTTCCTGTGTAGGTGATCTGTTTTCCCTTATCTTCTTAAGGTAATGTGACACAGAGTACAGGGAAGAGAGATGTAAGAAGGGAGGACTTCAAACTATAGAAGTGACATCAGTAGTCTGGAGAAAGCCAGGACAAAGCATATCAAGTACTGTGTCTCTCTGATTGATAGGGCATGTGCTTCTGCTGGAAATGACATTTCCTGGCTTTGGAACCCTCTTTGCTCCTACACAATCAGTTTTGGCCCTCTGTAGGTAACAATGCAGTTAGGTGCCATTGAAGATTCATTCTCCTGTCAAAGATTCATTTTTTTTAAAGTAAGAAATACTCCCAATTTGATGTTATGCAATGCGCTTTTTTTAGGTTTTCTGCTTTTATTATTTATACTAAAAAATGCCTGAGATTTTTTAGCTTATCTTGATTTTTAAGATTCTTCATTCATGAATGTGTTTTCAGCTGAGTCATTTATCAGAAACAGGTTTAGTAATTTAGCCTCATAGCTGTAATACAGACAGTGTTTTCTTTCCTTTAGAAGGCTGAATGTTAAAGGGAAAGAAAAGCTGGAGCTGTGTAGTTTACTGATGTAGTCATAACACTTCCTGTATTACGTGATTTATAGGGTTGCAGAAAATTGCTTCTGCTTTATAAGGACTCATCTTCCTCAGAAAAAATATAAATTACTGCAACTAAAATGACAGACACTTGTGCTTTTTTCAGAATAAACAAAAGTGATATGCCTACTATGTGCAGCATATAGCACTGCATCAGGGAAAGCAAACCGATTACCTCAGAACAATCAGGGTTTATCTGTCAGCCACTGATTTATAAAAAGTATATAACATAAGCAATGATACAATTGTACCTCTGAAAACCACATGGCTGTGATTCCATAGTAGAAACATCTGTATTTATTAAAGTATACATAAAATATCTACAAATATTATAGGTCTTTCTATATTACTTAACAGAAATTCATTGTATATATACAGATTATCTAGCTTACTCACCCTTGATGGAGTGGTGTATTGACTTTGGTCTCAGGCTTAGGTCTTAGGTGCTGTCAGGTCCTGTCCAGTTGTACACAGAACATGTTTTGTAACTTTGAAACCTCTAAAATTATTAGTTAATGAAAATATTGACAGAATCTTAACTAAAGCATTCTGAACATGCTGCCGTAATAATAATTGTGTTTTCTTCCAGAGGGAGAAATCAAGAACTGGGCATCATTAGGATGGCAGTTATTTTTTTAGTAACAGGAGAACTGTCATAATTAACAGTGAGAAAATAGGGTTTAGTGACAGTAAATGTGCAAAGAATTCATTAAAATATCACACAAAGCATTTGTTCTCCTGGACTGAAAGTTGAGAGGCAAGGGGCAAGAAGAAGTCAAATAGAATGACATGAAATAGCCTGAGCCTGCCTGTCTCTGTGTTGTCATGGCATTCTAAAGCATTTCTGTATGCTAATTCAATTTTTTTTTTCTGTTCTGATTTTAGCCACTCATACTTCACAGCTGCATTTGTCTAACTTTTTCTTAATATTTTCAATTTTTAATGTGACATTTCCTTTTGTGAAGGATGTCACATACCTATCATTTGAATACTGTCTAACTTGTAAAGCTGAGACAATGGCTGATACTACCCTGCTGGCCTGGAAGAGTTAGATGTGTCAAAAGAATAATTTCTTTTCCATATTCAGGTACCCTTCAGTCTTTCTGAAATGGTTCCTAGGAGTCCAAATACTTATGAATTTTACTAACTGGAATTTTACGCTCACAACTATTTTTATTTATTATTTAGCAAGAAGAAATAATAAGAACTGTCTTTTAACTTATAGTTTAAATTAAATGGAAGCCTGTTTAGCAAAGTATAGTCTTGTTTTCATTAATAACTGCTTATTTTAACTTCTTTTTTTTTTCTATTACCTCTTACATTTCAGTCAGAAAAAAAAAAAAAAAACACACAAAAATAACCCCCCACCTATTATCATTCTTCACATTGAACATTATTGAGTACATTATCCAATTGCAATTCTATGAATGTTGGCCCTGCACAGTACTAAGTCTTTTGGACTATGCTGTACTGTACATTTTTAAGGTTTCTTTCATTCTGACTGAATGCAAAACCAGAATGAACAGTGCTCTTATTGTAGCTTTTCCACCAAACCCATTCTGTGAATTCTGTCTGCAAACAAGAATAGCAAATTCCCATTGTAACAGACTCATTTTAAATTACAATGAGGCAAAATCAACAAACAAAATGAAGTCTTCATGAAAGATTGCAGTGTTAGCTTTTTGCTTCCATCACACTGCACCAATTCTAAAAACAAAACAGCAGTGGATTCTGTAGATATGGTCTTCGATAATTGCATGTATAGTTCACAAAGAAATCAACCTGAAACTTCATAACACAGCAGTTTAACAATATAGGAAAAATGAGTGAAGATAATTCAGTCTACTACTGAATTGCTAGGCAGCAGGACATAATAAAATTAAAGGAGGCATAGCAGATTTGTAGTAAAATATTGCAGTTTTAATTAGGTACAGTTTAATTAGAGAGAATACGTTATAAAGACAAATTTTTTAATGAGCCATAGGCAGTGAGGAAATTGTCTTCTAAGTCAAGGAACAGGTGATCTCCAACCTCTTTAAAGACACTGGCTTAGGATGGATATAGAAGGAAAATCCTATGTACATAACATTATCAAAAAAGTTTTCTGTTTGTTTTGGGTTTTTTTTCCCAGTCTCTTAGCAAAGTAAGCAATGAGTAACCCATCCAGGTCCCTCTGCACCATCAAAAAACTTTTGGACTACTACTGCAGCTCCAACATGCTGCATAAAATTTTTGTGCTTTAGGGCATAAGTCGGTCAGTACACCTAAAAACACAGTTGGTTTCAACAGTTTTGACAGGACTAGTTTTCACTGAAATATGAAATCTTGCCAAAATCAACATGTTTAAAGAGTCAGGTCAATTAATTGGAATTTTCTTTTGAAAGAAAACTGGAAATGCATCCAACATTTTGATATAAGCCACAGTCATGCATTCAGAATATTTTTTTTTCCTGCGTCCATTATTCTCAGATTTGTGAATTCAAATTCCCTTTTCTTCATCAATTCAAGCCCTGGTCATTGTATTCATGTTTTTTAGGTGGGCATAAGCATAGTACAAGGAACAAATTATGTATGCCCATGCTGGAAACTCTCTGTATTCTCTTACAAATCGTTTGCAACTATCTTGAAGTGGAAAGAATTGCATCAGAAATATCCTGTCACTGTATAATCCTCTTTCTTGTATTAGAAAAAGGGACCAGTGGTTTTACTTCTCTATTTCCTTTATTCCTATCGCGTTAAGTGGGACAAACCACCTTTTCAGTTTCCTTCCAGTTCCACTCCAGTTATGACTGAATTTATATTGTTTTTACCTTTGATTAATAACAATTCATTAGGTATCAGTGTTAGAAAATGAAATTTTAAAGACTACAAAAGAATAAATAACAATTGACAGATCTTCCTTCAGGATATGGTTTTCCACTCCTTTTCAGCTGTTACATGCTCTCATTCCCGCACAGTATCTTTATCTCTTGATTTGGAAAATGGTGTAGGAGATGTGCTGAGAAGTTGCAGCACTGTGTTGCCCTGGAGTGCTAATGACACAAACTCTTCAGCTGACAGGTAATGAGGGGCAGGAGCAGAAAAGAGGTGTGAGACTCTTCTCACAAGCTCATCGAAGGGGTTTTACGTTAAAGAGATACAAGGCTTCAAAACCCACCCACAGGATTTATTAAAAGGGTCTTCAGTTCTTTTATACCTTGAGGACACACATGGGAGAAATGCTAAGATGCTTTTTGAGGATTCAAAACGCACTTCTACTGTGTAAAACACGCTTTTACTAGTAAACTTCAGAAAATAAGGGAACTTGGCAAAACTTTAAAGCCAGCAATCAACATAAAGCATTTCACAAAGCATTGGCTTAGCAGATTCCAACCCATCCAGGTTTAAGTTACCCAAATATGAGAAAAAGGAAACTAGGAGAAGAGGTAAGGAAAGAGAGAGAGAGAGAGAGAATTAAAGCTACTGCCTTAGATCCAGGGTAGATCCAGCTCCACAAGTCCAAGGTCAGTAGGGCCACAACAATGCAGTGGCTGTGTGGTGTTGGTTTTATTTGCTCTGGGCTCCTGTGGTCACCCCCCTCAAAGTGGGGGCTTTCAGTCTGCCGGCCATTCTGGGGCTGAGTTAGGGGCTCCAGGGGATGTGATGTAGGGCAGTGCTCTCAGTGTGCCAGGCACTGACAGTTGCACTAAAGGCTCTCAAGGAAGGAAGGCTATGTGGGGGGCAGAGCACAAGTCCACCTTGTCAGAACCCAATCTGCAGTCTCTCCACTCACACAGAGTTGTTCCTAGCCAGAAATAACTCTAATAACTTTCTTCAGTCCCTCACAAGAGGAAGCACTGTACCACTGTTTTTCTCTTTTTTATTTTTTATTTTCAGTTATGATTCAACAAACACATCCAAGTAATGGTCCAGCTATGGTTCTGGGTTTTTTACAAAAAGCTCAAAATTTAACTTGGATTCCACATAAACTAATTCCTGATTCAATTCATTCTTCATCCAGTATTTTATGCTTTCTTTTTAATCTAATCAGGTCTCATCCCTTCTTCTTTTTAAAAAAATGGGGGTTTTGTGTCCCAAATAGGTTTTATCTTTGAAAAGACAGCTTTTATCTTTGACTGCTTATGGACAAGAGAGAGAAAGCCAAACTGAAATTAGTACACTAGAAAATCTCTTAAACTGAACAGAAGTTTAATTAGTGCAAGAATATAAGCTTTAGTCAAAGCTATAAGCAATAGCACAATTTCTGAATTAACTGAATAAAAGTAGCAAAAAGTTGTAACAAAACCATAGTTCAAATTTAGATATCTTGTCAAGTAACCCATCCTAATTGGTATGGCTTCTTTCTCTTGAAATAGGTAGTGGTCAAGCTTCCTTTTACTTGCTGCCAACAACACTTGTAAAATTGTAAGCATCCTGTGTGTACTATTCATTGTGAACCACAGCCAAACTGTGTCTTGTTTATTAAAGCAATCAGTTTTATGAAATGGGAAAAAATATTTTTGTTTGTTCACATTTTACCGTCAGTCTGTTGAAACGATTTTGTAAAAGGGTACATGAAAAGGTAGAGTAATAATACACAAACAGGGTACAGAACTCATTATCTGAGGGCTTTTTTCCTTTTTTTTTTTTTAAAGTGTTTTTAGCTGTAGAGCAAGATCTCAGCAAAAGTGGACTCATGACTTTCTTTAGAGAGCAGTGAATCTCTTGAGCCACAAGGTGTTGCATTTGGTATGTACAGCAGTACTCTCCCCTTCTTCTTATGAAACATCAGGCTTTGCAATTCTTACCCAATCTGATGTTAATAAAAAATAAACAGTATCAATATCGTTATTTTCCAAATCTTCCAGAATCTTTACTTACTGTAAAATTCTGTAGTTACCTGCAGTTTTATTGTGTTTTCATAGAGGATTTTTTATGCTTTTGATGTAAGAAATTGGTGAACCTGAAGACTGTGTCCAAGCTATGCATGGACTTAGAAAATGAACAGTTTTGTTCACAGTGTTAATGCCAAACATCTTTTCCATTAACAGAACATTGGATAATATGCCAGGAACCTTCCAGCCATGCTTTCTCACGACTCACTGGAAAGCATCAGTGTTTGGTGAGACCTGTCCAGGAGCAAGAGCTGTTTCACAAGAATCAAAGTGAGGGTGACATGTACATTGGTCTTCTGCTTAAAGAAATTATTCCTGACATCACTACCAATTAGTGGTATTCATATGTTAAATACGTAGCTCAAGAGGTGAATTTGGAATTTCTAATAAAGTCAGGGGTAAGCTTGATGAGGTCATTAGCTGAAGATCTACAAAGCTTACTGTCAGTGAGAGGAAAAAACACTAAAGCCTTCACTAAGCCTATTTCTTTATCAGCAGTAAATTGCATGCTGTGACCATTTAATTTTATTATTGCTAACTACACCAAGCCATTGATTAATTCTATTATAAGCTGACTTTACACTGATTTCATTAAAAGTCTATGTCATGGTTTAACTCCAGCCAGCAGCCAAGCAGCACACAGCCACTCTCTCACTCCTGCACCTGCAGGATTGGGGAGAGAATTGGAAGGGTAAAAGCTAGAAAACTTGTAGGTTGAGATAAAGACAATTTAATAGGAAAACAAGAAATCCTAGCATGCAAGCAAAGCAAAACAAGGAATTAATTTACTGTTTCCCATGGGTAGGCAGGCATTCAGACATCGCCAGGAGAGCAGGGGCCCATCATGCACAACAGTCACTTGAGAAGACAAACGGCATCACTCCAAATGTCCCCCCTTCCTCTTTCTTCTCCTAGCTTTATATGCTGAATATGATGTCAGCCAGGATGGAATAACCCTTTGGTCAGTGAGGTTCACCAGTCCTGACTGTGTCTCCTCCCAGCTTCCCACACACCTCCAGCTTCCTCACCAGTGTGGCAGCACAAAGAGCAGAAGAGGCCTTGGCTCAGCATAAGCACTGCATAGCAATAACAAAAATATCTCTATCTAATCATCATTCTGTTCAGCATAAACCCAAAACATAGTCACATATTAGCCACTGTGCAGAAAATTAACTCTATTGGTCGGGGTTCCTAGGTGAGTGCTCAGCTTCAAACTTAGAGACATTTAATTGAGATTCTACAGCCTCATTTCTAAAGCTACCTGAACTTTCAGATCACATTATTTCTTTATATGGTGCATTATGGTAACACAAGATGTAGTTTGGGGAAAGTGATACTCAAGCTATTAGAGAAGCTGTAATGTGATAAAAGGGAATTTCTTAAAATTCACACTGTCTCCATATCTTTATAAATTCCATGTTCAAAACCAACGTATTTTATATTGACATGATGGATTCAGTCTGGCTATCTGTTCCAGCTGCCACCCACTTTTGTCTCAAGAAGAGTTTTAGACATATACAATTCCTTTCACCACTCATCTTTCTGCCTATTGTTTTCAAGAAAGTATAAGGTAGACTTTCACCCAAATGGGAGGTGTGATGTGATCTGGGTGGGTCATCAGCCTGAAATGTTAGGGATTAGGATTTTGGGAAGCACTGAAGACCATCTCACTCCACAGTTCAGCTGTAGTCTCATGTTTTAAGTATCTGAACCCGTTTTACATTTCCTGTTATATTAGTCTTTTAAATGCCAGTAGAGCTGCACAATGTAGAGGTGCAAGCAGAAATTCTCATTGAATAGCCTTGCAGTAATTAGCAGGGACTATCAGTGGCAGTATTACCTTGGGTGAAGTGACATGCTGATGCAGGTGTATTGCCTCTTATCTTTGCCCTTTTGTAGAGACTGGTGCAATTGTACTTCAGAATACAAAACCCAGCATATTTGAGACTGTTATCCTCTACTTTGCTAGCCACTGCACCCCAATACTCTATCTGTTTATTCTTTCTGCTCTAGGCTCATTTCACGACAGTGTTATTCATGTGTTGCTAGGACACTGGCATGTTGGAAAAAAGAAGGAGAAATGTCACAGCTGTCTCTTAGTTATGCCAAGACCTTTAAGGCAGAATCTGAGTCGCTAGACAGAGGTATATTTACTAAATTGGGACCAAGAGCATAAGTTGTAAGTGTCCTAAAATAGAAACTTTGACCCCTTGGAAAGGCAAGCAGCTTTTCAAATGCAAACGTCCTCAGTTAGCTGAAAGTTTAAAGGAAACAACAGAAGGCAGAAATGTCTGAACACTGTTAGGGAGTATTATATCTGCACATGGAATGAAAGAGCCCCATTCAGGTGCACAGAGTGAGACAAGTTATCTTGCTTAGAATGAAAAGTAGAGAGTATTTGCACCTGATACAGAAAACTCAACACCACAGTAAAGCTGACAGGTTAAATTAGGATGTCTTCCGGAAAAAAAAAAAATCAAGTTTTATTAACTCCTCTATCATTAAAACTCTTTCCTTTCTGGCACAGCCTTGGACTTACAGTCTTGAGAACACTTTGCTCTCTGTTTCACTGAAAGGTTTTATACAAAAATAGGACTTGTTTACTGCCAAATTTTATTCTAACATCCACCTCTGAAATACACAGCCCACAGATGTAGCAGAGGAAGGTGTGTGAACAAACGCAGAAGGTGATCAGAAAGAAAAGACCCATAAATTGTAACATGTCTGTAGACAATAGACATCATACAGATCAGCAATTGAGATGAAAACACACATCTGCACACAAGCATACCATACTTTAGAGCATATAAAGTTAAATCATGTCTCATTCCTGCTGTATGCAGGACAAAGTCCTGCTACTATCAAAGCCAATGGTTGATTTGTTAGTACTTGTACAGCAAAAGTTTTTGAAGGGTTGGAGAATAATCTTGGTTCTAAAATGAATGATGAAAACTCTAGTCAAGTTCATCTAAAAGAGAAAGGGGCAGGAAATGTAATTTCCTAATGGTTTATTATTAAACAAAGAATTTTTAAAAACAAGGGTTATAGTAGAGTCCCTTGAGAATCAAAGAGATTTTTATATTAAAATTCATTAAACTGAAATCAGTAGCAGACATGGAACACTTAAAGTGCAAACAAATACACTTACATTTTTAAAAAAAATCCTATCAGAAGATCAGAGACATAATCCAATTAAATTTTCATAGAAGTACATAGCGTGAATTGTAACTAGTATAATTTACACAAAACATGATCTTTCAAACAAAAGCAATAAAGTTGCCAAATAAACCAATGAATTTCATAAATAAACTGCATTATAAATATGTGGAATGTAACAAGTCAATATAAGTCATTAGTCAACAAACACCTAAGAGCTTCAAAACAATTTATTATGTACATAATTCAGTACAGCCCCCATAAACGTATTAGCTTATGTTATTTTTCTTTGCATTTTTGCATTTTCTTGGTATCTGAAATGGAATTTTTTGTACTATTTTAAAAACAGGGAAAAAAATCCCCAGATAAACAAAGGCTATATTTGTATATTCTGATGCGATTTGAAACATATATACACTTAAAATGTCTAGTTTGTACTTTGTATGTATCCAATTTGGAATAACTCTTTCACATAAAGAGAAAATTAAAGAGCAGATTGCTAAATAGGATATAAACATGATTTCACTCAGGCTTGCTAATACATCAGGCTGAAAGTCGACACTCTCCCTTACTTAAAATTATTCTAAACAGTGAATGTCAAATATTTTAGACATTATTGAAAATGGCTATCACAGAAAATGTAAAAGGACTCTGCATATATTTAGCATGGCCTTATTGTCTGAATGTGTGAATCTCTACATTGACACAAAATTGCTACCCTGTCAGCATGCAAAAGGATGGATCATTTAATCTCTTTAGTGATGAAGTTTCAAATCCACAACGCACAAGCTATCAGTTCTTTGAGATGATTATGATGCCTCGAACCTGACAGCTTGTGATGACAGCTTTCACAAATTCTGGAAATCAAATTGTTCCTGCATCTAACAGAAGAAGGCAGGTGTGTACATAACAAAAATGGATGAGGTTAAACATGGGAATAGTGTGATCTTTGTGTTCAGTGTAATTGTTAAAAGTTATACCAGGGAAAATTATATGTTTTGGGTTTGAACCTCTTCATGATATACACAGATGAGGGCAACAATAACCCATATGGGTAAAAGGTTTGCCAGGAAAGGAATATCAAGACAAACAGATGGCTGTACCATTGCCATATGGCTCCTTGGAAATTGGACGACGCTATGGCATTTTGCCACAAGATAGATCTAGTGTTATTTCTGTGCCAACATTTTGAGCAATGCAGGGAAAGAATACATAACTATCTACAATTAGCTGTGTTATGTAAATATATAAAAACCTAACTGGTTTATGGGAATTTTGTAGACTGATACATTTCTGAAATACAGACAGCAACTCACTGAAAAATTATTCTCTTCAGTTCTTCATTTTTTGTACTTTTTACACAGAAAATGTGTTAAATAAACTAAGTTGCTGGGCTGATGCAGCTTAATTTCACAGTTTATCCCTCTGTACAGAACAAAGAAATTGTCTGAAACACAGTGTTAGCAGTGCTAAAAAAGCAGTGGAAAGCAGAAGTAAACTACAGACCATTCAAAATAAGGTCAGAGATTCTAAAACTCAGCTCAGCTGGATGTTTGCATACATAACCAAATTGTTCAGTATGACCTTGTATCCAAGGTCAAAGGTTTGCTGTTATCATAGAGTGAGTACTTAGTAGGAGGTTCTGATGGTTCAAATAGTGTTGGCTGACATAGCAGGTGTGTTGCTGCATTTTTATGTATGTTGCATTTAATCAGTTTTTGGTACTGGCTCAGACATCCCCTTAGTTCTGGTTCAGACTGGCATTGTTTTAAAGAATAAAAGAAAGCATAGCATGAGGCACAGAAATGTGGGAGAGAATAACACAGAGGGTATTTCCATGTCATGGAAGTGTAACTTGGCTTCACATGTGTAACTTGGTTTCACTCAGGACTTTCAAAAAGAAGTTTAGGGAAGAGCACATGAGTATAGCTATTACATTGTTTGCATACTTAAATCCAAAGCACAAAGCTTACATTTTTATCAAGAAATTACACACTCTGGGCAGAACAGAGTGAAAGCTTGACTTAAATGGACTCTAATGACTCACAGAAAACTTTGCATTAAAGTGTGCCTAATATTCAAAAAAATGAGCATGTCTTTAGGGCAGAAAACACAACAAGAAGACACAGAAATAAATCCAAGTTACTAAAAAAAAAAAACAAAACAAATAAAAACAACAAAAAGCCCTCCATGTCATTCTTCAGTGATATTTCCTCCAGCATTTCAGTTAGGAGTAATTCCTTCCAAGCACTACATTTTACTGTTTGAATTCCCCAGCTCTAGAAGTACTGAAAGCATATAGGAACTTTTCTAGTACTCTTTTAGCTAAAATTAGCACTCAACCTGATTCTCTTTTATTTCAAATCTCTGCCTGTAAACCATAAACATAAAATCACATAGCCTGGAAAAATAACCAGAAGAGAAGTTCCACAGTTAACATGTGGGATGCCAGTGATGATTATTTTTTGTTTAAGGAGATAAATAGAGAGCAGCTAGGGGAAAAAAAAAAAAAAAAAAAAAAAAAAAAAAAAAAAAAAAAAAAAAAAAAAAAAAAAAAAAAAAAAAAAAAAAACCAAAAACCTGCAAAACAATGAGAAGTGGAATTATCTTAGAAAAAATTATCACTGACCTTAAAAGGCCTGAGCAACCCGTACTGACACAGGCTGCCTTCAAAGAAGCTTTGGAGAACCCCTTCAGACAGTTCCTTTCAAAAACCTATGAGGTTTTCAGAGGACCTATTCATACTTCAAAGTTTTGATCACTTGAACTTATCAGTGGCCACAGAACTGTACAGATTGCAGTACAGGCCTTTTTTTGACTCTTCATTTCCCTGCAGTACTGTAGGCTTCAGGGGAAATTTCAGCCATCACTTTGAAGCACAGAGATAGTTGAGCTACGGTACAAAGCTCTGTGTGTTTTTTGCACTCAGCAAAATGTTCCTTCATGCACTTGCAGTCTTCTTCACTTTAACAGATCTCACATCCCTACCCACATTGCGTTAGAAGACTGGTTCTACTGCAGAATATTCAGGAGTATGAGCAAGGCACATTAATATTTCACCTTTTTATTGACTGTCACACTGAGATACCAAGGTTTTTGACAGAGAAATAGTAAGTTGACCACATCTTTTGACATGAATGACAACAGGTCTTCAAAACCTGCTTTTTCTCCCACCTAATTGTTATTACTGTGAGTTGCTGTTAAATTCCATTTCTATAATATGATATTCAGCTATATTCAGCAGATTTGTTCCACTAGGTTGGCTCAACAGCAGCTCTTGGTCACAGTCTTTTAACACTGTGTTCAAGGGAGGAGAAGTAGGAGGGAAAAGAAAGAAGGCAGAAAATGAGAAGAGGATTGAGAAAAGGAATAAACTTGTAGGGAACTTAATTTAGTTGATTATCATGGTTTGTCTATTCAGTACAATGAGAACAGTGTGCTCTTAAATGAAAATATCCTAGGCATTATAAAAGTCATCTCTCAAAAACAAGACACTGCATTTGGCTAATGCAGAGAGATCTGTAAGAATCTAATTTTAAATTTTCACCTGAATTCTTTCCACTTTAGACCTGTGAGAAAAAAAAAAAATACATTATCAAAACAGTATGTTTACTTTATGGGAATTTGACCTCCCTTTTCCCTACACATTTTCTTTCAAAATGATTTTGTTCAAATGACACATTTACTTGAGATATTTTACTTACAGTGAACTAATAATGTCCTACTTTTAGCTGGAAAGGTTTTCACTGGTGTTACTGGTACATTTGAGAGCCATTTGTTCTGTGGTGCTGTCCTCTGTAAACTGGACTTTAGCTGCTGAAAATTCAGGTGTTATTTTACAACTTAATCAGAAAATCAGCTCAAGGATGACCTTACCTAGACAGAAGACTGAGTATTGCTTCAATTCCCTATCTGAAGTAACTATTAGACTGAACAAGAGAATAGACACTAATAGCAATCTTAGGGAATAGAGAGGTATTTTTCCTGGGAATAAGTAAATTGAGTTATTTATCATAGCAAAATGAAGGTTAGAAGGAAAAAAAATTACTTTTTATAACTATACTGGAAGGAAAGTAAGGGAAAATCTGTTTGACTAAAGGACAGTGCTAGCACAATAATTGGTTATAAACTGACTGTTGCATGCTTTCTGTCTGGCGGTAAGAGCTGTTGAGCCCTAAAATATATCACATAAGGTGCTTAGGGAAACTTTTTCCTGCAAGCTTTAAGAACAGCCTAGACAAATTTTTTTGAGCACTGTGATCAACTCAAGATGGGGAAAGTCTAGATAACTGGATAATCTCTAAAACTTCCTTCCAGACATTTCTATAATATGATATCATACAAGAACAGAGGATTGGACCAAATTTAGTTACCCAGGTATTGCTTCCAGAACTATGCTTTTCTTGTTAAGACAAATCAAAACCTCCAAGCTAATTTTTAGCAGTCATAGGACTATACCTTTTGCTAATATTTTTAGCTCTGCTACCCAGAATGGATATTTTCACATAAATTACTAATGGGACACTTTTTTCAGAAAGTTTCTGGCTTTCAAAAGGAATCTTGCTTAGCACCTGGAAGAAAGGAGCAGCTTTTAAAAATGCATTTCAGGGGGTAAGTTAAATTACAAAAAAAAAAAAAACCTAGTCCCATGAAATCTTGAAAAAGACACAGAAAGGAGTTTCAGGAGATTTTGTCCATCTCCAGACAAGAGTCTTTTCACACATTGTTTCAAAATTTTGTAGGACTAAGATTTAATTCTTGGATAATTTATCTTGGGTATTAATTTAATGACAACGT
Source organism: Oxyruncus cristatus (assembly GCA_013399855.1). NCBI lineage: Eukaryota > Metazoa > Chordata > Aves > Passeriformes > Cotingidae > Oxyruncus > Oxyruncus cristatus. The sequence goes on from VXAY01007657.1 coordinate 455,519, forward strand.
ATATCTGCTTTAATTTCTAGATGCTATTGTAAAAACCATTAAAATATATTCCCATGGCAATATGAATTGTATTGTTATAGGATTTTTAAGTTACCTTTTTTTTTGTTGATGTTCTGCTAGCACCATAAACTTAATCAAAACTAAAATCTGGCTTCACTACATAGTGATAGATAAAATGATGATTCCAAAAGAGTGTATGTAGTGGAGTTAAGTAGTATGTAGGGCAGTTAACAACCACAACCATGACTATTTCCTTCAAATCAGGACTCAAAAAATTATTTGTGGACAGCAAGTGTTATACATTTTGGTTTAAGCATTTAGCATCTTTGTTACATGGGAACTTCATATGAATGAATGAATTTTTGTGCTCAGCTTCAGGATTCTGACCACTTAACTCAAAGCTAACCTCCTAAAGCCTATATCTCCCACAGTCGACTTTTCTTTGTATGAGGAGCTGATAATTGCTGTAGGACAGACACAGATCACTTGAATTTTAGGTGTGTAATCAGTACTCACCATGCAGAAAGAAGATACTACAGAAATTGAAAATGGTCTGTGGGGTGTATTCTTTTCATCAATTTCTTCACTCCTTTGGAACAGGGACTTGCTCTCTGTGGCTGAACCTGGGGAAAATGCCTGTAATGCCCTCGCAGCACATAACAAGCTGTGGATAAATTAAATCCTCAATTGCAGCAGCTCTCAGTTAGCTAATCCAGAAGCAGCATGAAGATTTTTGGGGTGTAGAAAGCTTTACTATAGATGCCTAAGGACAGAGTGTTAGGATACCTAGGGTTTTTAAATACAGTATGCCATATAGTTTTTTGTTTGGTTTTCATCTTAGGCTATAAAACTCTCTGGATATTTAAAGGGAACTTATTTCCATGCATTTGGTGTTTTTGTGTGTTTTTTTCCTCCCACTTGTAACAAAGGTTTAAAAATTAGTTAAGCATCTGTTTTCTTCTTTGAAACAACTTTTCTTTTTAAGCAGCTGTTTAGCCTATGATAATAGTCTTCCTCCTGGGAAAGCAGTTCATCTTTGTTACCAGTTTCCAATACCTTTAGGATGGGTTGTCTGAAATCACTAAATGAATAACTTCTACTTAGTTTTCTACTACATATTTGTGCCTGTGTGACTGTTTCTTACTCTCTGGCCTAATGGCACAATGCTTCTTGTTACATTATTAAGCTGTTAAGCACTTTTTAGAGCTATACCACTGACTGACCTATTGCTTGGAGGATGTAGAAGGCACAAGATATGAATGGAGTGGCAAAAGTCATTCTGTTTTCTTTTTTTTTTTCCTGTTCTCCTGTACATGTACCTTGTTCATTGTTTCTTGTGTTCTTCTAGGAAAAGAAAGGTCATACTATATTATTAAATACAAGAGAAGGCAGGAGGCTAGTTTTCCTCAGCTATTACTAAAGAATGAGATGGTAAGACTCTCAAAGCCTTGTCAGTCAAACAAGAACTTTGCCAGAGCCTGAAAGAAAACACTGTAATGAAGGAAGCACTAATTACTGAGATTACGGTGCTCTTACTGTTTTTGTATTATTTAGTTTTTTGTTTTGGAGAAAATTATATTTTTTTAAAAGCAGTTTTAACAATTCCTAATGAGGACAAATCACTTAACCCAGCCTTCAGATTCTGCTCTATTACTATCTTGTAATGTAATCCACAGGTCCTGGAAAAATGTGTTATCTCTCACTTTTTCAGGAAAATGCTATTTATAGGAACAAATGTTTTAGCTCAAAGATTCAAGAAGATGCTGAAACCTTCCTTCTATTGTAAGACAGCAAATAGGAAGAAGTTAAATGTCTAATGTAAAGCCTTATTATTTTTGGTCAAGACATCTTAGGAGCTGCAAAACCACTGCCTGCTACCCCTTAAGTTTTGACAAAAAATAATCAAAGACCTTGAGCTCTAGATCAGCTCAATAATTTACAGAAGTTGTTTGTTTTGCTGTTTTTTTTGTTTTTTTTGTTTTTTTTTAAACCAGTATCAGTTGGTTGGTTATCTCTGTTTTCAGACATCTGTCCACAGTGTCTCCCCACAAAGACTACTTTAGCAACAGTTATGGAAGAGAGAGAAAACTGCAACTTGAGAATGAAAATGTGTAACCATCTTCTAGAATGTTGTGAATGCTCCACACAGAGCTGCAATCCTAGGTTCAAGTTGCAACTCTGTTTCATAACATCTTCCATTTTCTTGGTTTCCCCCATTGCAAAAATTGTCTGAGTCATTAATGTTCTCTGTTTTTGCAATCTTAATTTCATTTTTGTATGAGAAATCACAATGTTGTATCATAGGACGTATAAGCAATAAGATCATAAGAAAAACAGATATCACATGCACTAAAGTCAGACTTTTTTCTATGACACTCCAGAGGTTATTTATGGGTGAGTCTTAACACAAAAGAGGCCTGTTTCCTTCTGCATCTTCTCTTACTAATTTTTTTTCAGGTATGCAGTCATAGTGATTAAGACTTTGTGGATGAGACTTTCAGAAGTGTTCAGAGTTAGCTTTCTCCAGTTCACAGAAAACCAATGTGTAACAATACGATCTCCTAACTCCGGCTCCCTGCTCCATAGCACCTTAGAAGGTCCTGGAGGTGTCCTGCAGTCCCACTTAGATGAAGGCGTGTGAGAACTAAGCTTCACTCACTGTGTTCAAAAAACTGGGTTTTACTCAGCAGTAGGAAAGTATTTCTACATCCACACTGAATTTTCAAGCACACTTGTTAATCACTTTTAAAGGGACAGAGATTGTCACAAAATTGCTAAAAAGTCAGCCTTAGCTTCCTTGACTAAAGTGAAGCTGATATGCTTTTGAAAGGTCACAAGCAGTAGAACAAACCTTAGTTGACACGTACTCTGGGAAGCCATCTGCTTGTGCAATTGAAAAGTTCATATTCTATTATCACATACCATAAGGCTGTTATCAGAAGTTATCTAGGTCTTTTTGTACTCTTTTTGGTTACTTTTGGTGACTGGGTTAATGTTTGCCTAAAAGAATTAGTAAATTAACTTAATTCCTTTAGTTCCCTCCTAATTAGGAAAAAAATAAAAAAAGGAAATAAAGTATAATAATCTTTCAGCTCAGAACTTGAAGACTGAGATCTGAAAGACATAATTTTATTTCTGGCTCTTTCATATACTCAATTAATGTAAATCATAGTTATTTTCAGTCATTCTTACTGTAGCAATATTATAACAATATTTAAAAGTCAGTTCAAAAGAAGCCTCCAAAGTGGTGGGCAGTACACAAAGCACATATTAGTAGGTGTTCCTTTCTCAAACTTCAATGTGTAGAGAAAGGAAATGGGAGCTAACGCACAGAGGGAACCACAGGGAGGCAATAAACATTATTTTAGGTTTTTTTTCATACCTCTTTCTTTATTGATTTATTTCAGAGTCAATAAACACAGAAAAAAAACAAAAGTAAACAGAGTAACAGGACAAGGACAGAGTGCAAAATGGAATTAATCAGGTATGAAGAGGCTGTGAGGAAAATAAATGACTGGAACAATTAGTAAGACATCAATTCAACTAAAACTACAGATTCAGTGAATGATCAGGTGACCATACCTTGACTGACTCTGTGCCTGTGGCCAGGTATTTTTTCCTTATTCTGTGTGATTTTTGAGCTGCAACTACAAGTGGTTATACTTTGTTGAGAAATATGGATGGGAGAAACCCTTTCATTTCCTTCTCATGACTTTTTTGGCTCTTCTCGTTTGGAGTTCTTTCTAATTAACAGAAACACTTCCATCTTTCAAACTACAATGCTAACCCTGAGACTGAATACAAAGTGTTTATTAGGAAGACAAGTGGGAAAGGTAAACAACAAGAATCTTGAATGTCCTGCTTGATTTCAATGTAATCATTTTCAGCAATAACTGATGCTTTCAAAAATGCTAAGTTAGCAGCAATATTATAAAGGCATGAACTAGAGAGGGTTTTTAAGTCTGTTTATTTTGTCAGCATGATTTCTTTTCTAAGGTGCTTCTAGGTATAAATCACTATATAAAATATGCTGTCTATATGTGTTCATGTATCCTGTATGCAAAATGCATATGAAATGGCAAGTAATAAAAGTATAACATGACAAGCCTCCATTGTACATTTATCCCTTAGGCCTTGCAACTTCTGGAATATCAGTCAAAGCTGTATCAAAGGGACATATGATTGCTGATATTATCTCTACTGCTATTCCTTTTATCACTGCTGCTGTCAGTCTATAACCAGGGTTACTAGGGTACTGCCTAGCAAAATTACACTTGTAGAGCTGAAGTGATTCCTCTCATGTGGCAGAAAGGGTAGGTATCTAGCAACTCTTATGAACAAAAATTATTAAAACAGTTCCTGACTTTCTCCCAGAAAATGTCATCCATTAAAGGCAATTCATATTTACAACAACAGAGGAAATGCAGCTTTGACACTCCCAAAGTCACTAAACATCGTGGAAAAGCTTCTTAAATGTTTCAGCTTTTTTCTGCCACTACCTACGAGTAATGTTTAATGTCTCATCTGTCCGGTTATCAGATACTTTCTCTTAAATTATTACACCATGCTTGTTATTTCATCACAATATTTGTTTACTTTGAGTGGCCTGCTTACCAGATGAACTCACATATTCCACATATGTATGACATTTATGGGACAATTATTATGATGAAAAATAATTTTTGTTCATCATGTTACTTTACAAAGAGGGGGGGATGCATTAGTCAGTGTGCAGTATTTCAGCTTGCAAGAGATTGTGCCATTCTGCAAACTATATTCTCTTTTTTTTAAAATATAAAAGAGTGCCTATCTATTGCAGACAGTAGAAAATGACTGCTATTTTGTATTCCTGTTTAAGTGTTGCATGTAAGATGGTGATTCGCTACATTTTCTTTCACAGAAAAATTGTATATATTGTTTTAAATAGCCTTGAATAAATTTTTCAGGTGGAGACAGATATTCTTTTGCATGTAAAAATAACTATTTATACCATGCTATTGTTTGTTATTCATATATTGGTTCTTAAAGACATTTTGGAATATTGAGATGTTCCCCTGTGAAATGTAATAAATTGTGGACTGGAAATATATGAAACCTGAGCATTTTAATTAGTTTCCCAAAGAAGAATAAGCATAATGTCACACGTGGTTGCTGAATCTGCAGTGAGCTCCCCACAGCTGGAAAACTGCAGCAGCAATTTTTGCAGCCAGCTGAGGTTTGACTCACTTGTTTCACCTGGGATGCATAAAGAAACTTCCTGATTTTTCATGAACTCACAGTAGTGAAAATGTTTGCAGCATTAAAATGCAAAAGTACTGTGCATTTTTGACTGTTTACCCTTGGAAAAAGGAATCTTTCTTCTCACTGTAAAATCTGGCAAAATTTATGATAGACAATCTGAAATGGTTCAAAAATAGAGTTGGAGAAAAATGAGGGATTTTCTCTCTTTCAAATGACACTAAGAACCCTCCTCTGTGATTATCTGTGGGAGCTCAGAGCTTAGATATGTAGATCAGACATTTGATATGCTGTTGTTTTGTTGTATCTATGGTACAATTATTTGCAATAGCTTGGGAGGCAGAACAATGCAATTTTGTTGTTTATCATAGTTTCTTTATTTTACTTTTTGCTTTGCCTGCAAGAAACCATTTGGTTTAATTGCAAACTCTGGGTCAGACACTCCTGTGGAAGCAGCACAGATGTAATGAGGGTTTCAACTGAAAGGTGTAACTGTAATTTGACATATGCTGCAACCAGACATGAGCTGCATCAACTCCTTGGGTGCCGGGTAGCCATTAAAAACTCCAGATAGGGCATAAGGAAGTCTTTTATATCATTTATGACATTCACAGAATGTATTTGATAAAGCCAAAAGAGAGCCAGCCTGCTGGGTTTGCATATATCTGCTTCTTCATATAGTCCAAAGTTCAGACCTTAAGAATGTTCAACCTTCAACTCAGCCTTTGAGTTCATAGCTATTTTTTTTCTACTGAAATTATAACAATACACATTTAAATAACTTCAACTTTCGTGAGATTTAAGGCTGAGTGATAGAACATCTCAACTTCTCTGACCTTCCAGAAAAATTCCCATTTGGCTTCTGTTGCCACAGTTCCCAAGTTTATTCCATATTCTTATTTTGGGACCTTAATGTAGGCATGGCTTGTTGCCGAAACCTCTGGTTTCTGTCATTACGCAAGTTTCCTCTTGGGTGAATTGGGACATCACCTGACCTGTCATTTTCCCTCTTGGTCTCCCAGGGTGGTGGAAATGTTCCAGGGGTTCACTCACAAATAGCTCAGTATTCTTTTCTGGACTGGCTAACTTTTTGTCTGGCCAATCTTTTAGAGAAGTTTAAGAAAACTTATTTCTTGCTGTAGAGCTAAAGAAGCCCATTTTAAAATTCACTTCGGATAAGAGAGAATCCACATTTAATCACATTTTTTAAAATATGGAATTCAGCATAGTAGATCCTCAAAGTCTTTTAGACTAGGTGTGGCTTGCATACAACTTTTTCATATGTAATTATAGTGTTTTGAATCCATAATAACAATTTTCCCAAAATATTTTAAAAGACGAAAAATAGCAATAAATTCTGTTGCCCCTTGCATAGACTCTGCGAATTCTTATGAGCACTTTAGGAAAAAAAAAAAGAAATTCTTGTGTGGTGCTCCTATTTTGAAAATAGTCACATAAATTCTCTGTAATCTATTTCTACCAGACTAGAATACTGTGCTACAGGTACACAAAGTTTGAAAAAACACAGTCTACTTAAATACAGTTCATACGTGGAAACCAAGACCGAATTTTATTCCTATGAAGGTTTTATTCTCTGGAAATGTCAAGAAATGCTGCGAGAGTAAGGGAATTTTTCAACCACTTTGCAGCTTTTCTCACAGTTTGCTACTTTCCTTTCAAGACAATTTTGTTTGCATCTCACAATTAGCACTTTTTCTCTTCATTAAAATAATTTCATAGATGCTTCTCAAAGTATGTAATCATGTTCTATTCTCCTGAGAAAGAATAAAAACTTTTTTTTTAACTCAGGCATCTTCCAATGCAAGTCACACGCATGTAACAAGACAACAGTGACTGAAAGATAGAGTTTGGATTGTTGTGGTTTGTCCAAGAAGATTGCCTTATGTCTCACATAATCTCCTCCCACGGCTGAGATGTCTATCACCCAGGCAAAAGGTAAAGTTCATCTTTTTCTTTAACCATGTGTTTGATTGAAAAAGGCTGATGTCAATAAAAACATCATTTTAGGTAGACCTGGAGACTGGAGAATTAAATTTGCATGCTTTAGGCACCTATGGTGTAAATACCTTTTTTTAATGTAGTTTTCTTTAGGGACAAGATAATTTGCATATGAAACTTGGTCTGCAGCTCTGTCCTCACTGGTCACTTTTGTTTGAGCATCTTTGGCAGGACTGTATGGAATTTATATAACACACAAGTATATACTAATACAACATGTCAATATTTAAGACTCCTGTTCTAACAATAAAAGTATGAATATGCTCCTCACCAGCTTAACAGGCACTTGGCAAGCCTGGGTAGGTGGTGACTGGTCAATTGCAGATGCATCACCTATACTTTGCTAGGTTTTTTGACAAAAGTTCATCTGCAAACCTACAAAGGAGAACGGAGAGACTATATCTGGGATGGGGAGCCCCCAAATAAACCCTCACCCTCCTCCTCCCAAGCCAATCCCAGGAGCCAGTCAATCAGTCCATCAAAGCCTCATCTGGACAAACTTGGAGGAGCACTGGGGCACAAGGGCATTCAGCAAAGCAAGCGAAGGAGTCAGAGGAAGGGATGTCCTGTCCAGGCCCTACCATGGCTGTCCTAGAGCCCACTTGTAAACATGTCAAAGGGAACCAAGGCAGGGGGACCACCTTTTGTTCTGAGGAGGAGCCAGTGTCTAGGGATGTGAGACACATTATGGGGTGCAGAGGACAAGTATTTCAGGATTCCACTAGAATTCTTATGGATATCTTTAGAGGAGGTATCTAAATGATTTGCGAAGGAGTGTGTGAGGAAGTGGAGGCATAAAGGGATAAAAAGTCCTGTTCATGTGTGGACACTTTTCTGGTTGGTTGGTTATCAGTCCCTGCCCCATGCCTAGTCAGTACAGTCTGTCTTATATATTAAATTTCTTTCTAAGTCTTTCCCATAGTAGAGATCACAGGAATAACTGGCTATCGGGGGACCAGTGTAGTCCTGGACAGCTGCTGGGCATTTCTACAAAGGGGTTTGTGTGCATGTGAGTGGAACCATCAGTGACAGGAACCGGTGTTACAGCCTCAGAGATTTGTATGTCCCAGTGACAGGAACTGGTAAGAAGCGGCCCTATCCAGCATAATGTGTTTTGCTCCAAAACCAACTGGTCCTCAGAATGTTCTGATCTTTTGTTTCCGTGAGTAGTCGTCTCCCAAATCTGATCTTGTGCTGTAGGTTTTCATATTTTTTCATAACACTTTGAATTCCTATTAGCTATTTCAAAAACTAAGTTCTCTTTTTCTTTTCACTTTTGTCTTACATGGCTTTGACTTTGTGTACTTGCAGAACTCAGGAACAGTTTTGTTCATTAGAGCTGACTCAAAAGTCATACAGTTGTGCTTCACAAAGCACAAACTTGCAGACAGCTGAACCCTTGAGCTGTGAGCTGCATATCCAGATTTTGTTTACAGCAATTTTCACTGGTTTTTTTTAGGTTTTACTCCATGCTGTTTTGGGCAAAGATGTATTTGTGTACTTTTCCAGCTCTTATAGCTTATTGTCCTAAAATATCACCTATACCCACTAATTCAACCCCTAGCTTCCACTAATCTCTAATATGGTCATTCTTTAGATATTAGAAATAATACAGAGGTAAAATATTTTCATTATAGATAATGCAAAACCACTTCACTTTTCATGTGACAATTAGGGCTGCACAACTGTTGAAATATATGTGGGGTATGCATACATTTGCTATTTAAAAAATGGAGAGAGTATAGAGAGAGGTAAAATTGCATACAAAAACCCCAAATCAACACACACTTTTTCTACAGAGGGAACTCTAAAAGCAGCAGACACAGTTTGAGCATTAGTGATTAGATAGTGCTTTCAAGCCTATTTGTTTTGAAAAATCTGTCCTTCCTACACAGAACCCTTCAGGATGCAATGTAAATTGAACTGCAGGGCACTCTATAGCAAATCTACAGTCATTATCTCTTAGTTGATTCTCTTTTGTGCCTCATAACTTTTCAGAGGTACGTATGAAGCTCCTTTCATAAAAGCTATTACTTTGTCTCCATGATACCTGTTGATATGAGATGATGAAATAAAGATGATTATTCATCCCAGCAGGCACCTGCTTTGACCTTGTTGTGTGTAGTTTATCACAAACATTGCTGTGTGGTATTTCAAGTTGAAAATTAGGCAGATGCAAGAACACAACATATGCCACTGGGCCATTTTATGTCTTCTGGCACTGCACATGAGAAGTTTATAATGCCACAAAAGCAACATTATACAGATGATACAGCAAATTTAAACAAGGCCCACTGCTAAAATTGGTCCACGTGAAAATAGGACCTAACTACTTACTTTCTCAGTTAGGCAGCAGAAATTTTGCAGAGACCACATGCAAAAAATCTGTAGAAGATAAAACAGACAAAGGTTAAATATACATTTTTTTAAACAAATCCAAAATGCATTTATTAACATTAATATACACTTACAGTTTATGTTATTTTTCAAAGATTCATGTCTGTAATTTGAGGAGAAATAACGAGTGAAATGTTATTTCACACACTTCATATTGAGAATATTTCCCTTTTCTATACAAAAGGTACAAACAAGTATAAAGGTACAAGAAAAGGTATGACTATAGCAAACACCACTTTAAATATAATTTTTTAAAAAATAAAATATTATCTCCAGACTAATGCAGGAACATATGTCCTAAGGATATCACCCATCCAACAAAATCAGATAGATTAAAAAGCCTTCCTTTTTTTTTCAGAATTTTTTGATGACACTTTTATAAAACAAGGATGGTTTACTCCCCTAATTTGTAACTTTTGAAACTGCTCTTTAGAACAGCTAAGCACATTCAACAGAGGGAACAAATGCAATAGGACTGGCAAAATAAAAGACTCACAACTTCTGTTTTACTTCAAAAAACAGCTTTATTTCACAAGAGCATTCAAATCCTGAACTGTGAGTCCATGAATGAAATTTGGTTTTTTTTATTTTTTGACACTAACTGAAGTACTGATCATTTCAGTGAAAGTATGATATGTCCATCAAAGTTATTATGAATCTGGGTAAGGCTCCAGCTACGCATATATAACAGACCTCATATATCAAGTTTCCTAAACGTGAACTCTGTTTTACCTTAAAAAAATAGAGAATAACTGACAGAGTGAGATCTGGGGGTTTATTTAGTACTTACGGAAAGGGAAGTTGTAGATTAAAACTGCTTCATCCATTTGAGTTGCATGAGAATAAAAGCTAGTCATATTTAAATTGAGCCAATTGTTTCAAAAAGTTGATTTAGATAATTCAGGTTTAAAAATATTTTAAAAACCCATGCTTTACACTTTTGATAAAAGCTGTAGAGTTGACTCAAACAAAGTCACTGAATCCACACAGGGAATGCAATCCTGTTGAATACCACAATTTGCTGGGATTCCATTTTTTCAACAAAAGAAAATGCTTTTATCAGGAATTTTGTGATGAAACTGCAAATCTGAGGCATACCACTTGGAAAAAAAAAAAAAAAAGTCTGTTCTTTAATAGTAGTCTGGAAAAAATATGTAAATTAATTTGTAAAAAACCAGATGAGATTACCTTCTTTAAAACATTTTTCAATTATGATCTCTCCTTCATAACAATTTCTAGAATCCTTTTCACAACCAAGGTAAATCCTCTCTATTCTGATATTTAATTACTTTTAACTAATCTTTAAAAATTTTTTGTAGCTTTAAAAAAGCAAAATTCTAAAAAATTAGCCCCAAACCAGGATTTGTTTAAAAGACAAAAAAATCAAATAACTCAAAGATAATAGATTTTCTTCTTGCTAAAGTATATTATGACACGTTTTATGTGACACATGTTAGGAAGAGATAATTTGTATTTGATCATTTTCTCTTTTGCTAGAAGTGACAACAAAATGGAGCTAAGCCAGTGTGAAAGAATTAGAGAGTGCAACACTCAGTGAAGAAAAGTGAAATTGAATTATTTCCACTAGCTTTAATACAAATTATGTCAGGGTGTAAAGGCCAGCTTTTAATGCCATCCTACTAGGAGATAGGAAAGGAGAAGATATATCCTCAAAGTATTTGTGTCTAAATTAGATTTCATTTTTTCAAAAATAACACTGAAAAGAAAGATGCATTTCTACATCTCTGGACAACTGAATTTCCTACAAAATGGGTTACTGTTATTCCAAGTCTGAAGCATGTGGAAACCACACGAAAGGTGTAAATTAATCAAAGTATGTAAGTGTTTATATGAATGTCTAAAAGTGTTATTGGTTACATAAACAGAGAAAATTGCTTTAATATAAGATTTTTATCCTGACATTTCAGTGATTAATATGTTCAGAAGTGACTAAAAAAATACTATAATGAGCCTTTGAGATTCTCTTTAGCAAATTTTTTTCCAACTAGACAAACATCTGACCAATAGGAAACCATATTTATGTTCATTGTAAGGCATCCATATAAATCAAAAAGCCCTGAAAAATATTTACAAGTGTTTGTTAAAGTGTAACAAAAAATAAAACTTAGATTTGAATTAACTTAAAAATGTTAAACGCTCCTTGCCTCCCTGATTAGCAGAACAAAGTTATCATTCTTTAATGCCCTCTACCCCTCCCCACATCAGTCTATAATTCTAAGTAGTACATATGGATTGCATGAATAAAAACTTTCTACTTTAAAACTGCAACCTAAGCTATTTAGGATTACACATCTTATTGACTTTCAATGACACTCTTCTTAGATCAATCATGTACACGTAAAATCTCATCCCAAATCCTGAGATTGACTTTAAGCTGTACGTGGAGGCCTATGAATGCCTTGTCTTCAAATTAATTTGAAAATTTTTTAAGTGCACATGAAAATAGGGTAGTTTTATTAAACCTGGTATCCTCTTGCCAAGGCTAAACTGTTCACTTCTCTACAGTCTCTCTGCCCAGAAACTGGAGAGAGAGGTCACTTTTAAAGGACAACTCAAGCTGTCCTAAAATACATTTCTGAAACAGTAAGATCAAATCCAATTCTTATTTACTTCTAATATACTCCACAAAGAGTACTGTGGGCTCCTGGTTTGATGCTGGTCTGATTCCAGTTGAGGTGCCAACCCTGTGTGCAGCATGGCATTGCATCATATATTATGCCCTTAGACCTGTTCCAGTTTCCATTTAATTAAAGAGAGGTTTAATAGATACTTAAAACAGTAGGTATATCTTAATAGATATCTCTTTTAGCAAAAATAGCTATCTCTTTTACCCTTATTCATGCAGTGGAAAATCCAACCTTCTCAACAATCAACATTAATAGATATTTATTTGTTTACAAAGAAGACTCTTTGCTAATCCAATGTTTATCCTTTAACTTACTCTAAATAGTAGTTTTGTTTGAAGAATTTATTTTCCAGACTTTCCACAGGTATTTATATTCCCAAATATTTTCTTCACTAGGCCTACAAAGAAAAAAAGTTTTCAAAGAGAAGAAATGTCTACATATCTTGACCAGATTACTAGCAAAAATCAAGTTAAAGAAGACTACAGTAGTAAGACAGGATGGGAGTTTATATTCGTGTCTTAGTAGATGCCATTACTTAACATGTTTATTCGTTGGACAATATTAATGGAACAATGCATCCTGCTTATAGAAAAAAAAAAAAAGGATGGATTTGGAGAGAGAATAAAGCTTAAATCTTCTATAAATATTTCCATCAGCTCCTACCTTCTGTTTTCACACCTCATATTTCCTTATTCTACGAAAAATCATGTCAGCATTTTTAAGGCAAGTCAATGAAAGCAAAAGGCAGCAGTCACCAATGAAAGAATCTTTTCTATATTATGAAAGCCAAATTTTTAAATCATCATATAAACTACAATAGAAGTCTTTCATTCCAAGTAAAGTGTGTGTAGAAGTAGTGATAATCTTATACATCAACCTGTGACAGCAAAGGATGAATTTCTGGTTGTAAGTGGAGAGTATATTGTGGAATGTTTTAAACAAAAGAACTAATTAGCAATAGTTGCACTGTGCATTCAGTAAGCAAGAACACTGTGTGAACATTTTATTAATGTTGCCAGAATAATCATAAAACACAGATGGCTTTTCCCCAAGACTAGTACACAAGACAATAATGCAGAAGAGAAGTAAAAATGTGAAAGGTTGTGCATCATGTCTTATTCTTTTCTTGAGGAAATATTTTAATTCCTCTCTAGGGGAAATAACCCTTAAAATAATAAGAAAAAAAAAGAAAATAATTTACCTGGGGAAAAATATTGAGGTCAAGAAAGGTATACCTTTTTACATCAGCCTGTGATCCACCCCCATACTTTTTTGTGGAAAACAAAGCTGCTTTAGTGAGCAGGGTACCTGAAACAAGTTTTTATCTTTTTAAGGAGCTGATATACAACCCATTTAAGTCACCCTCCCTTTCGCTCTTCACTTTCTACATAAAATTTAAGTATTCTTTACCTGGAAATACCATGTCACATTAGACCTAAAAAAATAGGAAAATATTTGGAAAAGTAGTAACCTTTATTTTAGAGACTGCTTTTATGTGCATTCACGCATGCTCTATATTCCCAGATGGTTCAATCCAAATATCGTAAACGTTAGAGTTACCAAGAGGAAAACAGAGCCACAATGGATACTGAGGAAAGTGAGGTGGTTTTAATTCAGAGATGTGTCCCAACATTTAAGTGCTGTTCTTTGACCTACACATCTAGGCTCTGCTTTCACAGTGTGCACAAGCATATTATTAAGTCAGGCTTTGTTCAAAGGACAGTTCATAGCCCCTGTACTATTGTAATAGCTTGCTCTTATGTCACACTTGAGCCCTAATCCCTGACTGTCCAAAATAGTAGTATGTCTGTATATGGATTACCATGCATGAAGTGCCTCTCTTTCTGAGAAAACCTGAACTTGGGATAAGAGAAAAAAAGTGAAAACTAATTTTCTGTTTATTTCCATCCTTTTAGGATGTGTAGAACATACATAAGTAAGTCAGGGCTGGATCAAATTGGATCAGCCCTATTTTCTTCCAACAGCACTCTAAAAGACTTGGCACCCCTCCATATCTCCATGTTGCACACTTATTTGCCCTCAAAGTCATGCTGCAAAAGAAAGTACTTTAATGTCCTCTAATTTTTTAGAAATGCTTATTCCACCATGTCCCCATCTGATAGGGAATTCTGAATTATGTGGCTCTTTTTCTTGCTGGCATGTAAAATGAGTCTGTGATTCTCTTCCCACTTGAGCCTAACAGTGCTTTATTTTTGAGTTTTGGAGAACTCTGAGACAAGGAAAAAAAAAAAAAAAACCAAAACAAATGAACAAACAAACAATAAAACCCCACCTTCTGAAGAACCTATAGTTTCTTTGAAGAACCTATTGTTGTTTTATGAATTCCTAAGCATAGAACAGGAAATTGGAAAAATCCTGTCTAAAATAAAATAAATTCCCAAAAATTAGTGTACTTCCCTTCTTTTTGCATCCTGGTAAGCTGTAGTTCAACACAATATTTCTGTGTAAGCCACAAGTAGTGATGCACATGATTCTTACCAACTTTGCCCTCAGAGAACTCTGATTACAGTAGTTGAAGGAGCACATTTGTCCTTTTCTATCACTTGTCCAAACACTTTGGAACTAAAACCTCAAACTCCTTGGAGCACTGTCTTCTGTTATCCTCAGTGTCCCCCTGAAAGTGCTCGTAAGTCATGTAATGCCTTGCAGGTCTGAGAGACATGACAACTTGGGTTCATACCAGTTATTTCACACCTTTCTCTTTTTTTCTGAAGTTTGTGTATTACCTTGTGGCGCATATTGACAGCCATGTCACTTTTCAGAACATGTAGCCATTTCTCAGAATGCTGTTGATGCCTGCGTGCACCTGAACTTAAAAAAAAAACTCAGGAGCAGTTAATTGGGGTGAGATAAGGAAAGGATTTACTGTGCCAAGGCAAAGGGTTATTACAAGACGCGCACGCAGAATACAGCTGTATCACATCTTTTATAATACTAACTGACCAATCCCAAATGTGTCCTCCCTTTGGCTTTTGCTCTGGTCCACCCTTTGACCCACTCCCAAGAACTGGGTCTGGGGGCATTTTGGGACCACCCCTTCATCATCTTCATCATCTTCAGAGCACAAAGGGTACATAGTTACCTAGTTTTTGACCCTGTTTTATTGTTCAGGCCCTAACCTGGCTGTTCCCAAAACAGCTCAGGCCTTGCCTTGACATGAGACTAAACATTTTCTACTGACTTCAGGGGTAGATTTGATATGGGGAGCATGGAATGGTATAAAAGGGTTAGGAATGTACTATGGGATAAGGGAACAAGGGTTGCTGCTTTTAAAAACTACTTCTACTACTTATAAAACTTATAAAGCTTACAAGAATTAGAAAAAAAAAAAGCTATTAGGGCTTAAGGCATCACTGTAAATCCTTGGGATAGCTCTCAGTGTGAGCTATCGGTGTAGGAAGAGATATAACAAAGTTGAAACTCAACATTACCAAATGAAGTACTTTAAGCACTATAACAATACTTGTCAGAACACTAATGCTAAACCATGATGCTTAAGAAGTAAGATTCAAAGAAATGTCATAAAACATACAACACACTGTATTTTCTGATACTAAAAGCATCTATTTTTTCAGGAAAACAAGCAAGTAAACAAATAAACCCCCAAACTAATAGCTTAATCTGTAGAATTGAGAAAAAAAAACTCTTGCAAGTTCAAGTAGAAAATTAACTAAAACAGCTAATCACAGACTATTACAAAACTACTTAAGAAGGTCATATACACAATTACATGTTCCTGAAAAGCCCATGCTAAGAAGTAAACACAAAGGACTAATCTGGAAAACCGTAATTTGTGACAGTATCCCAAGCAAAGCCCAATACTGATAAATCCAGGAAAAGCAGATAAAGATAAGATCACACTACTGTCTGATATCACCTCCTGATCCAACAAGAGAAGCACAAATGTGATAGGACATGAAAAATAGTAAATTGATCCCTTCTTTGACTAAACTTCCTTAGATTTCAACAAGTATCAATACCTTTTCACTATTCATTTCACAAATGAACTTTCTGGAATGGTTTTCTGAAAAATAAAGCAGTGGATTTTATTTTCAGAGGACAAAGCTACAACAGGTCAATGGACAAAACCTTTTTGTTTAGACAGAGAATGGTTAAGATGACCCAGCAACCAACGACAAACAGAAAATGGAAGAAAATGAGAAGCAAGTATGAAAATTTTATGAACTTCTGTAGATGATTATACAACGATGTGAGGTGCCAACGTAAGAGATAGATGAGCACAAACCTGGTTATTTCCGTAGGATTATGACCTGGTTTGGAAACTTGAGTCCTACAAAATTTTCAAGACAGAATTCTGTTCTGAAGTTTAAGTGAGACAATGAGCAGTATAATGTGACTTACCCTATCTCTGAGCACACGAATTCTTCTTTTAGGTACCAAACAAACACGAAAGCAAAGAAAATTGTTTGAAAATTTTAATGTAATGACAGTTTAAACAATGAATCAGTGAAATGATTTTAATGGTACTCTATTGTATAAGACCACATGAAAAGATATTTTTGACATTTCATTAAGTACATCCACTAAGGAATATTCCAAGACTGGATCCATGTTTCTAAAACTTTGAGAAGTGAGATGTCCTAGGACAGAAGGAAAATGACAGACATGGGTCAAAAAAGGGGAGTAGAAAAAGAATTAACAAACACCATTATTTAGGTCTTTGAGACAGGGCATTATCTTGTATTAACATGTGCTAATCAGTTTATTATCATTGTTTTCCAGCATAAAGATTATTTAAAGACAGGGAAGTAAAGGAAAAATAAACAAAGGGATGCCCAAACTTTAATTCACTTAAAGTATGCACTACAGCAAGAGCACACATCCTATTAATAACTATCCTTTTATTAGTGAAAACTCTGTATATATAATTCATCTATTGTCACGTACGATGAAGAAAGTAATACAAATATGCAAAAATCAGAATTTTCAGAGGTGAAAAAGAATAGAAAAAGCTAAATAAAAATCCATTTGGTCTCCAAACACTCAGCTAAAAAAGAAAGCTTCAAGATTATATTTTTTTAAATCAAGCTATAGATTTTGTATTCAATAGTACTGATTTATGTGTCCTATTTGATGACTAGCAGAAACCCTTTTGTACAAGTAGTTACACTGCGGGAGGGACATTCTGTTCTCTCTCTATTAAGCAAGAAAATATTTACAAAACTATAATCAAATCAATATACATCACAGGCTCAAAATCACTTTCAATTCAGACAAGTTTGAAAAACTGGTGCTCTAAACATCATACATTCATCTAATAAATCACATATAGGCTGCCAAGTAACTAGTAAGCCATCCATATAACAAAGATGAATAATGACCCGCACAGAGTTTATAAAAATGTTCTTAGGAATGTCCTTAAATAAAAGTCATGGCAAACATAAATGAAGTGCATATAAAACAACTCTGAGAGCACACTGCTGAATGTTGCCATGAATGATGTACTGATGGTGGTGAAAATGAATATGAAATACTAGAGAAAAACTCTGATGAAAGAATGTATTTTCTGTATGTCTCAACACTGTGGGAAAACATACACTCGGGGTTGCCTCTTAAATTGACTTTGGCTCAATACTGTAGCTGTTATGAAACTTTGCGTCTTGTCTTTGTTTACATATATGATAACCACAATAGTAAGTCTTTTTCATAGGAATGTCTAGCGCTCTCAACAGTAGAGAGAAATACAAGTAGAATGTGTATTTTCTGTGAATCTAAAGGTTCACTATTGTTTTCACTTATGTTGGTGTTAGTCTTGACATCTCTGCTGCCTTTAGAAGAGTTAATTGGTAGGATGTTACTGGAATAGAGAACAAAAAAAAAAATTGTTAAAATAATTGTATCAGAGAGGAAAACACTTGAAAACAGGTAATAAAAGGAAGAATTCAAAATACTTGCTAATCAGTCAGATACCCTAGAATGCAAAGAGAGATGGAAATTGAAAACAAGCATATCTGTAGCATGGTCACATTTGTATTGGTTTCCTATTTTTCTCCTTTTATAATTTATAATCCTATGAATTTCTTATTCATTCCTACATGAATCACAAAAAGATGCTGTTTGAATCTCACAGTTGATATTTATTAACTCTATTGAAAATTTATTGAGTGTCACACTGGACACGTTTAAGATATGCTTTTAAAATGTCAGGGAGAAAAATATGTTAGAACAATATACTTTAAGAATAACTTATATCATGGGTAATGAAACGGGAGGTGACTAGAGTAGGAGTGACCTAGACAAGCAAATAGAAAAACAAAAAACCAAAGGCTAATGAATCAACCTGACGCTCAAAAACCTTTACAAGACTGAAATAATGAGTGGAAATAGTGGATCTACTTCATATCTGAAGGGGTGGGAGAAGGATGAGATGCATAGTAAAGTTCCATATATTATTAAATTTATTTTCCTCAGGTTCTGTTTTATACCAGGCCCCAAAATAGTTCAATAAATTGAAACTATAGAAAATGTGGTCCCAAAAGTCAAAAAAAAAAATTGATGTATGTTGCATATGCAGCTGATAACCAAGTGTCAGCAGTTGACTTTGTTGTTCCTGGTTAGTGGAGTTACCATTTTACTTCCTTCCCATCATAAAACATTGCTTCCTAAATTTCAAAAACTATTTTTCATTGTAAAAGGCAGTATGTGTGTTGTTAGTCCTCTGAGTAGGCTCATTTTTACAACTTTTACCATCTCAGTGACTACTGAATTTCTGTACCTGTATCTATCTGAATCCTGTTCTCTGTAACACCATAAAGTGATAGAACATTTCTTGGCATTCTCTGTTAGTCAGGTTTTGTGATATAGCAGGTCAAGGAAAGAAACACGTGGATCATGTCTTGCGTCTTACTCAAAGATTACATTTTTCTTTGCTTGGATAACTAACTTTTTCCTTTATTTATCTTCTGCCATGGATAAAACTACTTTTGGAGAAAACAAATTATTCCACCCATCTAAGAAAAGATTTCCAAGAACGGCACTAAGGTATACCAGGATATTTTTTATGTATCAGAAAAGATATTCTGTTTTTGTTTCAGTATGCACATTTATTCTATTCTAGTTCAAGATACCTACAGTGAAAGCATAAAGTGGAAAAGAAGCAATATTTTCTACTGTCTGATTATAGCTGAAGCTATACCCACTTTTTTATTTTCTGTGCGTTGCATGTAGTAATGTGTCTGATACTACAATAAACAGACACAGAAGAGATGATTTCAACATGAGTACTGGCAAAACCAAGCCACAGCTAAAAGCTGGGTTCAGCAGTGCCTGCTTAAGCCACATGTTTCAATACCACTTTCAACTGATCCAAATTTTCCCTTCTGTCCACCTACAGTACCAATAAGACCAGCTTAAAAAAACAATGCGGAATTGCTGTATCACAGGGTTGGAGTTTCCATTGATATTATTCCTGCAGAGAGAAACATGAAAGGTGGAAGAGATCTAGGTAAGTTTCTACCACCAGTATAAAGAAGGGCCATATTAACTTCTCTGTCTAGGAACAAGAATTGTAGATTTCATCCTTTACTGATATCTCTAATTTAAGATTCTAATTGCTACAATACAAATACAAAACGTATTTTGTAAGAAAAGCTTTTCAATGTTTCTGGCTTGTATGCTGGCAAGCATTACCTTCTAACCCATTAATAACTATGGAAAAAAGATTTTGCTTTGTGTGGAAAAATTACCAGCTTGTTGATACAGCTCACTTCACAAGGTGACTGATGATTTTTTCAGAATGTATGAATGTACGTATATGTACTTCACATTCAAATACTATAATTTCTTCCCCTTCTCAGGCTTGTAGGGAGATAACTCACTAACTTTTTTTAATTAGCAGTTATTTGTTGTGTTCTGTAATCTAAGATTTAAACAATGTAGTTCAGTAAAACATTGTTACATTTGTACATCTAAAGAGTTGACAAAGACGTATCTTCCTTCAAGAAGTATTGAAGGAATGTTCTCCTATTGCTATTAGGAGAAATCAATAATTTATATCAAGTTTACTACTGGCTCTGTTTATGACAAAAATATTCATTAGGGTCTTTTTTTTTTTTTTCTGTTTAGTAGAGGCAAAAACGTTCCAAAAAATTGCTTAATCTTACTTCATCTCTGTTTTCTAGAAGTCCCATTTCAGTGCTTCATCTCAGGACTTAATCATGACTCCTTCCCTAGACCTGTTTCATCTCCTACCATGTGTGCCCTTTAATAGGCAGATGCTTCTATTTACTACTGATTTGCCATACGTCCAAAATCTTAGCTGCTTCCTTCTCTGTTTTAAAAGATACTTGCACGGTGCTTGAAACACATATCTGGAACACCTGATGGCATTAATGAAGACAGTGATGGATTTCAGACCAAATATTTTCTTGACATCAGCCACCATTAGCTCTCAATGTATTCCACAATAAGCTGCCTTTTTATAGCAAAGATTTTCAAATAAGTCTTCTAATCTGTGCGTAAGATTTACAGAGCTGCTGCCTTATGATGTTCAAAAAACATTTGCATTACAGACATATCTTGTTATCCATGTGGCTTTAATTTCTGAGATACTGGAGTTCTGTTCAAATGTTCATTTCATCACATCTCGTGAGGTAGTGCATTATTATGTTTATTTCAGAGATGGGGAAATGAAAAAGGGAAACTTGAAGTCTAGAAGATATCTTCTAATTCAGGCATATAAAATTGTTTTAGGAAGCTAGTTGTCTATAAATGAGTCATCTCAACATATTTCCTGTAACATCTAGCAGTATCTTAAAGATCTAGGATGCATGGCTCTTGTGCAGGACAACTTGAAATTACAGGTGTTTGTCCCACTAACAATCCAGTTGTCTGTCTCAATGCACATCTCACTCTCCCTCTGCTCCCCACCCTGCCCCCCCCATTTTTCTCTCTCTCCCACAAACACACACGGAGAGGAATATTTCTCTCACTCACAAATGCCTACCTGCCTTTGAATCAGTTTACAAGCTTGCAGGTTTTCCAGCAAAAAATCCAAAACTTATTTGTAATCTTTCTTTTCCTGTTGACTTGTAAACTCTCAACAAGGTGCTTTTGGAAAAGGTATCATTGCTCATATACAAGGATTTTCTAGAGATGTTAGATGCTCATTACCTTATGAGTTCTTTTTAAATGGCTGTATGTATCCAAGAAGTAGATTTCACCCTGTCCACTGTATCCATTTCATCCTTCCCATAGCCAGGCATTGTAATTCTTCTGCAATATTATTCCATTGCGTATGTAACACTACATGACGTTAGTTTTGTAGCAAAAGTTTCTATCGTTATTCAGAATGCAGAAGAAACTTTAAGTCTCTTTGATGCGTTGCAGCTCACATCACATCATATCACTTTGAGCCACACAAAGCCATACGCTGACAGAATCAGACATAACAAGACACAATGCATCAAATCTCTTTAGTCTTATACTCGAGATGCAAAGACAAATGCTACCACAGAGGCTTGTAAGGCTGTTTTATAAAACTCATCACCAGAAAACTGCATCTTGCAGGAGTGCTACACTTTAAGTGCTTCAGTAGAGCACTAATATGATGTTTGATAGCATAATGGCAGTACAAACTTACTGATGTGGTGAAATGAACTGTTGCTAAACATAAAAGGGCAACACGCAAAATAAATCTAGTGGCACAAGGTTTCTGTAAGGAGCAATATCAGTGAAATACAGTATTTTGCTCACACCTTACCTTCCTACTGATTTTTCTGTTTACATCCCTGTTAACTAGCATTCCATTTAGAGCACATGTTATTTTCACAGCACTCCCTAAGCTAGGCACATCCAAGATCACACCATCTGTTCACATTTGAAAACTGTGTAAAAGAGTATGATTTTTGCTCACCCAGAGTTTCAGACTCCTTCCTAAGGATCTTTCAGTCCTGAAATCTGTCCCTCCCAATATGTACAAGGAAAACATTATGGCACTTTACCAAGATTAGTTTGCCCCACTGGAGCACTTTCAAGGCTTTGAAAGATGAAAGACAGCATTTAATAAGTGGGTATTTTGACGGGGTGCACAAGTCAGCTATTGTATATGATTGGCAATAGTACAATTAGTACTATTATAAATAGTGTAATAGTATAAATAGCTGTACTATATAAATAGTACAATTAAAGGACAGGGGTTTTTTTATGATTCTTTAAGGATGGTTTACTATCTGACTTCTTATTGGTAATAATATTCAGATTAACAGTGATCCACTTACAGTAAATCTTGTTAAAATATTACTCTATTTAGCAAAGCAACTGAGAAATGGCACATCTTAAAACGTAATTAAAAATGGTTATATACAAATGTTTCTCTTATAAGAATGGAAATTTTATGGCAGTTTTTCAGTTCATTTGACCTAAGAAAGCAAGCACCAAAACTGAGTTATGAATGACATTGGAGCACTTCTCTTTTAAGAAAAAAGTAAAGAATCAAATGAGAACACTTGAGAGCAGATAAGATGTCATGATGATGCCTTATACTTGAAACGAAGGAAGCAGTTTTCTATTTTTGAATTGTCATTGCTTCATTTACCTGTATTTCCTTACATGGTGATATAAAACACACAAAGGAAAAAAAATCCAACTTTAATTAGCTATTAACTGGTTAGCAAATAGCATTAAAATGCAATTATCTCAGTTCTAAGAGCTACCAGAAATAGAATATTCGTTTAATTTCAAACTTGTTTATCGCAGTACATGAAAGTAAAGTACTAGTTGAGAAAAAAGGTGTCTTGATTCTCCAAGAACAAAAAAAATCGTGTTTTGCTAGTATAAAAGTGATGTAGTGAGACCCATATAGAATAGCTTTCTCTGTATGTCTTGGCATGGTTAATGTCATGTTTTAACATTAAAAAGTCAATCGTCTGAGTTTTGTGTAAGCATCTGTTGGACAAGTGCTAAAAGATAAGGGTTTGTCTTTCACTCGAGTTTTAGAATTGGGCTTCTCTTCTTAAAATATAACAATGCAAGTAAAAAGTAAACACTTCTACCTTTGTAGGATGCTGATTGAAAAGAGGACCCTTGAAATAGCTTTCAACTAAAAGCAAGTTCAAAAATTGTATATTGATTCAAAAGCCCACAACAGCAGTTGAAAAAAAGAATCTTAGAAATATCTGGCACTTTTAAGAACTAAGCTTTATTCTTTGTCATCTTCTGCAATTCTACTTTTTACAGGGCTCTTTCTGCATGAATAAAAAATCTCTCTTCAAAGCTTTAATTCCTTGTATATTTCTAGTGTCTTCTCATAAATAAAAACTAAGGGGAAAAAAAAAGGGAAAAGCTTAGTTGATTCTCAGTAGTCTGTTCATTCCTGACACTTTGGGAAATAGAGACCATGCAAGAGCAGAGGCAGTGGCTGGACATGAATATCTCGTTAGCCAGGCTAAAAGAATTTTGTTTATGCAGCAGTCTGTCCATCAGAATGAGGATTAGTGAAAAACTGACATCTTTGATAATGACATCTTCACTCAAAAGTAAGGGATTATTGAAGTATTTATACTCCAGAATGGGATTAAGGATACTCAGGAGAGGAAAAATAAACCTTTGCAGTAGCCCTGCAGTGCTGTAAGGATCTTGTGGCTCAAGTACTCAGCATGAAGCTATCCCTCTGTAAATAAAAATGACACCTGAACCCCAGAATTTGGATCCACATCCCAGCATCGCAGAAGGAGTACACAACAAAAGACAAGGACATGTATTTTTATGTCTATATGCTTTTTTCTGTGCTTATATGAATTACCTTTAGTGTCTTTATGATATTAAATGAAGTAAATTTCTGTATGATATAAAAAGTACAAAATACTACAGTATAGAAATTAAATGAAAGCATTTTGTAAAAATTATCAGAAATAATAAAGAAATTAAGAACTTGAGTCCTCATTGAAAATTAATGATAGAAATGCCTCTAAACTTTCCATGATCTTAGAGGTAAAACTTCAAAACTTCAGAATGTACTTGAAAGTTATTGGACCAGTTCATGAATTACTGGTCCAGGCACCAATATCCGTGCATGGTCCCAATTAGCAAGTCACAGAATTCTTATGGAAATGTGGAGTTTCTGAAATCTTATAATGTCACATCATACTAAATATGTCCTTTCTGAAACAACGCATGTAAGGAGAGGTAAGTAAGGACGTCTCAGTAAAGAAAATAATTTTGAGGAAAGAAGCAGCCTCTCCGTTTTGAAGCAATCAAGAAAATTCATTTTACTTGTTTCTAAGCCAAAACAACAGCAACAAGAAGAAACTACAGCCCACTCAGAAATTTCAAAGTCATAAAAGCATAAAAGAGGAGACATTCTGAATGACCTATGAAAATCTCAGAATCTTTTTAAGGGTTTTTATTTACTGATTAGAGTTATTCAATAGCTGAAATACTCTATTTTAAGATTGAAATGATTTAGATCAAACAAATTGCCTCTTAGTGATTCATTTCTTAAACACTGAATTATGCTTTACTTTCCACAAGTCTCAGGATTCCAACTTTAAAAGTGAGACAATCATTCTTAACTTAATTATTTTATAAGATTGGAAGTAAATTATTAATCTGAATCTCAAAGAAATCTCTATTTCTTTACATATTAAAAAGAATCTTTTTACTGTGCCTGTGGAAGGAAAGAATTGGCAGGTTAACAACATCTTCAGTAACAAGAAAAATCCATTTCCCATATTCTTCATGATTGAGTGACTTCTCCATAAATTCTGCTGGACTTCTTTTCCACTCACTCTAGCTCATTAAATCAGCTTTTTCTGGCCTAGAAAGGATATGGACAAGGGAAATGCTAATTATAATTTTTCCTTAAGTTAGTACATAAGTTTTTATATTCCTCAGAATCTCACAATCTTTTCCCCTCTCACCATACTGCCTGCTGACTAGTTCTAGTGCTAGCTTAGTCCTTGCTGCAGGGGGGACTTTAACAAAAGACAAGCAAATGCTGGCACCAACTGTACAGTCTACAGAGCTGTTATGTTCTCTGCCTGTACAGCAGAGCTGAAGGGAATGCATAGAAAGAGGTACAAACCACAGATCATGAAAATCAAACCAAAGTAAACAAACTGGAAGACACAGCAGAAAAGTAAACCTCAACAGAAGAGTCATGTAAATATTTATCAGGCTCTGTTAGGATTGCATGGCTAGATGACTGTGTGAAAGAACCAGAGAAATCGATGGTCAAGAGGAGGAACGGGTGGTTTGCTGGGTCTGGTTAAGAAATCAGTGAGAAAACTGCCCTGTGTGCTACTCACCAGCATTGACCATGTGAGATGGTGTTCATTCAGCTCTGCACTGCTCATTTCAGACTCAGTAAGGTGGCAAGTTTTGTTACACTGAGAGTCAACCTTGCACCTTCTCGCAAAGAGTGAAAGATTCAGAGGATTGAGATGTTTAGAGAGAAGAGTTCACAATGGATCTAAGTTGCACTTAAATACATTTTTGACAGAAAGAAATGAAGGTAAAGGTGGAAATAAGAGTAAATAAGGGCTGGAGAATATGAAATAAGCTTCAAATCCCATATAATACATGTGAACAAATGGAAAAGCACTTATCTTTATGAATAGCACAGATCAATAACTGCTGCTGAAATACTTTTGTTTCTGTCCCTGGCAATGACTTTCAGAAATGGGCTAAAATTTGTATTTCCAGTTTAAAAAACATCACAAAACAGTCAGATGATTATAAACTAAGTAGCAAAGAGGGATATTTCTCTGTGCATTTATTTGATTTTTTTTTTTTATTTGCCAACTCGTAACTCTCTAAAAATTCCAAACTGACAGATCATGTTGTCTTTGTCAAAAAAAGAAAGAGCTGTTGTTTAGATACAGGTCTATCAGTTCTTGGAATACCTAGCAATTTGTCAAGAAGAGTCCCATTTGTGAACACTTGTGTGAGATTATTGCTATGGAATTACAGGGATGTGCAACATATTGTCATCAGTAGCTTCATTCAGAAGAGACCATCAAATGGTATTGTCATGTTTATTGTTAACTTGAGAGAAATTTCAAGCAAGTTGAAAGTTGAAAAGTTCTACGTTATCTTTGGAAACTCCTGGGAGTTCCTCTCCCTGTTTCTTATCTATTAGCAGGCCTTACAAAAAGATTTTTCATTATCAATGCAAGGCTTGGTGTGTTTACAGACAGAATGTGATCTATGATCACATAGAAGGGTGCATTACACCCAGAGAAACACAGGAGTTGCACAAACAGAGGAACTTAACCCCTAGAGGGCCGAAGTTTGCATGACTGCCATCCCACTACATTAGGAGGCAGAACTGAAAGACAAATGATATTTGTATGGGTCATGGACTCAGCGATGTGTTTGTTGCAATGGGCTTTCCCTTTGTCAGTCAATCCTGGGTACCTAGTAATGAAGAAAAGTAAGGAAAAGGCATACCACTCATTCTCCTACTACAACTTTCCTTTTTGATCTGTGAAATTTAAAAAAAAAAAAAAATTATGAAGAATGAAGAAGTTGGTTTATTTTGCTTTTTCATAAAAGAGAAGTAATGTGCATGCCTTGAAAAAAGTAATAAGGGAAATGATTCTTTGCTTTTAAATTCTGTGTATAAAAGGCCACCAAGTCCATCTACATTTTGAACACCTTAACAAGTGTTTAAACTACTTCCAAAGGCTATAATTTACTCTTTTAATTATATTTAATCATGTTTTTAATCAAGTTTCTGTTGTGGAAAGACATTAATTCCAAAACAGCACAGCACTTTGGTTATAATGCTAACAGAAGCACAGTGTAATACTGCAAGTATGACTTCTTCTCAAACACAGGCTGTTCATAGCCAGGGTCCCTGGACTATGAGGGTTTATTTCATATCAGAGATGAAGATAGTAAAAATACTCTTCATTTTTCTGTCTGTACATCAGGACTGTGACTCTTTTCACAAATACTGTACTTGACAGTGAACAGGTACCTGTAGGTTCCAAAAGCAGTGAAAATGACCTTTGACAGTTAAAAATATATGAATACACTGATTATCTCCTTTAATTTAAATAGAAAATATATTGTCTTTCTTGCCAAACTTAATATTTTCTGTCAACTGATAGAGCTTCTTTTTACATTTCCTGTAAGTAAAGAAACTAAATATTTCATTTATTTTTTCCTTATATTTCTATCTCTTTAAGAAGCAATTCCAATCCAACAACTAAACATTAATGTTTATAGGTAATTTGTTAATTTCCTTTGTGAAGTCAGCTTTAAGTAATCCTGGAAATTTGTTAAGGTTCCATTAAAATTATTGCAAACTCTGATTTAGACAAGATTTTGATAAAAAAGCCTTAAAATATGAGTGTTATCAAACTGTGTTTAGAAGGTTCATAAACATTCTTATAACTCTTCAGATAAATGTTGTACCATTAAAATCTCAAGAAGTTAAATATATAATTTAAAAACCTTTCTTTTTCTTTTTCTTTTTCTTTTTCTTTTCTTTTTCTTTTTCTTTTTCTTTTTCTTTTTCTTTTTCTTTTTCTTTTTCTTTTTCTTTTTCTTTTTCTTTTTTTTTTAAATTTTAAGGAGTAAAAGTTAGAAAACAAAAAATTTGCCAAGTAAGAGAGAGACATGCTAAAAATGAGCACTACTCATTTCAGTCGAAACTTATAGTATAGAGGAAGCAGTGGACATTCATCTATTTTTTTCCAAGGCTTACCTACTTTTCCTGGCTGGAAATTACTTGACTACTTTGTCTGCTCACTTCTGATTTTTTTATCTCCTGCAGCCTGATTGGCACCTCATACAGCTGAATATATCTGGAAATTCTGGACAACAACAGAGAACCAGCACTTTAAATCTGCAGTATGGATGCAGTTAAATTTACTACGTGCATGGCACAAAAACAATCCTGACACATCTTTTAAATATGATATATTCTGGATGAGTCATATTCTGGGCATTTGCAGTTCAATGGTAGAGAAGAAACAGAGAAAAGGAAAATCAGGAAAGCTTTGACTTTCATCTCACATAGGCTGGTTATCCTTTCTGTTCATACCTTCTGTTAATCCCATACATGATTTTGCCGACTTTATGATGATGTCTAACTTTCAGGGTTTGTGGGATGATTGGCTAATTTCCAGTTTTCTAGTTTCCTCATTACCTTCCCTGATATGATCTCTCTCACTGTCGAATTCCATCCATTTCATGAATAACTGACATAATCCTCTGATTCTTCTTGCATTGATTCAAACTTTACGCTTTGTTATAAATAAAGAGATTCATTTCCTTTTGGCATTCAGTCTTTTGTCACTCTGAAATTCTCTAATGGTTTTAATTCAGTTTTCTTACATATATGTGAAATTTTAAGCCGGGGAGCAACTTTTCTTAAGTTAGGCTTTATTTTCAGGCTCAACCAGTCCTGTGCTTGTGTGTATTTGAATGAAAGAAATCATTAAGTGGTATGAACATGAATATTTTGTCTTACTGTTCTCTGTTGTACCTTACAAGGTAATCAAACATGTATTTTAGCTTCCAGACAAATGAAGACTCTATAACACTCCCAATTTTATTGTGGTTATTCAGGTATTACTTTGTTGTTTGTTTTCTTTTTTTTTTTTTTTAATTTTAGCTTATAGCAGAATGGCTGATGTAAGTCTCTTATCCTGTAGACTGGATTCAAAGATTTAAAAAAAAAAAAAAAAAGGAGAAGAGAAATATAGCAAGAAGGAAATACAATCTGGAATATGAGAAACAATTGGAGAGAAATAAGAGGAAAATTAAGAAACATGCACCTTTGTGAAATCACAAATCAGGAAGAAACTTGTAACATACTTCTTTTAATATCATGCATGATGCCATATGCTGCAGTAACCCATAGGAATTAGCAGGGTAAAAGACACTTGGCAAATTTCATGCAAATGATAGAAATGAAGAAAGGGAAAGGATTTCAAGTTAATCGGCACTGGGCCCTGAAAATCTCAAGTGCATTACAGTTGGGCTCACAGCTATAAAGGTGAATGTATGAGCAGAGTAACTTTAGGGATAATGGCACACTCATAAAAATAAGAAGTCAACCTACTTGTTAACAAGTGCTTCCTTACTTCAGTGGGAATATCAGCACTCTGACTTCAAATGGTACTGGATTAGCCCATGTTATTTAGCTGTTACCATAACGATTAATTATCAATAGCAAAGCTCTTTTGAAAATGAAAGGAAATTTCTGCAGAAACACCACAGGTCGCTTTTCCAGTTTTCTGACAAAAGATGAATATCATATTTTTCTTTAGATTTAAGAAGTAAATACTTGTGGTTACAATGACAGGAATTTCACAGTAAACATGACATATATTCCTGCAGTCAGTGTGACATTCAGTTTTCCAGCAAGAGTGTCAAGATATTCTGTGGTGCAAAAGCTGGGAACTCTAGGAATTTCTCAGTAGCCCCTGTATTACTGTAAATTAGTTAAGACCATTTTCTCAGTTATATGTAATATGTTAACAGGGTAACATCTTAACATCGTGTGTTCATGCTGATAGAGATTAGCAATTTTGATGGATGCTGACAAAACTGTTTCTGATTTTTCTGCCACAGACCGTGCAATAATGATAGTGATTGTTATGAAGGAACTGATTCTCTTTCTAACCTCATTACTAGAATATTGTTCCTAATATTTATTCCTAATAGGAACAAGTGCATTTCTGCACACTATCTGCCTTTTTTTTTAATAATTTCAAAATCTCTGAAGAGATAGTGCATAGCAAACAACTATTTTTGGACTTAGTTAGCTTTGGCAGTAGCATCTGAGATACTTTCCTCCATGCCTGGGACTAGAAGAGTGAAGAGTCACAGGGTCACGAAATTTATCCATTTTCTGAACTACAAATCTGTGCAGCCAAAAATATCCAAAAATGAATTATTTCCTCTCTTTTGTTTCTGGAATCTCTGCCTATGTTGATAGGGTTTAGTTTCAGTGATTTCAATGAAGTAATTTTGAGAATAGATATCACAATATAACTCTTGGGAATGCAAAATCATCATATACCTGAAAGGAAATGAATATGCTTTTAAGTAGTGCAATATCGATTACCCAAAACAATAAAAAAAAACTATTTAGTCTGGGTTTTAATGACAATAATTTAAGTCAATGGAACAGCAATTTGAATGTCCAAAGCCAGAGCTACCAAATAATAATTTTGGAGTGACTTCCAAGGTCTGCCTTCATACTTTCAGCTAAGGTCTGGTCTCTGTTTTCTTTCTTTGATATCCCATGGGGTTCTTTTTCTACTATGAGTTTGAATGAACTCTCTTTACAGTGTCAGACAAGAGTTCTTAATTCTTCTTAGAGCCCTGCAATGTGAATGTATTGCACTTCAGTAAGTCATAAAACTGAACAAATATCACCGCGGAAAAAATAATTGTGTAAGTGAGTTTAAATATTAATGCTCTGTATGCCTTATTGAAATTCTTAGAATTAAATAAAAGTGAGTGATATTTCCCTAACATTGTTTGTAGTAGAGAGCTTAAAAGCTAACAATCTTTTTATGCAAGAGGAAAATAAAACATACTTGATCCAACAAAAAAAAATTGGTTTACTATACAGAAGGCCATAGAGAATCACAGAATCCTTGAGAAAGATTTCTAAGATTGTTGAGTCCAAGCATTAACCTACAATCTGAATTCAGCATTTTCTGCATATTTTTGGTAAGGTTGCTATGATGTAATCCTAGTGGCCAGACACTCCAGGAGGAAAATAACTATTTTGACTCTTTTTAAAAAGCAAAAAAGGCTTCCACAGAAAATTTAATTTTCATAAGTCAGTTATTTCTGCACAGTTCCACTATTGGCACCTGGCATGTTACTGTCATTGTTTCTGAAATGTGACTTTGGAATGTAGTAGCCTCTGAATAAACAGCTCTTCAAGTGAACAGTTTATTTCTCAACAGTGGGAGTTTTAATCTACCTTAAATTCTCTTGTCTATTCATCTCTGTGAGAACACCACTGACAGAGAAACAGAGTTGAGGACAGTGTAGTTGAATTGTGTCCACTGAGGTCTTACATTCTCAGCATTTCAGTAAAGCTGAAACCTTAACCTCATTTAAGTGATCAATGTAATGAGAGAGCCTATGTAAGAGAGTGAGGTAGCAGCTTTGCAAATTTGCACCTTGAAATTGACAAACACAAATATATTCCCTGCAGTTACTTGCCTGAGGACTCTGATTTAGATGGAAGAAACAGCAGAACATAGGGAAGAAGGGCAATTACATTGATAAATTGTATGTACACATAAAAGTGTTAGACTATGTGAATAAAGGTCAATCATGATAAATGAAAAGATTAGTGGAAGAACCCTAGTAACGCCATGGGTGAAAATGTCACTCACTGAACTGACCGTCCCAAAGCTACCAAAGGAGGACAATTTGATCATTGCTGCTGAAGGGAAACTCACTAAGAATCCCAGAATGAATAAGATTGGAAGGGACCACAACAGGGTCACCCCCCTGCTCAACCAAAGTCATCCTAGAGCACATGACTGTGTCCAGACAGTTCTTGAATATTTGCACTGATGGCGACTTCGCAACCTCTCTGGGCAATCTGTTCCAGTGCTCAGTCACCTGTACAGTAAAGAAGTTCTTCCTCATATTCAGGTAGAATTTTCTGTGCATCAGTTTCTGCCCACTGTCTCTTTTCCTATTACTTGGCCTAGAAAAGTCTAGCTCCATCTCCTTGAAACCCTCTCTTCAGTGTCAATGAAAGAAACTCTCTCATGAAAGTTGTGTAAAGTATATGGTGTGATTGTCTGCAGAAGTAGAGGGCTTGTTATAGGATGTAAGGGAAGAGAATCTGGTTACTAAGTAAAACTTACTATGAGAGGTTTATGAGAAGGTTTATGACAAATAAATGATCATGGCGTATCCAGAAGGAGCAAGCATGGGAAAATGCAGCATTGTCTGTGTTCATGTGAGTGTCAGTGAAGGCATCAGTCTCTGCCTGTGTTGAACTGTGTGACTGATTGACTGTGTGTAGGGTACAGTGTGCCCATGAGCGTGTGTGTACAAGTGCACACACTCCTGCCTACGGGGGACACCTGCTCAGCTTCACTATTGACTGGATCTGGAAACACAAATCTGTAGCGATATCACACCTGTCAGGCTGGGAGAAATCTTCATGCAGTCTGAAGCCTACCTCTAGGATTAGGTTACCTCTGGCAGTAAAATTTCCCATTTAATGTTTATTCATATAAACTCCATTCTTGAGTTCCTTTTGCCTGGTAAGAAGTGTCCTTTGTGCATAGCCTTGCACTATGCATATGTGCTATGAAAAAGATAAGTAGGAATACACAGAGGGAGACACTGGTGTGTGAAAGTTCTATCTATGATGGAAATACAATTTTCTTAGATTTTGAAGAGTATGTACATGTGAAATCTCATGCCAGCATATTTAATTGCCCAAAAGTATCCTTCATTTATCTGATTTGCTGATGCTGCCTCTTGGTAGCAAGATTTTATCTTAAATGCTAATATCAGCCCACATGTTCGAACAAGAAAAAACACATAAAGACAAGAAGTACCACCATTTAAGTGAACAACACTACCTTCCAAATAAAATATCACAGTACTAATTATGGAATTAAATGCATCTTTAGCAGTTGTAAGGAATATTTCAAGTACATTTTTCTGAAAAATGTTCATATTGGTAACTGCCATTTCTACACAAAGAACTTTGTCACTGCTTAAATTAGTTCCTCTTTTTTCCTTGTGTTTGACATCTTTGCACAGTCATACCCACATTAATATCAGTAGATTTTTTTGCCATAACATGCATTATTCTTTCATTTCACATAGGTAATCCAAATTTAAATCCATACCTACAATGAGAATTCTAATCCTTTGACCACCAATGAACTGAATCAGTTGTTTTTAAATGCAAGTAATGTTTAATAAATCTATGACAAAACTGAGTTTGGCTTCAGCTTCTGCATTGTATTGGCCACATGGATTCTCAAGGTATAGTCATCTCATCAAAATCACTATGTGAAAAAAAAATGAAGAATATGAAACAGAACACTGTTTTTACAAAGTCAACATAATTAGCACCAGAGTGTCCTTTCATTATCAGTAGGTACAAAAACATTTTTGGAATTATCATAAGCCCCCTGCTTTTGAAAAGCCATATATATGCTTTTGAATTGACCTGAAAATTAGTGCACAAATAAATGTAATGTACTTGGTGGGAAAAAAAATAAGACTCAACTCTCACTGAAGGACTAGGATTGTCCTAGTCCTTCAGGTAGATTTTTTTTTTTTTTTTAGTATGTGTGTATATATATTTATCTATTTGTACACACACATTCTCCCAAAATACCAGTCACTGTCACTTTGTATTTTGCAGCCACATGTCTGACAATTTATCAGATCCATTTTGGTTTCAGATTCTGTATCATATTTTGCACCAATTCCTACAATATCATCTCCTTCAAATGTAAACAAGATTTTGAAAAAATACAGAAACATTCACTATATCATAATGAATGTACAACAAACGTTGAATGTTTTATATTCAATTAAAAATGATTTTTTCCCTGAATGCTTGACTTTATGCTTTGTAGAAATGGAGGCAGAACATGTACAAGTATAATCTAGTCTTTGGGTTAGTTCCCAGAGTTCACTGTTCTTGCAGTGAAATTGTGGCCACCAAAGCACCTTACATTGATATTGGAATTTTCGTACCCAACATGCTTTCAGGAATTACTTACATTTTTAAAACCAGTTTACCTTTTCCATTTCAGTTCTACAGTCTGGTTGACTGCAGGTAACCTGATCAAATAATGATTTAAGTTTTTCAGTGATTTTCCTCACTCAGTCTATTTTAAAAAAGGACTCAGAGAGTAGAAAGAATGCCAAAATGTCTCCTTCTCATAGTAGCACTGGATTAGAACTCAAGACACTTAGTTTGGGAATCAATTCCAGATTAAGACATTAACCTTTAGACAACTCCATACGAGCTGTGTGCCTAAGCTAAGCTTGGAGCTAGGCTTTATTTAATTTTCTAAATACAAGAATTTGTTTGAGATTCTTTAGGGTACTCTCCATGGCCTCACCCTGCCATTCTAGAAAGGTACAATTTCAATTTTCTGATAGGACCTCTGTCATATTCACAGGTTTGTGTAGCTATCTTGAATATCTTGGGCTATCTTGGATGATCTAGAATCTATGTTTAGATGACGGATTGATAGTCATTACAACCAACCCATCTTACTCTGATGCAGGCACGTGAGATGGGTTTTTTTTTACATAAATACGGCCTCTTCGTATTGTTTAAGGCAAACAAGTCTTTAGTTAGCAGCTGGTCAGCTAAATAGCTCTGTTAGACACCAGACCAGTTACTATTGGGTCAGAACCACCTTATGTGAGTCTGGGGCAGGGACAGGGCTAGGCCTAGGCCTGGAGCCAAGAGGGTCGTGCCCACGAAGTAACCACACGGCAGGGAAAGCCATGGGGCTGGTCTGTCAAGGTCCGCCTGGTGGCCCAACCACACCACATCCCCTGCAGCCTCTAAGTGGCCGTGGCACCCCTCGCTTTGGCTGGGGGGACGGTGAGTGGCAAGGAGCCAAAGGTCCCTCTAGGGGGAGTGGCCACAATAGCCACAGTCTACAAACAGACACGCACGTGGTCTTTTTATCTTTTCAGACTCTGCCCTCCTTACCTGTCAACATGTGGCCTCCAGGGTAGTAAATATGTCTCTCTCCTCTCTTTCTCTTTTAATCTCTCTTTCTTTACTCCGGCGGGCAATTTAAACACCTGTTTTCTGTATTTCACTTAAGTTTGTGTTTGCTGGGTGTAACAAAGGTTCCCTTACTATAACAACGCTTCCTGGTCTCAGTAATCTGTTGTAATGCTTTTGGGAAGTTGCATGTTATTTCAGTAAAACCCTTTTTGCCAAAACACCTATTTTCTCACCAAATTAAAAGAAATCTCTTGGAGAAAAATGTGTAGTTTTTCTCCAAATGTGAATTCAAGGTATCAAAGAATCAAAGACTTTGCAATGGTTTGTGTGGGAAAAAATCTCTTGGAGTCTAAAATTAAAGTGTACACCCAGTAAGAGCTTGGAGCTTCTGAACAAGGGTTTAACAAGCTCTTTAGATTCTTCTAACCTTATTTACTGTATCTCCATTAATTATAGATCTATGTCCAGTTGATAGAGAGTTCTCATTAATGATATTTCCCTGAACCAAATATTTCTTATATTTTTCATTATTCACATAAATCGAGTACTTTTCTAACATGAGTCAATAACTGCATAATTAATTCAAAAGGAATATATTATGTAAGGTAACACCTGGAACACTGAACCGCCTTAAAAATGTAATTTTTTTACCACTTTGCCATTAAATATACCTCCATTTTTAGGGCAAAAGCTGATTTGACTGTATTGGTCTGTGACTTGTACCATGTGTATCACAGTTCATAAATGTAAATTATAAACAAAATAAACAACAACAAAAACCAAACAAAACAAAGCAACAAAACAAAACAAAAACACACCACCCCCCCATACATACCCAAACTACTGTTACTTTAATTTAACTTTCATATGAAATGCATATATCAAGAAAAAAAAACTGTTACGAATATATTCACACAGCTTGAGTCAGTTTTTACTATATAGGTACAAAACTTGTATTTTAAAAGTTACCAAATAACTGCAGAGGATTAATCAAAGATGTGTCTCTCATGCACGAAGAAAATGCATATTGTGAGCAAAAAATGAGTGACTAGTAGGAGACATGTTTACCACACGATTATTTTTGGAACTGTGAAACCGTAATATACAGTTGGTTTAAAAAAAACAGAGCTTTTGCTCTGTTTGTGTTAAATTCAGTACTTTACACCTTCAAGTGTGAACTGAAATAGAAATAATTTTAAGATAACAAGAGAAATTTACATGAAAAAATTAATTATTTTATAAGCAGTTGGTAGCCAACCATTTAACAAAGCTCTTTATTTCTAAATATTTAAAATAACTGAGCAATGTAGTATCACAAAAAGAGATAAGCAATGACTTTGGAAAAGAAAGTTGAATACAGTTCTGTTGATATTTCTGAGTGCAATATGCATGGAAATTTAAAGTATTCTAGGTGGTAATCAAAAATATTGGCCCTCTGGGCAAGGAGAATAACCCATTTTCTAGTGAAGCAAACTGAAAATTAAGAAAAAAAATGTTAAAAATTAAGTGGTGGGAGTGGGGGTTTTTTTTATTTTTTCTGATCTACTGAAAATCAGTTTTTCCCTTCTTGGCAATCACTAGAAACATGAAGTAAATATACTGCTAGATACACAAGTTGTAATCTGCAAGAGCAAGAATGGTCAACAGTTCCTGTTACCTAGCAATTTAAGGTCCTCCCTTGCTTACATAGAATACCAATGTTTGGTTCCTTCCAATACCTACAGAGGGTTGATGCCATCTCCTCAGAGGTACCCCTGCAGTCAACCTCTCTCTCTTCACATTAGACATTTCTTATTCATACCAGGAAGGTAAGAAGATCCAGTAGATATGTCTGAGCATTCTCAGAGAAAGAAGTCTGAGCATTTTGCTGCTATGCCATGAAATTATATGTAGCTGCACTTAGATTAACAAATGATCTGAAGAATTCATCATCTTTTTGTTTACTGCAGTTTAACAGACCAGATGCATATTGCTTAAACTCAAACCTTAGAGTTTCACCAGTAGTTCCTTACCTGACACTTAAAACTCCAGGATGGGTGTCAGTCATCCATGACACACTATAAGTGTAAAGCACTCAGAAAGCAGGAAAAGAAACCATGATGTCCTTCTTTCTACATACATCTCTTAAATGTGAGACTAATGAGAGCTTTTTCACTGCTTTTTGTTGATTTTAATGATTTAATAAAAATGGAAAAATTCCAAAGGAAAGTTTATAGTTACCTACTGCAAAGTGAGTTCTAAAACCGAGAAATCCTTCTTTCCTCACTCTACTTTTCTTTTTTTTTTTTTCTCCTGAAAACAAGAGGATTTGAAATTAAAAACTACGACCTAATTGGTATCATGGAAATGGGGTGGCATGAATCCCTCAGCTGCAATTAAGGGCTGAAAGTTTTCCAGAAGCTTGAAGCTTCTTGCTTCAGCTATAGGAGGCATCATGTTCAAAGGCTCTCATCCTTGGGGGGGATTTCAACCAGCTGGATATCTGCTGGGTGAGAAATACAGCTGTCTGTAAACAATCCAGGAGACTCCTGGAATGCATCAAGGATAACTTCCTTGTTCAGGTATTGGACAGGCCAACCAGAGGAGAAGTGTTACAGGACCTGGTGCTCACCAATGCAAATGAGCTCATTAAAGGGGTTAGAATTGGAAGACGTCTGGATTGTAGCAACCATGCCCTGCCTAACTTTGTGATCCTGAGGAACATGATCCTGGCAAAGACAGGATCCTGAACTTTAGAAGGGCAAAATTCCAGCTTTTTAAAGAATGAATAGATGTCATCCCCTGGGAAACCATCCTTATGGACAGAGGAGCTGGATGAGGCTCCTGAACCTGATCTAGGTAGTGGCATCCCTCCCCACAGTGGGGGAGTTGGAAGTAGGTGAACTTAAAGGTCCCTTTCGATTCAAGCCATTCTATGCTTCTATGACTTGTGACCCAGTTTCAAGGAAACCAGTCTAAGTTGACTGTGGGTTGTGAACCCTGAAACAATTCAGTGAAATTGTTACTTTACTTTCTAAAGCCACAATCACTAAATCCATGGTGTTCAATCATCATATGGCTACCCCGGTCCTCAGGTACCTCTCTTGGTCTCCTCTTCTGGAAGCTTCCAACACTCCTGCCTCGTCAGTACAACTGATAAGGTATCAAGCTGGATGATTCAGGGTTTCCAATAGTTTACCAAACCTTGAAGAGCGACAAATGCTGGCACTGAGGAGTAGATTTGACAAACGCTGTCTCATTAGACAACTTTCAGACACTAAGATATATTAAATCTTGGTTTTATAAAGTAGTTAATAAAATGATTAATTGACATTTACACACATTGGTGTCAATTGCAAGGTAACAGAGTCTCCGTGTTCAACCTATGATTAACCCCCAGATTGTGATCACACATGCTGAAGCAGCAGGAGTTTTATTCTGTCTGTCTGTCTGGTGGAAGGAATGTATCTGGCAAGAAGTGACTCTTAGATTTACAGTGGCAGCTATCAGCACGTAGTAGCCCACTAACTCATCAAAATATTTCTTCATAATAATCACACTTAAACTATTTACACTCAAATTACAGCTCCAAATAGTAGATTAATGTTATTTTTTTTTCCTCTAAGTCCTTCTGTTCCTAGAACATGGTTCCTTAGTCTTTTCAGGCATTTTATTTATTTTACATAGACTGTTTTCACAGGATATATTTGAAGACCTTTTCAGATATTGAGGTGGTTTATACCTTCCCTGTATGCTGGCTTTTATGGCAGTTGGAAACAGAAAGCTCTTATCGCATTTTACTACACTCTTAAATGTCACATACTTGGTGCTTTGACACTAAAGTATTTCAATCCACTGTCATGGATTCTATTAAGACTCTGTTAAAGAACACCAGAGCATTTTTTTAAAGTGAAAAGAAAATCAAAAGAACTAAATTCACCAAATCTAATAAAACATGATGTATGTTGTATTTTCATACGGCAGAACTGAACCTCTGGACCTCTGCAGAGAGATTCACATCATCAGAGTAGAGCCAGTGTTACTGTCACCTTCCTTCTCTTTGGATTTCTGCCAAGAAGGAATAACTTTTTATTGATGCAGGGCTCATACTCTGCACAGGATTTTCTTTCCAGGAAGAGAAGCTCTTTTAGTGGCAGTGTTGGTTCCAATCCTCTGACAGGAAGAGAATTGAGACTGCTTTTCAAAAACCTTTCTGCTGCTGAGCAATAATACCAGACTTACCAGAAAAGGTACCATAGTCTGGTAATGCTTAAGTCTGACCAAAAAATTTAGAAGATTTAAACACTTATGTACTGAAAAGAAGGCTAAATTTCTAAACTTAGTGTTGTCTCCAGTCCATGTAATTTTATTGTGACTAAACAGAAAAAAAACTGTAATTTTTTTCAGTTGATTTCATATGACCCATGTACTTATGCCATTAAATTCTACTATGCCATATAAATCTCCACAACTACGATTACTCTATGATAACTGCATGCCCTGTTGAGCCTTATTGCCTAATTGGTAGTTTACAAGGAAATACCTCTGTTGGTTTTGAGATTAGCATCCTCTTTCCTCAGCAACAAGTAAAATTTGTTTGACATGCTCAAAGTTGTTAATATTGGTGTGTCTCCTTACACAAACTCTAAGTGTAGAAGCATACTGTTCAGATAGGCAGTGAAAATAATAAAAAAATTAGTTGTTTGCAAGGTGAATATTTTCCGTGAATTTAGAGAATGTCTTGAACCCTAATTTGGCATTCCATTGTAGCAGTGCAAAACAGGTGAATCTCTGATGACTTGAAAATCTAAAAGTCAGCACAGACTCTGGACCCCCAGGTACTGCAGAAGTCTCCATTAGGCTTCACATAGATGCCAAGTATAAAAAGGATCTGAAGATGTGTCTCTGCCAGCTTGGTTAGATACTGGATATCCTGCACTAACCTTTTTGATGAATACAGAGAAAAGAGAGTCTTGGATGTTTAAGACCACATGCACCTAGCTAATGGGTGGGACTAATCTCCCCTAAAACTTCCGTCCAGACCGCATTTAGATGATTTGTAAATTTTTCCACTTTTACAGTTTTTTCTTCATGATTCTCCAAGCAGCAAGCTGAAATCTTTCATCATTCATAGTCCTACACCACTTGGGTGTAGCTTTTGGTTAAGTTGTCACACTTCTTCCTCTATTCACACCCCAGAGAGGAAAATGTAGTTCAGAAAATCTCAGTAATATTTCAAACTGCACTAAGATTTGCCTACAAGAATTCCCAGCCACAGTATATCACAGGTTTTTGATGTGAAAACATGTAACAACTTAACCACATATTGGTAAGGGAAATATTTTATCACAAGAAGAAGCATCATTCTCCCATGCTTGGAAAATTTGATAAGGGAACAACCACTTTCTGGACAAGGGCTCCAACCAACCCTGAAAGACATCTACCGATACTGACAAACATCTGCATTTGCACAGAATTTTTCAGAGTGCACTGTTCTTTTCTTTAGTTTTCCTATCCATTTCCTTTCCTTGCCCCTCAGCCCCACCCCTCCCAATCTAGGGTTCATTTCTGGCAACATCACTGTCCTGACCCTGTAAGCAAATAACTTTCCGCTAGTCACAAAATACCACTTCTATTACTTATGAATAACTGGGTAGATCAGAAGCCATACAGTTCAACATATCTGCAGGTAGTTGTTCCCTGTCTAATCAGAAGCTAAATCTGAGATGCAACTGAGAACACCCCAGACCAGACAGAGTACACAAGGTACAGTATTTTGGGTCTTATAAAGAACAAAGTTGAGCAGGACAGAGATATGCCCTAAGACTAAGCTTTTCAAAAATATCTTTTGTCTTGACTAGAGAAAGATATGCTTTTCTCAGTGAAATATGGAAAAAAACAATTTTAAAAATAAATAAAGCATGACACAGAAACTGTTGGAAATTAAAGATAAATGAAAGGAAAAGCAGATAAGAAAGCCTGAAGGAAGAGATGAACTTTCCCCAAATCTTATGGTTTTCTGACCACTATTTGAAATCTAAAGGAGTGTTGGTCCACATAATCCCTGTATGATGCACATCCAGATCACTGAATAAAAGGACTAAACCGTAGTCTTTTGCTTTTCTTGTGCTTTATATCTGAGTTTCTCTTCCTCAACTACTGCAATATT
Organism: Oxyruncus cristatus; assembly: GCA_013399855.1. Taxonomy (NCBI): domain Eukaryota; kingdom Metazoa; phylum Chordata; class Aves; order Passeriformes; family Cotingidae; genus Oxyruncus; species Oxyruncus cristatus. The sequence goes on from VXAY01007657.1 coordinate 496,671, forward strand.
TTTATTGACTGCATATGTTTGGAAGCTCAGTATGGGCCCAAAATCACATAATTCTGCCAATTTTGTGTAATATAGAGATCAGGTTTAGGAACAGTGGCAGTTTCTCCTCCCTTCCACCAGGGCACAAATCTCCCCAGCAGTCATTTATGTAAAATGATGAAAAATGGCCCTAAGGGATAAAGCCTCTGTTAAAATTTAAGGAAAAAGTTTATGTAGACATCAGAATTTTCTTATGTTTTTCTTCTCTCCAGTTTTTCCTCAGTGATTTTGCAGCTAACTATTTTTTTCCCCTGTTTTTCTGCTCTACATCACTGTTTTACTGCAGCTATAGTAAGATTAGGTTCCTTTTTAGATGTTTCTTATCATCTTCTTCCCCTCTATGAAATGATTTCATTGAGATGAAATGGCTGCTACTGTGCTCCAGTCCCTCACATGTCATCTCTCTTCCAGAATACCCAAGAATCCCAAGTCTAAATGACTATTGCCATTAGCACCAGAAGCTTAAGTCACCACTCCATGTCTTTTCAAAGCATGAGCCTACATAGGGTTTAGCACTTCTCACCAGAGCAAACACACCTGGGTGCTGTGCTGCACCTAAAGGAGGATACTCTGGAAGTCCTAATGTATTATTGCCCTACCACCCATGAAGCAAGGTAGCTCATGTATCTAAAGAGTAGAGATGAATGTGCCCCTACGTTATAATATGAACTAGCTGCCTGTCAATTGTAGGATATTGGGCAAGTGAGTGAGACATCAAAGAGTGCCTCTGAAACCACTCTACATTTGCAATCTCTTTTTCTGTGTAATTTCTCCATGCTTTGCCTCGATTCTCAGAGACATTACAGCTGTTTACAGATGAAAGGAGTTATTTGGGTCTGTTTTTTAATCCTGTCCATTCCTTCTTTTTTTTAATGTAACTTTTTAAAATGTTACCTTTCTTATTCTTAAAACATCTGTTAAGGAAAACCTTGTCTCCCAACCCTACGAAGAGTTTGCTTTCTTGTTGTCCTCTGGATCTACTAGACCACTTCTTGTAGAATATTCTTCCTTATCTGCTTAAGTTACCTTCCCTTTTCAGGTGGGTGCCCAGAGCCATTAGGGTTGAAAAAGTGAATCCTCACTGCTTCAATTATGCTGCTGCTCTCAGTGTCTCAGAAGCCATTCCCACTATCTTCAATATCTTCACTCGGTGCAGATGTGCCATTTTCTAGCACTCCTCTCCTCCACAGTGCTCACACAGTTGGACTGTTTCTGAACCTCTGAGCACACTCCTTTGTGCCATCTGACTCCTGTGTGACCCTATTCAGTATGGAAATTTGATAGCCAGTAATAACACTCTTAGATTTTGGCATAATGCATTTTGCAATCCATATAAACAAGAGTTCTTGAGATAAGGCAAAGCCTGAAAGATTCAGTTGCATTTTACAAGAAACATAATGCCAGTCATTTCTCAACAAGGTTCTATTTTTTTTAAAGTTCACTGTCACAGAGAAACCATTTCTTAATTTTCTTAGATTAAGTTCACAAAGCCACTAGCCCTGTTTCCAGTAACACAAGATTCATAGTAGCTTCTGAGTACAGGAAGACTCATTTTGAGACAGTTTGCTTTGTCGACATCACTTCATTTTAATCTTGTTCATTTGTCAATGACAGCATCACCTGCTGAGCTAAAATTTTTTTCTGACTGAAACTGGAGGATGGGCAGCCAAGATTAATGGCCCTCAAATCACATGTTAGGAAATTATTTCCTTTGACCAGCACTGGATCCTTATTTATTCTGTTGTTGGATGGCACTAGGAGACTGTAGTTGGAAAACAGTGCACATTTTCCCCTTATAATATTTCATTTTCATTCAACTAACCCCCAAAAGTTGTCAGCTTCATCATTTAAAGACACCATCTGCTGACCTGTCATGGAGGGTGGTCAGAACTGTCACAGTGGAGCATTTTTTCTCCCAAATTTGTGTCTTAAAGCAGCCATTGGAGAAAAGAGTTTATTTAAAATACAGACCTAAACTTGGTTATTTTGTTTGGAGGAGCCTCCAAACGATTAAAATTTGCCAAGGCAAAAAAGAAATAGATGAAGAAGAAACTAAAAGCTGTGTGTTGTATGGGAGAAGATTCTCGTATCAAACGTCAATTTGAAGTGTTTTTTCTGTTCAGGTAAAGTAGCTGATTTGCCAGCTCTGCTAGACGTACACGTCTCGTCTCTGTTTCACTGGGATCTTATTGGAACCACTGAATGCAATCGAGTACAGGCAGATGGTGAAGCAAGGAATATCATCAGTGCAATTCTTAGTCTTTTTTCATACCATACATTCAAAACTTCTGTTTTGCTCTCTGTGTACATGTTGCAAGTAATCTGACTTTGAAGCAGGGAAAACCTGCTTCAAAAAACTTAATATGCACTGAGACATTTCTGGTACAACTGTTTTTCAGTCATTGCCGCACAGACCAGCAGGATTTCTTACAAGGCATCTTTCAATTTATGTTAGATATTCTAGAGATGTGTCCTGCAAATACTGCTCCTTCTACCAACTATCCCAGTAGCAAATACCCAGGCTCCTTTTTAAACTAAGAAATGCTTTTTTCTGAAACCCCATATATATTTTCTTAGTTCACTTACTATTTTGCATTGTAACTTAAGTTTTTCCTGCTTCTTTCTTATGCACTACAGTTATGTACAGAAACCCTATGTTAATGGCATAAGGACCCCATATGCAACTATGGAAACTACAACTTTGATTTAATTATAAATGAGTGGTAAACACAATTTAAACATAATTTTGGCAGCAGTTTTTAGCACGATATCCTAGTCATGTATGCAGATAACCAATGTACAAATATGTTTATTCCATTTGTCCCCCCACCTACAAAACTACATTCATCCTGTTTCCTACAAATGCTAAACTGTCTTCAGGTAAGCTGCCTTTTATCCCTTAAGATGTGTTTCCCATTCCTGTTCTCAGGACATATCATGTAACGAGAACTGGCAATTTCAGATTTATTTACTAGCTAGATAAGAGGAGCCTCAGGGACCAGGAGGCTCAGCTGTTTCATTCTGTAAGTCAGCAGATTCCTCTTTCTTCGTGGTAGTCCATAGGAAAAAAGACCACCATGACCAGTGAACACAAAAAAATGTTCAAGGTGAAGCATCTTTCTGTCATTTTCTACCAAATAGTATGCTGTTCTGAATAATTTGGGTTCTATATGAATGAGAATAAGACTCATAGTGTTTGAAAGTCCTTTCCAAGAGTAAACATTTTCTTGTTGTTTGACAAATCTGTCAGGTGAAAAAGTCTCAGTTTCTAGAAAATTATGACCCACAAAATTTTGTCCAAAAACCATTAGGCAGACAGTTCCTCTGTGTCTTAATACTGTTTGTTCATCAATGGAGAGGAGCAAAGGACTCCTTTCTTTCTGTTGTTGCTGTTCATCTGTAGTTCTAAATAAAGAACATATGGAAATACAGTGGCTCTGTTTGGATTTGGGTTTTTTTGCCTTTGTTCATCATCAAGGAGCAAAACTCTTCATGATCCATAAAAGCAGGTCATAAAAGGCAAGTACACTTGAATCAAACAAAGGCTCATTAGCCTAGAGCTAGTAAATAATGTATTGTCTTTCCAGTGAAACCTAAGTGATCGTTATCCATTGAGTCTTACCTTCCAAGTATTTCCATCTCTGCCTTGATCAACTTAGCAGAAGAAACAGAAAGGAGAGGAAGGAATTTGCATCATCAAGCCTTCCTTAGAAAGTTTATAGATCAACATTTTAGCATTTGCACATAAATGTGAGCATGTTGTTATTATAATCTGATTAAATTTCTCTGCACCACTTCTCCTCTTCAAAAACTTTACCTGTATGACACTGCCATAAGCATCTGTTTAGTGGTAAGGCTGAGCCATTACTGTAAAGAGCAATACTAAATAACTGGAGTCTCTAGGAAGAGACAAAGAAAAGACTGGAAACTGACATTTCCTCCCCTGCCTTCTTCCTCACTTTAAAGAGGTATTATGCACCATGACTTTGGGGCAGTAATCACACAAAGAGCCATTAAATCACATTTTTATAAGCTTCCTAGGGCAGAAGGAAGACCAGGCCTTTGAAATATGCGGTTGCACACAGTTCCTGTGCAGCTCTCTAGTCAGCTACACCAAGGAGCAAAATGAGGACAGGGGATTAGACCCTTACCATGCTCTTGCTCCTTGCCATACTCCCTTTAACTGATAAATTTCTGTCACCACATCTTTGGGTTTTTTTGTCACGATGTTGGTATTTAAGTTTCTTATGTTTCTAAAATGGACAGGCACATGTCAAACTTGTAGTACCCACTAAACTGCTAAAGGTTGGGACATGGATTCCTTTCAGAAATCAGGAATTAATATCCTGATTGCTATCATTTTTCTCAGATTTTATTAGAATTTAGTAGAATTTTGTTCTGGCTCAGTTCCATATTTGTTTTCACTTTCTCTTTTCTTTTTGTTTTTGTTTTTTTTTTTCTAGTAGATAGATGAACATGATAACTGTTCCTGTTTCATCACTAACAGATGGCAATCAAAAACTGTTTAAAGAAATCTAACGAGCATTCCAGCATGATTCACTGAGTGAAAGTGGAAACACTGCCTTCCTGCTGCTGATGTACAACATCCTTTCAATAATTACCTAGAGATTTCTTTTCATCTTTAAGAATGCTAATTGTCTGAGTAGGGTTTATACCTGAAATATCGTATTTGTATTAAAATGAGAAGGAGGAAACAGTACATTGTGCCTTACTATGGCAGGGGTTTGTTTGTTTGCTAAAAAAGAGCTGGTTTTGTTCACTAACTTACATTTTTAAAGTGCTGTCTTTAAAAATATATATTTATTAATTTTTCTTTTGTCTATAGTTTTTGGTTGGCACATATTTTTTCTGTTGGATTGCACCACTTACTTACTGAAGCACAGTTTCTTATCTGTTGCTAAGAAGATATGCTTGGCTCTCCTGGACATCAAGTGGGACCTGTTATTCATGCTCCTGCCCTTGAAAAATGCAACGGCAGCTCGTAATCCTCCTACATGTGAGGATTTTCAGCAACGATTCAATGCCATGTGAGATGCTTTCTCTGGCTTTTGAAATCGGCCTTCACATGTGTGCATGTTACCTGAAAAGCTCTTTTCTTCAGAGGTTTTTACTTTAATAGCCACATGATTCTTCTTAAGTATAAGCCCATGTACCTGTGTAATTCAAAATGCAAAGCCTTCTCCAGAACAGTGAGATATACATAAACTACTTACTAGCTACTGTGTATTTTTCATGCTGTGAAAAGTGCATTTGTGACCTTAGTGCCACCATAAAAGTCTGGAGAAAGTTGTTGGGACTATTAAATCTCTGGGTTTGAGTACTGGTAGAATTCTAGTCATTGGAATTTTTAAAACAGCTCTTTTCATCTTGTTTAAAGTAATAATATATCCATCCTAATGAGTTGATATCTAGTAGAGGCCTTCTCACTACAGTTACAGCTGCAGAAAAGCACCTAGAAAATTATTTTGCAGCAGTGTTTTGTGTCTCAGGTCTCAAATTTGGCTCTGGGTTTAGATGCTTTTGTGACTATCACATCTCACCAAGCATGCCAGTCACTGATGTACAGGTTTGGAAATTCCTTCTGCAGTACTTCAGGCTTTTGGTTGCTACCTACGTAGGAAATGTGTTGGTGTACAACCTGCTCGGGACGTGCTCAGAGACAGCCAGGAGAAAACCTGTTGCAAAACGAGTTTAATGTCTAGCTGATTTTAGAAACTGACATAAATATCAGGACTGAGCATGTAACAGCTTCCAAATGTATTCTTAATTACTGTTGTATAGTGTAATGCGTTCAAAGAGAGTGTTCCCTAAAGGCATCTTGCTATTAATGAGTTTTATTATGGGTCACTGAACAAAGAGAAAAAACAAATACAGACAAGCATGAACTTGGGATTAGGAAGTGACTATTAAATAATTAGCAATAGAGCAAAAGTAGCAAAGATACTCACCCATCCTTCAACCATGTGGAAGAAATCTAGTTGATGCATAGGCTGCCTAAAAGGAGCAAGTAGCAAAAGAATTTAAAATTGCCCATGAGAGATAGTTCAGCATAAGCTTAATGTGAGATACAGGAAAAATTGGAATAATAGGAATAAAGAGGTACAACCCAGATTGACAGTGAGATTCTTACAAACAGGGAAAACCAGAACTGACGTTGTGTTGATTACCACAGCTGCTAGCAGCACTAATCTGCCCTTCTGTAAATCAGTGTAAGGGAACTACTTGCTTACAAATAAAGGAAATGGGTGTGTTGCTTAGAAGCCTGAATAATAAACTTCATGTCACTGACATCTCCATTTCCTCACTGAGTAGAAAAAGCCTTTATGGACCATTGTCTGCTCTTTGGTTCTGTTTTCAAAGATTTGTGAGTGCTGAAATCCAAGGCAAGGTGCTACAGTGATAACACTGTGATAAATGGATTTTGGCTATGTGCATAATATAGGACTTTGTAATTTTCTTTGTAAAATGCAGTCATATTTCAACTATTTTATATTTCTCCTTTGTACTGGCGAGACCACCATTATATGTCTGCCTAATGGAAAAGAACTCGGCTCTTTGGAAAAATGCATGAACTTTGAAGTCTCTTTTTTCTCTTCTCCCTTCCTCCCCAACCCCCCAAACTGGGCCTAATTAGAAGTTCCTTATTTTAAAATACCTTTTGATTACCTTACTTAAAGTCAGTTGGTCTTGACAGAATATTCTTTAATCAAGACAAAGCCTGTAACTGAATCAATGAACTAAATACCCCCTTCTTTGCGCACAAGTCAGACAGTGCACGTGGCTTTATGGATCGTCTTAAATCTATTACAACACTGATAAACTTTGCAGCACAGAGATAACATTATGGGAATAATATCAGCCAACTGGTAGACCCAGCTGTAAAATTATAATGGTCAGTTATTTAATTTCGCATTTCCACTGTGTGATTAAGAATTTCATGAATAAACTGTTTTCTAGACTCTGTGAATTCTTTTAGAACATGAAGCTAAAAATAAACTTTTTAGCTTCTTATATTTTTGTCCTTTTTATCTTTTTTACATACACCAACCACCCATGCCCTGCCCCCTCTTCCCCTCTCCTCCCCCATGCTGCTCATGTGGCCCACAGAAATGAAGTGTATTGATGTGTGAATACCAGAATCGGCATCCGTATTCCACAGTGGTTACAGATGTACTTAATGCAAAAGGCTATGGTTTGTTATCTTCTTTGGGATTTTCAGTGCATGATTTCAAAGCTCTGCTTAACTGTTCTAAACCTAGAGATATGTTGAAATTGTATGTTCAACTGATTATCGCCATGAACTCACCAAAATCTTTTATGTCACTGAGTTCAGTTCCTGTAGTCCTTACCTGAAACATGGCAAACACCTCGATCCCTCTTTTGGATTAGTTAACCAACAAAAATCTTTCTCACACGTTTGGGCAGAATAGCAGATCAGCCCCCTCACATGCAACTGTTTCTCGAGAAGACAAGTGCCATCAATCAAAATGTCCCCTCTTGCTTCTTTCTTCTCCTCCCCACTTTATATATTGAACATGACACCATATGGTATGAAATATCACTTTGGTCAGTTGGGTTCAGTTGTCCTGGCTGTTTCTCCTCCCAGTTTCCCATGGATTCCAGTTTCCTCACCAGCATGGCAGTACAGACAGAAGCAAAGGCCTTGGCAGAGCTCAGCAATAACAAAAACATCTCCATATTATCATCATTGTGTTCAGCACAAATCCAAAATAGCCCCCTACTAGCCACTGTGAAGATAATTAACTCTACCCCAGCCAAAATCTGCACACATTTGTACCACGCTAAGAACAGCAACAGATGAATTTTGGAAAGTGTCATGAAACAGACTACTTTTGCACAAAGTGTTTTGACAAACCTCATACAACACATGAGTAACAATTATATTCAGTTTTCTGTTCACAATATTTCTTAACATTTTTACATGGAGAATTTTCAGAATTGAATGAGCTCAAAGGCTGTATCCTTAATTCTGAACTAAAAAAAGTCAAACAGCTGTTGTTTACTGGCTCTAAGGCCAGTTTCATGGCACGGTTTGTATGCCAAAGCTCACAAAACTAGGTAGCTACATCTTTACTGGGAATAGCTGTTAAAACACCAAAACCTTATTTGGACACAGAATGGGAAAGTGTTTATATATTTAGGCAAAATAACATGTAAGGAATTGGACATACCGTTAAACAGTATGGGTTACCATGTGTGTATTGGGTTTGTGTGGCAGGGTTTTGGTGATGGGGGGCTACAGGGGTGGCTTATCTGAGAAGCTGTTAAAAGCTTCTCCTACATCCAACAGAGCCAATGCCACATGGTTTCAAGTTGGACCTGGCACTGTCCAGGACTGAGCCCATCAATGACAGCTAGTAACCTATCTCTGATAAAGTATCTCCTTCAAAGGACAAAAAGTTATTGCACAGAAGCATATTGCAGTCAGGGAAGAGAGGAGTGAGAACATGTGAGAACAGCAACCCTGCAGACACCAAGGTCATTGCAGAAGGAGGCGGAGGAGGTGCTCCAGGCACTGGAGATTTCCCTGCAGCCCCTGATGAAGACCATTGTGTGCCAGACTGTCCCCCTGCAGCCCATGGAGGTCCACAGTGGCGCAGAGATCCACCTGCAGCCCGTGGAGGACCCTACAGAGCAGGTGGATGCCTGAAGGAGCCTGTGACCCCATTGGAAGCCCATGGCAGAGCAGGATCCTGGAAGGATCATTTGCTTTGTGGAGAAAGGAGCCCATACTGGAGCAGGTTTGCTGGCAGGACTTGAGACCCTGTGGGGGGACTGACGCTGGAGCAGTCTGCTTCTGAAGGACTGAAACCATGGAAGGGACCTGCTCTGGAGAAGTTTGTGCATAACTATAGTCTGTGGGAAGGACCCTGGGCTGGAGCTGAGAAAGAATGTGCAGAATCCTCCTGAGAAGAAAGCAGAGACAGAAACAACATGTGATGTGAACTAACCACAACCCCACTTTCCTGTCCCCCTGCACCACTGTGGGGAGGAGGTAGAGAATCAAGAATAAAGGTAAGCCCAGGAAGAGGAGAGGGGTAGGAAAACAGTGTTTTTAAGATTTGTTTTTACTTCACTTTATCGTACTATGTATTGACCGGCAATAAATTCAATTGACTTCCCAAGCTGAGTCTGTTTTGCCTCATGATTGTATTGGCTGAGTTCTCTCTCCCTACTCTTATCTCAAAGTATGAGCCTTTTGTTATAAATTTTCTCCTCTATTCAACTCAGGAAGGCAATGATGGAGCATCTTTGTTGGGCATCTGGCATCCAGCCAGGGTCATCCCACCACAATGTGATGTTACACTAGTGTGAACCTGGTGCTGTGCTGTTTGCCAGTATAGACAGAGCAGGAGGGCCATAGTCAGTACAAGGGTTTTTCAGGATGTCCTCTTTATCCTCTGAATGAGAAGGTGACTGGCAGTTCTTTCCATGTCACATTTATCTGAAAATGAAAAGAATTTATTTCTGTAAAATAGCTTATTTTGGGGCTTTTGTGACTGTACATGTAAAACACCTAGAAAATTTCTGAGACTAAGGGGATTAAAATTAAATTTACTCCTTCCCATGCATTTTGCTTTCAGGATACTAAGCTACCCATTGTAACCCTGACTTTAGAAATCAGTAGAAAATAGCAAACAACACTACTGATGCATTATTCCTTTTCAAATTAAAAAGTGAATGTTAAGTTACTAAATTTTTAGATGCAATCAACTTCAGTTATGTTCAAAAGTATAAACTGAGTACTAGACAATTTAACAGTATTATAAAAATCTGTGTTTTGTGAAAGAATGACATGGATACATTATAGGAATCTGAAAAGAAAACCTTTGGGAGATGAGCTAATGGTAGCAATTATACAATATGTACAGGATAAAAGTTCAACAGCGTAAATATTGATGGCAATTAGGAAAGAATTAAATGCACAGTTAAAAAGGTAAGTGCTGTATGAGAACTGAATGCTTCAGCAGAAATGTTGTTTGGAGAATGCAAAGGGAGATTATTTCACAAAGTTGTGGTATATCATAAACACCATTACTAGAGGTTTTTGATTAAATGGAAGAGATCAGGTTTGTTTCTCTGAAACTTAAAAGCCTTGCACAAGCATACAAAATGAGAAGAGGATTAGAATTAGACTGCAGCAAAGGAGACTTGGTTTTATTCCTCTAACGAGGCTACAGTAGGTCACCCCAAAACTTGCTGCATCCTCAGTTGATAACAAGTGTGTCTTGTCTCAGAAATATATGCATATATCCTGTCTAGATGTTTGTATGTTAGTTAATTTAAGGATTGATATGAGATATATTTCAGCTAACTAAGTTGTTTAGTATCGATATCTGCACACTGATGCTGCAGTTTCTTAGTCAGTTCAGGCAGGAGTAAATAGGTACTGCTGCTGAATCAGCCATTCCACCCTGTCCTCTCCCTGGCTGCACCACCTCTATCCCTCTAGCACTGCCTCTTCCATTTTGGCACAATTTGCTGTAATTTCAGTTTCCTGTGCATTGATTCCCTGATACAGACCAGATTTGTGTAAGTGCAGATGAAGGGCAGTGCCAAGGTGAGGATGGGCAGACGTGGGGAGGGCGGTAGCGGTGTCAAGTTCCAGCAGTGTTATTCTGGTTTGCGCTGCTTGGGGAGCACTGCCATCACTAAGAGGAGAATTAAGGTAAGACAAAGACTGATCTGTCAAATACAGGAGACAACAGCTGGTCTAACAAAGCAACAGCTGTTTTTCCAAGAAAGAACAACATAATTATTTTATTAACTCACTCCTGAAGTAGAAAGGCATTCTGGGCAGAATGATAGTAGGAAGATTTACAGGGTATGGCTTTTCTCAGTGAATCACCAACTGTTCCTCTGCATCTTCTGGTGGAAAAAAGGTTTCAGCAACTCAAGAATGTGGAACGCCTTTGTAAACTTGGGCTTTTATTTACCGTTTAGAACCATAGGAGGTAGACAGGTACTAATCCACAGGTGACAAGTAGAGTTGACAAGGCTCATGCTGCAGAGAACCCTTGGTAATTCATATACTCAAGAAACCAGGAAGATATTTTGGATAGAGTAAGAGAATTGTCCAGATATTGCTCAAGTGGGTGCTTTTTAGCACAGCTAATATAGCTAAAAACTAAAACAATTCCCATTTGGTGGTCCCGCTGGAGCTAGATATTTAGAGTCTAGACCTCAGACATCTCAGATATGAAAAAAGGCTCCTAGATCCCGAGCTATGGCTACAGCTCAGACACAGCCAAATGTTTTGTATGGATTGTGGAAGTTACCTTCACACAGGGAGAGATCATTCAACAACCTGATGGACCAAGGACACAGTGATTTGTGGCTGGAATGTAGGAGGCTAACTATTTCCCCAGTACTAGCAGTGTCTTGATAGTTCTCATGCCAGATGTCTGTGCTATCCTTTACCAGACACAAACTCTGGTTCAAAACCCTTGAAAAACTGTGTAAAAGGGTAATTGAAAGGCTAGCCTGCTGCTTTAGGAAGATCTTTTATCCAAGGAATGCAGCATAATGCAAACACAGTCAGTGAAACAGAATCCTTAACAAATGGTGACCTTCTATGACTTGATAAAGATCTTTCCTTTTGAAGCTCAGCACAAATATTTTTTTAATCAATTTTTTTTACTTGCATATCTTATAAATATTTTCTGACTTGTATACTGAATTTGCATTCGTGCTAACCTCACTGAAGAGTGAATTTTAAAAAGAACTGATTCCCGTGACCTTGCTGAAGATAAATAACATGATACCTGAAACCAGGTAATGCTTAACATCATCAGTTTCATAGTAGAATCAGATACTATGCTTGGTAATCTTCTCATGAATGTTCATATTATTATTGAAATATATATCAATATAACTTGCAACATTACACATTTCTTCCAGGTATCTTGAAAGACCCTGATTTGTCTCACCACTTTTATTCCCAGCTTTAGCAAGTCTTACTTCATCTCTTACTCTTGGTTCAAATGAGGAGGCATTTAACCATCTAACCTTTCTCCCAGAGCAAGCAGCTTAGCCTATTTAGATGGTGCCAGAATACCATAAAACTTTATTATCAGCCTTTATTAAAAGACTTAGCAACTTACTATCTGAGTGTGATTTTCCACTGCTTTGCACAGTCCAGAATCACTCACACCTGAGCAATGTGGGTGTTAGCTGATTACTGAACAGTTTTTATCAGGAAAAGTATTTGACAACTATTTAGCACTCACTTTGCATGGATATAAATAACAGAATATACAAGGCAGTAGAAAAGTCTAAGATGCCTTAATTGCTCTTTATCAACTACTTTGGTTGCAAAGGAAGTTTTCACTTGGGAAACATTCCCTTTGTTGATGTTGGTCCTTTTTAAAATCAAAGCTATATGAAGAAATGATGGCATGGGAAGGAAAATAGAGCTTGTCATTGTATTATGTAGGTATCAAAATTGTCTCCCTTTTCAAAGACCTCAGATGAGAGAAATTGAAAAGAGGGTAGTTGAACAAGTAAAGAGAAAATATATTTTTTTCCATTACAATTGGAATACTTTTTACCAATTCACAATAGAGGGTGCAAAAATGGAGTAGAGTATGCATATTCATTAAAAAAAAAATATATATAAAAATATGTATATGTTTAAAGACTAACAATCCTGTGGAGTGACCTCTTTCAGAACAGTGAGTGAGACTCATATCTGGGTATCCCTGAAGATTGAATACTCTGAAGTGAATACTGACTAGCCATAGTATGGTAAAAAGCAGAGAACATAAAAAACCTACTTATTGTCTTCATCTGAAGATACAACATAAGATAATAACTATTACTTAATATAATATAGGTAATAACTGTATGTTAATAAGGTAATAACTATTGTTATTAGATTATAAAAAATGGGCTGCAAAATATCTGAAGTATGTTATTCATACTTCATTGGAAAACTTTCTTCTAGCTAGTAGTTCTAGAACCCCTTATGGTTTTCTTAAGCCCCTGCCTTGGCACCACCTTAAATGGTCATATTAAAATAAGTGGGACAATTTCATGCGCAAAAAAATAAGTACGTGTGTGTCTGAAGAACTGAAGCCTGAGAAGCCAAACTACTTGATTTGTGGGTGCTCTCAGGCAGCCAGACTTCTTAATGGACAATATTATGGATGGACCCACTGAAGATAAAAATAACACCCGCAGCTTTCAAGAGCTGTGTTAGAAACGTAAGTCACCAAATAAATTACCATCTACAGATTTACATAAATGGAAATATGAAAGTATCATTCTTCAGAAATTCTGAACAGCACTAGAGCAAGCAATGATTTACTTGAGGCCTAAAATGGGCTGTTACTGGATTCAGAGAACCACTTTGTCTTAGTTGATCAATATCATATAATGGTCTGGAATCCCAGCCCTGTCGTGGAAGTTTACCAAAAAGATTTTGAATGAATAACACCGATATTCAAATAGTGCTTCAAGTATTTGTCTGCTAATAAATGTAGTAAAATTGTTGTGTTCTGTGATGAAGGGAAAATGCAAAATAGTATTTAAAGTTTATTTAAAGTTTATTTAAGACAACACCAAGCTATCTAAGGTAGCTAACAACAGAAGAGATACTTCACTTAGTTAATTTGGACCTAGATTCTCACTGAGAATATTTTTTTTAGAATGGTATTCAGTAAAATTGGATACTGTATTATCTCCTTTCATGAAAGTCTAGGGTATAAATAAAAATCTCAGCTAAAATTATCATCCATTTCACTGCATAAAGCTATTCTGTTTCAGTAAACACCCAAATGTTTCATTTTCCAACTACATATCTGCTGGGAATAAGGTCTCAAAATGAAATAGACTTCTTATTAGTATTACTGGATGTCACAGATGGTCTTCCAGATAGCAACATGATGCAGGAAAGTTGTTTCAGCTTCTCATGCGTTTTTAACACTGTTTCTTACTAGTCTCAACACTGTAACTAACAGGACTGTAGAATCAGCCAAGGGAGTTAAGCCTGTCTGTGTTTCAGACAGTAAAAGCAGTGTAAGATGTATATATGATGTGTGGGGATTATAAACTATTACCAGGCTTAGCAGTTTAAACAGTTGTGTGTTAAAAATGAAGCAGAAAGGAAAATAAAAATAGAATCATAGAATTAACTGGGTTGGAAGAGACCTTTGAGATCATCAAGTCCAATCCTTGATCCAACCCCACTGTGATTACTAGATCATGGCACTCAGTGCCACATCCAACCTCATCTTAAAACCTCCAGGGTGAATCCACCACCTCTCTGGGCAGCCCATTTCAATGCCTGATCACTCCCTCTGTAAAGAACTTCTTTCTAATATCCAACCTAAACCCCCCTGGCAGAGCTTAAGCTCTAACCCTCTTGTCCTAGATACAGCATGATTAACCAACAAATCAAAGTGATCATTCAAACCAGAAAGACACTGAAAATCAGTCTTGGTAAAGCATAGAGGAAAATAAAATTATGTTAGATAAAACATACATTAAGTGACTTCAAAGGCAATCTGAAGTGCAAATGATGAAAGCTTGGAGAGAGAGCAGGAAAATATTCTCACTGATATAAAGATATAGTTAAAAAACAAACCAACTTCATATTCATCATTTTTCCAGCTAATTCAGATTAATAAGCCATAGAAGCAAACTTATGTAAAGAAATTTACAATGAATCCCAGGTTTCTGGTTTCCTTCCATATCATGTGGTTTCTTCCTACAGCTCAGCTGATGGGCTTCTCTTTGTCACAGCCCACTCTGTTATATAAATTCAAGCTCCCAAAAAGTTAGGTTACTTGGACAAACACATGACTATTCAGGTACCAGATGTTGTTAAGGAGCTCTGAACTTACTTCTTAATATCTCTGGGAAGGCCTAAAAAGTTACAATGAATTAATATTTTCAGTTCCTCCACAGCACACTAAGCCATCCACTGAGGGATGTCAGATTGCCAGCTCAGCAAGCTGCAGAAGGGCACAAGACTTTGACTTTAGCAAACAGACAACCTGGAATTTGTTCTGCTTAGGTTAGCAAGGAGAACAGCACATCTGACAGACCACTTGGTTCTGAGGACTGGCAACTACATTACATGCATTTCAGAGAGTTTTCAGACCAGACTAGCTCTGCTCTGCATCCTGGGAACAGAATGCCTATTATGACTTAGAATGTAGTAGATACCAGTTACCCAGACCATATTTGCTAGTTTGGTTTCATCTGAAAAGAACCTATTTTTTTGTGCTTTGATACCACTTCATGAAGTAAGCCAAGAAAACCCAGATAATGAGGGCTATTGGGAGGTTTGTTTAAAAAGTGCACACTTGATTTGGAATAAAATACTGGTGCAGAGACTCACTCACTGGTGATTAACTTGAAGAGAAGTGTCTGGTCTGATTCAGATTGTTTTTGTGGGTAGCAATGAAACTGGATTTCTGGAATGTTGAGAACATGGAGGGAAAGATCGGAGCTTGTAGACTTATCTTTGCTTAAAAAAACCCTTCTAATTAAGGAATTTTAAAGTAGATTGCTGGGGATTAAGAAGACCAGTCTTTTCTCCTCAATACTACTGAAAAAGCAGATGAGTTCTTTCCATCCTTCTTTACAAGACTTGGAAGATATGCACCTGCCTAAAGCTACTCTTTGCTAGTAATGAAGATGAGGCACTGTCAAAGATCAAGATAGAAGAAGAAGAAGACTAAGAAGATCATGCCAGAACAAAGTGAGAATTTAAATCACAATAAGAACTGAAATGAATGAAAATGTCGAATTGCCAAAAA